>OY744540.1:872500-1115000 GCA_963556195.1 Sepiola atlantica | reverse complement strand
CAACAAGCGGTCATGTATTTATCTCCTTTAAAAAAAAAATCGGTTATATGTCCTTAAAAACGCTATCTGGTCTGGAAGTAGATAATCATTACTGCCTACTGGTCCGTAAGTGGGTGATCATTTTACAGTAAACTTATATGCGAAAATGATCCCAACTCTAAAGTTTAAAATATTGTTTTGTTTTGTTTTATTTGTTTTTATCGCCAACTTTTTCAGGCTGTTTACATGTAATCGTCTATAAAAAGTAGAATCTTTTTTTTTGGGGGGGGGGGAGGGTAGCATAGGGTTCAGAGCTCCAGCTTTACCCAATATTTTTTGTAACTGCCACAGAGTTCCTTTCTTTGCTGAAGAAACTGAACCTGTGTCATACCTAGCTTTCGTGGAGAGGCAGGTTATCAGAACTATTGCAAAATTTAAAAAAAAAAAAAAATATTTGCTTATTGTCTTGCATTGACCTGAGATGACCTTATACGGGTTGAAAGGTCGTTAAAATCCAACAAACAAACAAATATTGTCTTGCAACCCCTGTATAAATATTCCGCCAACCAATAATTATTTTTTATTTTGTGGGGGTGGGTCAATTCTCTAGGAAGGAGCTATGAGGACAAATGAATTGGAATTTCTTGTAAATGTGCTGCCTACAGAGTTGGCTCATCGACACAAACGCTCCGCGGAGGAACAACCGTATCTTGTGGCAAAAAGGTCAACCAATTACGACCTTTATTCAACTAATATGAGTAAGTATTTCTATCAAACAAATTCTCCTGAAGCATTTATAAAATAATAATTGTATAATTTTTACAATGGGGTTCATTTTTCTATGTAAATTTATGCTAAACCGATCAACTACATTGCCACCTACAGTAATATTTGATAGTATTCTTTAAAAGCCCTTGAGGGAGCAATGGCTGATCTGATGGATGCCATTAGAAATTATGGTATAGGCTATGCTGAGTTCAGATCCTCAAAAAGATAATACTAAGTTTCGGAATTTTCCAGATCAGGATTGATAATTTGGATTATTCAGACTACTATTCTCATCTTGTTTTTTTCTTTTTCATTGCAAAAATATCAGGTCCGATATAAACAATTGATATTCACAAAAATATCGGATTGAAAGTAAAACGAAGAATGTGTTTCTCTTACTTGTGATGTAAATGATATAGTTAAATACATAGTTTCAGTCTCTTCTATAAGTTGGATTAAAGACACACTCGAAGGCAATTCAGAGAAAATACCTTCACTGGACTATGTGTAAAAAGCTGAATATCCAGTGTAGCAGCAAGTCCTGGGAGCATATACCAGAAGGAACAGTTGGAAATAATTTATACATGATCCACTATGACTATGCAATCCCTACAACTACATATCTAGAAAACAGAGCTGTTAAACCTGACATCGTTATATGAGACAAAAGGGAGAAAGTAGCAACCCTAGTTGAAGTCAGTGTCTCTAATGATGCAGGATTAAACAGAGCTGAAAGGGAAAAGATTACGAAATACCAAGGTCTTATGTACGACATGAAAAGAAACTGGAATCTTAGGAAAATCTCTGTCATCCCAGTAATTATAGGATGAACAGGACTAATGAAAAAGAATTTCAAAAGCTATCTGGCGAGTATACCCGGTGAACCGAGTGCAAGAGAAATACAAACAATTGTACTTAAAGGGACGGTTAGAATCTTAAAAAGATCTCTAGGCGGGAGTGTTTGAAATAGCCGGTGAATGTCTGGCTTCCGGTAGGATGCCCCATGCCCAGCAAAAACAGAAAGATAAGAAAATTTAAAAAAGAGAGAAAATCACAGGAAAATGGCACATGAAAGTTTTGAAATATCAATTCATTAAATGTAAAGAGGCGAAAAATGAGCAGGACTAAATATTAAAATCGGAAAAATTGGTTAAAAGGATAATTTTTGCTTTTCAAACCACGGAAAAAAATCATGGCATGTGTTCTTCAGAATTATCTGATTTATTCCTAGCTTCCTTTGTTGCAGCTCGTTTGACTCATTGGTCTAGTGGTCTTCATCAATTCACTATTCAGGTACTTCGCTGAAATACATCTTCCTATTCCACTAGCTTCTTTCCAAAGACTGCAGGCTTGTGAAACTCTCTTCCTGCTGACTGTTTTCCTCCTACCTATAGCCTTAGACTTTCAAGACAAAGCTCAATAGGCATCTCCTGTCTTTGTGTTAATGATCTTTCGTTCTTTTTAGCTCCTTATATCAAGTGGCTTCATGCCTTGTCTGGAGCGATTTCAATAAAAAAAAACAAAGACATAAACAGGCAGAGAACCGGGATAATGAAAAAAAGACAGAATTCAAAAAAATTCTTCATTTTCTAAAAAGAAATTCGACAACGTATACCATAATACTAATGAGTCACCATATACCAAGGTCTAAAGGCCATTCGAGGATAAGGGTTAATGAGATTGTCAATTTAATGTAGAGCAATACTATGAGAGGATTGGAAACAATAGTCAAAAAGCGCAGGATTTGATTAATTAAGAGGACGACTCAACAAGTATTTGTTGACATTGGACTTGAAGACGACTCTGTTGCATTCAGCAGGGAAGCAGGAATTGTTTTTCACAAAGAAGAAATTCTTTGAAAGAAGCTCTATTCATGGAAGTTCTGTTTGGAGTTCAGTTCACGAAGGAAGAAAAGAAAGTTCTTTGCAGTGGTGGTAGTTAAACGAGTTCTTGGTATAAAGGTTTTATGGGTGAAATCATGGATTGTAGCTCAGTTGAGCACCTACCATGAAAATAACGATAGAGCAGAGAAAGACTAGCAACGTCTCTTCTGTGAAAGAAGAGACAAGAACATCTCCCACTAGGGTGTGAAGTCAGTTTTATAACAATGTTTTTTTTCGCTGAGATGCCCATGGTTGTATAAATAGCTTTTATTTATCCTATAGTGTTTGTCACTAAGTTGCCCATAAACATATAATGTTACGAGCACAAATTCACACAAAAAGACACAATTACTCTCAATGTTTCATTTAAATAAATACCTTTGAAGTATACGTTATTATCTTATCTTTATTTGAAATAAACAATTGGGGAAAAACTGAGGAAATCACCCAATTTCTTAAATAATGAATTGCCCAATCTTTAATTAAATGATATTTGCGTTGCTTTCAGCAAACTAATAACAGCACTTACTTAACATGCGAACGACATCCACAGTTCAAACATTTCACTTAAACAAACTAACACTGCCGAATACTGTTACTACGACTCTTTGCACACACATACACAAACTCTGACATTATCAATAAGTACAAACTCGTGCACACATACATACGAAATTTGACTGAACATAGACACAATTATCCTCGACGTTTCATTTAAATAAATACCTTTGAATTATACGTCATTGTCTTATCGTTTTTATCTGTTGTTTGATTATTATTATATGTTGTCGTGTGATCTTATGAGACATGGCATAAATAATTCTTATTTATCATATAGTGTTTTTCACCAAGTTGCCTATATATATATATATATATATATATATATATATATATATATATATATATATATATATATATTCATTTGGAATAAATAATTGAGAAAAAAAAACCCTGATGAAATCATCCAATTTCTAAAATATTGAATCGTCCAATATTTAATGAAATGATATTTGATTCGTTTCCAACAGAAGTAGAAATGGAGAATCTTGCAAGAAATGTGAAAACAAAAGTCAAAAGAGAAGCGGAAAACGTGACGGATCTCATCGTGGAAATCGCTGTCTACACAGACGCCGGACTCACTAAATCCTTGGAAAGAGACAATTCCATGTTCAGCCTGGAAAGAAAGATCGATTTTGTTGTTACTAAATACAATGGAGTAAGTAGACTTTCTCATGTAATTTCGCTTTAATACAATGGAGTAAGTAGACTTTCTCATGTAATTTTACTTTAATAATCTCAACTCTAATAAGTCAGTCGTGAGACTGCATACCTCCCGACAACGTAAGGAGAGGCCAAAGTATTATGTCTTCATATTGTATCAAGTATTCTCCAAGTTATTCCATGGAAACGTTGATAACTCAAAAACTATTTATCTGGTGACGCTGAAATGTTGCATGGTGATTACTGTTATCAAAGAGCATTTAATCTATACATCAAATTTGGAAAAACCGGAAGTTGAAATTCACTCAAAATTTCGATCTTGACCTTTGACCTAGATATCCACAAATCAAATCAGTTTTAACTTGACTGATATTTTGACCAAGTTTGGTGACGATTGGTCAAGCGATGTTGACGCTAGGCTGTACAAAACAAACAAAAACAAACAAACGGACAAACTAGACTGAAAACATAACCTCCTGTGCAGAGGTAAAAATTATGATGTACAGTTTGATTTTCTCTAGCCGTACTCTCTCTTAAAATCAATTTCGTTGTCTATATTTATATAAAATACGAACACATGCAAACATGCCATTAATTAATCCGAAGACTAACCCTAATTTGTTATGTTCATGCTTGGAAAATGTAGAATTTGAGTGATGTTGGATATGGTGTCATGTTAAATCCGTACTTTTCAGCTGGGGTATCGAATCTATGCTGGATCCCTTTCTTTTTTAATGAGAATAAAGACTTTCATGTGAAAATTAAATTTTATTTGTATTTCATAATTTTATTCATACTTCATAATTGTATTCATAGATTTATGATTTTATTTATATTTCATAATTTTATTTATATTTCATAATTTTATTCATAGATTTATAATTTTATTTATATTTCATAATTTTATTCATAGATTCATAATTTTATTTATATTTCGTAATTTTATTCATAGATTTATAATTTTATTTATATTTCATAATTTTATTTATGTTTCATAATTTTATTCATATTTCATAATTTTTGTCACATTTCATAATTTTATTCATAGATTCATAATTTTATTTATATTTCATAATTTTATTCATAGATTTATAATTTTATTTATATTTCATAATTTTATTTATATTTCATAATTTTATTCACATTTAATTCGTTTTCTTTTTCATTCAGTGTAGTTCACGGTGCTGCCTTCACATAGTCGAGTCACCAAATAATGTTCGACTGCAGCAGATACAATAGAGAACTATGAATAACTTATTTTAATTTTTCAAAATTCTTTCTCAGGTTCAATATGAATTCTGGAAATACAATGAACTTGGAGGCTACAACATTACTATTCAGTTGAAGAAAATTTCCTTTTTTACGAAAGATCCGGTAAGTTCCAAAAAGATAAAAACTACCAAATGACTACAGCATGATTACTGGAATTATTTGAATAATTAAAGTAGTAGAGTAGTTTTTTCTCAAGTTGTCTCGCCTTGAGTTGGTCTAGCAAGCAAGACAGGCATTACATTAAGCCTTGCCGATTATACCATTTTTAAATATTAATCGTTTTGTATAAAAGAAAATTAGCGGGAGCGTCCATTAAATGTGTGAGTAATGTTTTGTAGTAAATTAATAGCAGACAAATATTAACGGACGATTTTTGAAAAGTGGACGTTGTTTATTAGTTCCCAGTGTCGATGGGGAGAGTGTCAGTACTTATGTGTTGGGGGAAAAAGTTATTGCTACCACCTATATGGAGTATGTTTTGAGGAGAGTCGAAGATGATGGGCCAAAAGTAATATTTAGTGTTAGCTGGAGAAAAATAATAACAAATTTACTAAAACACGATCGAGTGAATAAGCGTAATATAGTGCTGAGTTTAGTAGCCTGTGATGCATGTGGTTAGTTTCCTATTCTTCAAAAAGGTACAAGGGAAAAATCGTCTTAACTCTATATATTAGATAAAGTTCATTTTTAGTATAAAGGGAATCGTGTTCCTTTCTTTTCTTTTTTAAAATGCAATTTTTTAAATTATAGATATACAAACGTAAAAGCAGCAATATGTTTGATTCTGTGGAAGACTAAAAGGAGCTTTATTCCATATAACTAAAAAAACAACAGGAATTTTAATGAGTGAACAATGTAGCATTACACAGTTGCAATTCTTCACCATCTTTTGACAGCTGTGTATTGTTTACACGTCTAGTAATAGCAATAATCATAGTTATGATCTTCTTTCATTTTTTCCTTTTCCATTTATTTTTCTTACACATACACACACACACACATATATATATATATATATATATATATATATATATATATATATATATATATATCTATTAATAATGGAGTTAATGTATCTGTCTGTCTGTCTGTCTGTCTGAAGCCGAAACTCCAGTATGACTATTTTACTGAAATTAATCTTTTTGAAATTCTTTATATACTGTCACTAAAAGTCGCTTAGACACCAGATGGGTTTTGCTATTAACATAACTCATTCTTTTAAACCTTCAATTAAATTAATATTTACAAATATACACTTATAACTGCTGTTATCAAATTTACATATGTATTTACAATATTTTCCGATGAGGTTATATTAATAAACATTATTCATACAATTAATTACAGTCATTTTCATCATAATCGGCGTGTTTTCTAAACCATTTCAACGCGAGTACTGTTAAAATTGCAAAGTCATTGGGTGTTTAATAAGTGGCGTCCTCCCTCCCTCCGGTAATTAAATATGGCGATCTGATTAAGCAGCCGTGTGGCTTTTTAATCAGTAGTGTCCTCCCTCCCTCCGGTAATTATATATGGTGATCTGATTAAGCAGACGAGTGGCTTTTTAATCAGTAGTGTCCTCCCTCCCTCCGGTAATTATATATGGCGATCTGATTAAGCAGCCGATTGGCTTTTTAATCCATAGTGTCCTCCCTCCCTCCGGTAATTAAATATGGTGATCTGATTAAGCAGCCGATTGGCTTTTTAATCCATAGTGTCCTCCCTCCCTCCGGTAATTAAATATTGCGATCTGATTAAGCAGCCGATTGGCTTTTTAATCAGTAGTGTCCTCCCTCCCTCCGGTAATTAAATATGGCGATCAGATTAAGCAGGCGATTGGATGTTTAATCAGTAGTGCCCTCCCTCCCTCCGGTAATTAAATATGGCGATCTGATTAAGCAGGCGATTGGCTGTTTAATCAGTGGTGTCCTCCCTCCCTCCGGTAATTAAATATGTCGATCTGATAAGCAGCCGATTGGCTGTTTAATCAGTAGTCCCCTCCCTCCCTCCGGTAATTAAATATGGCGATCTGATTAAGCAGCCCATTGGCTGTTTAATCAGTAGTGCCCTCCCTCCCTCCGCTAATTAAATATGGCGATCTGATTAAGTAGCCGATTGGCTGTTTAATCAGTGGTGCCCTCCCTCCCTCCGGTAATTAAATATGGCGATCTGATTAAGCAGCCTAATGGCTGTTTAATCAGTAGTGCCCTCCCCCCCCTCCGGTAATTACATATGGCGATCCGATTAAGCAGCCGATTGGCTGTTTAATCAGTGGTGTCCTCCCTCCCTCCGGTAATTAAATATGGCGATCTGATTAAGCAGCCGATTGGCTTTTTAATCAGTGGTGTCCTTCCTCCCTCCGGTAATTAAATATGGCGATCTGATTAAGCAGCCGATTGGCTGTTTAATCAGTAGTGTCCTCCCTCTCTCCGGTAATTAAATATGGCGATCTGATTAAGCAGACGATTGGCTGTTGAATCAGTATGCCCTTCCTCCCTCCGGTAATTAAATATGGTGATCTGATTAAGCAGCCGACGTTAATCTGGCACGTTAAACATGTAAACAACAATGCTGGCAAACACCGTGCTCAGTTTTCCATTTTTAAAACCGTCCTAAGTTTGTTTATTCTTAGCCATTATGTTTTAAAACACCAATTTATTAAATCAAATTGTTTAATTAAAATAATAATTGATTTAAAAATTACTATATAAAAACGCGCGTGCGAAAGAACACACCCACACACAGTCTAGGTAAACTTTTTCTTTCCGAGAGTTAAAATTTTTTCCCTGTTTACTGTATTTGATTTCTTAATACTTTCATATCCAATATTATCATTTTTTCACGACCTCAACAGAATTTATGATTCCATGTTTTATTTATTAAAAAAAAGATGTGATTTTTTTTCTTTAATGTCAACAAAATAAACTAACACATTGTACTGGAAAACTATACAACTGATTGTAGAATCAAATTGTTTAATTAAAAAAAGGTACACACACACGCACACACACACGCACACACGCGCACGCATTCACTGTATTTGATTTTTTGGTGCCTTTTCATTTTAGGACCCACGCTAACTTTGACCCCGTCGTTACAGTTAGGGTTAGGTTTGTTTTTTTCTCCTTTTTAATTAAAAATATTTACATGTATAGGAGGGGGAAGACAAAAAAATTGGGGGAAGGCGGTCAAAAATTTTTTTTTTTTTTCTAAACTAAATAATAGTCTAATGACTGGTAATATAAAAAAATTAAGGGGGGTACAAAAAAATTTTACTTTCTTTTTAAACTACAAGTCTTTCTATTTATAGTCGAGGGTACAACAAAAATCGGGGTAGGGTCGAATTTTTTTTTTCTTTATTTTCAACTTAAAATATTCTTGGTCATAAACACAGAAAATCAATGTCTAACCACCACAGAAATATGACTGGGGCTCCATTGGCTTACGCGTGAGCCTTCATTTCTGATGCGGCAGCCTAGCAAAAATATGCGACCGAAGGGAGCATATATTTGCTAGTATATATAATATATATATATGTGTGTGTGAACCGTGTTCGCGCTTCCCGACGTCTGAAATTGTTTGTTTCTTACACTGATAAGAAAGAGCAATAAACTTGAAATGCTAGCGTCTGTATGGATAAATAATTTAATATTTATTTATAAATATTATATATATATATATATATATATATATATATATATATATATATATATATACATGTGTGTGTGTGTGTGTTCAGAAAATTGCATTTTTAGTCGGCCTTAACTTTATATGACATATTTTTCGTTAATATATATATATATTTATTTTATACGTGCATAAAAGTAATCCATGGACACTTGTTTCTGGCTCACAGCCGTCATCAGCATGGCTAACTTCGACAAGGATTGAACTTTCGACATTGATGTCTGTAGTCCAGTGTCTTACCAATGGACTAGAAATATGTACGATTTTTGTCACCTAAATATTTTAATGTATTTTTATGTTATTGTTTTTATTGGCGATTGCAGCGTTCATTGTTTTTGCTTACTACTACTATTTCGATTGTTTCACTTGAGTGATTAAGATGCAGAAAATTGCATTATTAGTATTATTACTAGACAGGGCATCGTAGTCCATTGGTAAGATGCTTGACTATAGACATCAATATCGAAAGTTCAATCCTTGTCTAAGTTAGCCATGCTGATGACGGCTGTGAGCCAGAAACACGTGTCCATGGATTACTTTTATGTACGTATAAAATTGATAAAAATATATATAAATTAATAAAATTATATATATATGTGTATATATATTAAATAGTAGGGTAGACTAGACTCTAGAGAAGGAATAAACACCAAAATAACACCAGTCTTTCTCCGCTTATCTTGACATTATTTCCAATCGTCTTCGGCTTCTCCTTACCACTTGACTCAAGTGATGCTGGTTCAGGAGAAGTGCTGTTGAAGATTGCACAACCCTTGCTTCACTATCGACTCCACATGCTGTCATCTTTACAGGGAATATCCATTGAGTCTCGAGACTGAAAAGAAACGCCTTTTTTATCTACAGGGTGACCCCTGCTTTAAAGAATGCGACCCATGGAATCGTTAATAAAAGTCACAATCCTTTCTGCATATTTGGTACATCAGAGCAGCTGCATAACTTAATAAAAACTCACGTGCGTGAGCTCACACAAAATCTCATCAAGAAAGCACAACGCACGTTTTTTACGGTTCATAGATTTATTGATGTAATATCCCATGCTGTTTTTTTTTAAGAGATGGAAAATCGACACGCTGCTGGAAAAAAGGGGCCGCCCGTCACTTCCACTTTTGCTGTGACGTCACTCATGAGATCTTGCCCCTATCCCTGTTTCTAGTTATACAACACATTATGGCTTACAGCTGAATGCTTCTCTCTTTTCGAACACGCCTTATTAGGTGAACCACTCCCCCTTTTAATGATTAAAATAATTGTTATTTTTGACAAAACTGCGTGACTATTGTGTCATCGTTTGTCGATGAACTTTTTTTTGATTTTCTTTCTTTTAGATGACAAATTACAGGGATGATACGATCGATTCTGTTCTTGAGGCGTTTTGCAAATGGCAACAGCCTCGTCTACCCTACGACCACGTCATGTTGCTGTCTTCGTAAGTATCATAGAGAATGAGGTCAATATCTTATATAAGTACATTTAACCCTTTCATCCACCAAATTGGGTCACTTCGGCTGGCTTCTGGAATAACGCCCCCAACACACTTCTTCCAAAATAAAATATACAAAGTATCCAAAAGGTCAATAACCAAATGTAGTATTATGCAGGGCTTAATAAAAATGACAACACATGTATCTTATGACAATATAAGATGTACCTTTATTTGTTGGTTATGATGAGGGTGGTGGTTGGAGAGGATTTGTGCACATGGAATCAGACGGTTGATTCTTCTCCGAGACTCGATCGTCAACTAACTTCTTTCAATTTTCGGTTGTTATTATATAACAATTTCGTGGCCACCTCGACGATCTCATCGAGTTTGCACTCGGTGACGGCTTGAACTCATTTGACAATTCAACAAACCTCTCTATCTTTTCTTAGCATGATACAATTGCACCTGGTAAAATGGCCTTTAACCCTTCCGACATATCTTTTTCTTTTGACATTGGGTTCTTACCGTTTAAGTGATTCAACTGCAGGTGCATATCTTTTTGTCAACATAAATTTACATTATAACAATTGATCAGTCTATGTCGCTTCTTCCGCTGCAGGTGTTTCATGTTTTGGTACAGTGTTTCTTATCAAAACTGACCTTCATGTCATCTGATAGTTGCCTCTTCCTGTGCAGATGTTTGTCTGGTTGTAAGTTTTATTTTATTTTCAAATAACTTTTTAGTCATCTTATATTTTGACAATCGCCAGGTGCATCTGTTTTATCAACAACTTTTCCGTACACTGACTCGGATATGTAACAGTTGGTGCATGTTGTTAAGAACAATAAAATATGACTCGGATATGTATCACAAATATTCACAGCAAGAAACTCGTCTTATTACCACCAGTACAAAAATAATCCTTTCTTTCTTCATGTGCCTAATATCAAACGTAACTTCCATGAACAGAGTTTCTTTCCAAGAACTTCTAATCTATGGAACACGTTACCATGGGGTTGCTTTCCTGTGAGCTACACATGGTTATCTTAAAATCCAATAGCAGTAATATATAAGTAAATTTAACCCTACATCCACCAAATTGGGTCACTTTGGTTGACTTCTGGAATAGCACCCCACACACTTCTACCAAAATAAAATATGATGTTCGTCCATCGCTTGCGAAGATCACCATAATCTTATTTTGTCGACACTCCCCCATCACCACAGGACTTGTTGTGTAGTTGACCCTCAACTACTGCAATTTCACAACTTGCATGTGAAATAGTTTAAAGTGAGGAAAACTTGCGTAGTGTCAACCACACTCTCTCGCGAAAAAAAAATCTGGATCCAATGGCAAGACATAGTCAAGACGACTGGAGATTGTTCCGAGTGCAGGAGTTATCAAAAATTTACGGGGCTCCACTATGAATTTTCTTTCAGGGTTGTTTCCCTTAGAGTAGACTGCCTATCAGAGCTAACGAGCTCCACCTATCCAGGTTTGGAGTCAGAGTTTTCCTTCTCTTGGATTGATTGTCTACCAAGGCTTACGAGTAAAATAAAATATGCAAAGTATCCAAAGGGTCAATAGCCAAACATTCACAGCAGGAATCAATCTAACTGTTTGATAAAGTATGGGATTAAAATTTCTTTTTTTCTTCAGGGAAGGTAGATTCTTGAATCTTATCAGCTAGAATCTCATTGGATGTTTTGCTCCACTTTTCAAACTTTGAGTAGTGGTAGCAAAACAATAGCACCTTCTTTTGTGCAACAGTCCATGGTTGGGCTTTTAAGCCGCTTATGTTTCTTTTTTTGTTGCTGTATTTGATGGAGATAGGGGGCCAGGACCTTTTGTCTCAAGGCCTGATGGCTGACCCTGGTTGACCTCTGTCATGGCTGGAGCACCATTTCCAGAGGCAGGAAGGTTCACACCATTGCTTACATCTTCCCGCCTGGTGTATGAACGGGTTGATGGGCTTTTTATTCATATTTTTTATCATGCATTTCCTCATTGTCAACGGCTTTTAATTCATTATTTGAAGCTGCCCTCTATTAATAGAGGGGGTGCCTCCGTCCACAATTCGAGAGACGAGCTGGATTGTTTGAGGAGACAGCACACCATTTTTTTTTTTTTGAATATTTGATCAGGGTTTACTTCAAGTAAAAAGTATCCTCATACCAAAGTCTCTGACAAACCCCTGTACAGAGAGACCAAAGACACCCGAGGGTGGTGTCTAGTAGGCATTCAAGTCCTCTCCTTTTTAAAAATTTTTCTTTTCATTCATTTGCTGGGGACGCGGCATTCTTCGAAATGCCATACGATCACCCGCTATTTACAGACTCCAACCGAGAGCTCTTTTCAGGATTCTGGCTGTTCCTTTGAGTGCAGTTGTTTGGATTTCTCTTAATTGTAAATATATTTAACATATGATTCAAACAAACCATTTTTTTTTTCAGAAAAGTTGTTGAAAAACCCGGGGGTAGAGCCTATCGCCCTGGAGTCTGTAAACCGGATTTCCGTTGCGCTGTTAGCACCATTGTCCATTGGGGCTTCTGGTATATAGAGACCCATGAACTGGGACACAAGTAAGTTGCATGATTTTAGAGTTTCTTCAACATTCTCAAAGAAAGAAAAGAAAGAAAAAGGGAAACATTTAAGTTTAAAATGTTGGGACATTAAAAGTCTTTAAACATCCTAAAAGAAGTCATTTAGTCTACATGCCTTTATAACGATATAGGTATTTTCTTGAGATTTTGAAATTTTAAGATTTGGGAATATATCTATATCAGTATAGGACAGCCATCTTTATGCAGACAAAAGGATTTTCTTTTTTTCTTTTTTTTTGAAGAAGTGCAGGTCAATTACATGTATGATAAGAAATGATAAGCAGTTTGTGTGCAAAAAGTGGAGGCGGATGAGAACTCAGATGTGGAGAACGTATACTTGGATGTTAACGCTATTGAGTTTGTTCAGAATTTTTTTACCTTGGACAACAGGAATGATCTGGTGCTGTTGTTTCTATCAAATAATTTTGTGACATTTTTTTTATAATCCTTGTAAAACTAATTTTTATAATCATGTTGATAAATAAAAAAAAATTAAACATTTTAAAACAAAATAACTGTTTCATAATTCTTTTAAAACAAAAAATGTTTTATGATTTTTTTAAAACAAAATAATTGTTTAAAAATCATTTTAGACAAATTAATTATTTTATAATCCTTTTAAAACAAAACAAATGATTTTTAATCCTTAAAAAAATCTTATTTATACTCCTTAAAAAATAAAATAATCGCTTTATAATCTTTTTTAAACAAAATAATTGTTTTATGAACCTTTCGAAACAATTTTCATATTCCTTTTAAAACAAAATAATTGTTTCATCTTTCAAAACACATTTTTTATATTCCTTTTAAAACAATATAATTGCTTATAATCCTTTTGAAACAAAAAATGTTTTAGAATATTTTTACAATAAAAATTTGTTTATGATACGTTTCACAAAAAAAATGAAAATAAAACATTTTTATAATAAAAGTCCTTTTTGTTTTTGTTATAAACCATGTAATTTAGGTTATAATAATTAATAACTCGTAAAACAAAATGGATGATTTTTCAACAGAAAGGTTTAACAGATTTATTAAAAGTGAAATTAGAACGAAATGAGTTATTTAGCCGCTGTAACGCGAGATGGAATTATGCCAGTCTGAACCGTGGTTAATGTTTACTTTCCACTCCGGTAAGCCACTCGATCAGGGGGGATAACTCGTTAATGGTCCAAGGGACATAATTCCGTTTTTCTTTAGTTATTCCTAACAGTTTTAAAACAATAAAATAAATGTATCGACATAGCTTAAGGCTATATTACATAAACTATAATGGTTTTCGTCGGATCAGCAAAGTTAAGCAGTTTTGAGCCTGGTCAGTATCTAGATTGGTGACCATTCAGGAATACAAGGTGCTGTAATTTCAGAAATAAATTGGCTATAAAATCACGGTACTTCTAGAGAATTTGAACCAAACAAAACCGACTTTTCCGAATTAGATTTACGTAAACAGTCGGGAAAAGACGAGTCAAACCCAGCCGTCGCCAAAGATAAAAAAAAAACAAAAAAACTCGACTATTTTTTATTTATGAAGAAGGATTTATTTCGGATGCAGGTAAACAATGAAACAACTTTTCTAACTTTTTTTTCACCGAGAAATTTTTTTAGTCATTTAAAAAAAAACATCGTCCTTTTTTGTTGTTGTCACTTGAAAGGGTCTCGGTCGTCGACAAACAGTCAATTAGTACATAGTTAAATGTTAGGTTAGGGTTATAGTCAAATATAACAGTCGTCCTCTGTACATTTTATTCAAATACTTATCTTTCACACTGTTCCTTAGTGCAAGGGTGCAGATATGTTTGTATTTTTTGTATTTTTTGTATTTTTTTTTTTTTGCTAAAAGGTTTTAACCTTGGCAGAATTCAGTTACTCCTTCGGGAGACTGAATACCCTGTGCTAACGCGCTTAAATTCATTTTAGGTTTGATCATTTAACGTTTGACGTTGTCTTTAATTGTCGTCTGCCAGAAACCTGGTTTGCACCTTCCAATTCGAAAAAAAAATAATAACTTTGTTTGTTTCCGGCTAGTTCCGGAACTCTGCTTCGACAAAAGTCGGTTTAGTTTGATTAAAATTCTGTAGAAGTACCAAAATCACTTTCTCTAATACATTTGGGAAAGTTATGAATCCATGCCTCGTCCCTCTACTTATGAATAGTAGGGTAGACTGGGCTCTTAAGCGTTGATACAACAACTATGTAAAGAAGGACATTTTGAAGTCCAAGCATTGCTACTTGTCATCTTGGATTTCTCTCTACTTAAGCAATACTAGTTTAAGAGAAGTGCGGTTCATGATTCTGCAACGTATGCTTCACTGTTTATTTTTGTTAAGTCGTACTTTCAAAATTGTCTAAGACTATGCTGTCTAGCAGGATTAGAGGTTAAATCGGCCAAACGTCAGAACACAGATATAGCAAAGAGAAACCGATTAACTTCACCAGAGAAGGAAAAGAGGACAAAGACCTGTGGCTGGTTCTGAGACAGGCTGAGAAAGGCTGTCACCAATGCCAAAGACGGGTTCGTCTAGTGAAATCGACAGAACTACTCATGAAGACAAACTAACAAAAGTTTGATGAATAAATCTAAAAAAAATGAAACTACTGGTTTATTTTTTTTCGTAGATAGTAATGTTGCAAACAAATATCTTCTATAAACCTTAACAATTATCCTCGAGTGACCTTTGGGCCTTGATAAGTGGTGAGACATTGGTAAAGAAAAAGAAAACAACACACAAATAAAAAGAAAACAACACACAAATAAAAATAAAACAACACACAAACAAAAAGAAAACAACACACAAATAAAAATAAAACAACACACAAATAAAAATAAAACAACACACAAACAAAAAGAAAACAACACACAAATAAAAAGAAAACAACACACAAATATCAATGAAAATGACACTTCTGCCCCCCCCCCTTTGGTGGAAATAATAATGTTTTGTGTGTGTGTGGGGGTATTTTCTTTTTCAGTTTGGGCATGGACCATAATGATAATACCGATTGCCGTGAAGATCCAGCAGAGAAACAAGGGCTGATGGGAAAACGTCGAACTGGTTGGAGCCCGTGTTCGACCAGAGCGTTCAAGACTTTGATCAGGTAAGAATCAGAACTTATCTTTCAAAATACTTTTCTTTATGAGAAAAAAACAGGGGGAAGATCGTGAGATCGACGTAAAATTAAAGTATAAATACTCTCGGGCAATGCCGGGTCAGGTCAGCTAGTATTGTTGCATAGTCTTTAAATTCTCATGCCTTTTTTTCTTCGCCACGTGGAGGGATGTCGTCTCGATGTCGTCTAGTGGTTGAGTTCTTTCTTCGCTTCTGTACTGCCGTGAACATCGCCGTCCGCTGTGTCTGCAACAAAAACCTTCATAACACGATTCAGGAGGCAAACAATCTTTTAAATTTTGATTAGTTTTATTCAGGCGTCAGGTTAGTGTCGCTCTTGGGGATGTTTCACTAAACGTTGAGGGAGAGATCAAATTACTACTTTATCGTAGTTAATTACAAGCTTAAGTCCTTAGCCATTCGAGGAGGGGGGAGAAGGAATCTCATGCCTGTATTTTCTTAGGGAAATAAATTCCCCTTTTCATTTCGGACTACATAGAGAAATACGTCTGTTTAGCTTGCTTCCAAAAACCAGACTAGAAAAACCCAGTTTCTCACACAAAAGCCCGTGACGTCACAGAACCCCTATGCGCAGGTGCACTTTGACCCTTGACCTGAGGTCTCGTCAACATGGTGACCCTGTCAACGCTTGTGAGCTTCGACTGTAAGAACAGCCCTATTTTGCACTCGGTTGTACGGGTTCGCCCGCACTAAATCGCGCAAGCCAAACGAAACGATCCCCCACACACTTCAACATGCGTCCAGCGCACAGGGTCATTATCCAAGGGTTTTTCAACCTTTAAAGCTATATGAGAGAAAAAAACACAAAAAAAAACACTTTATAGTCCCAAGTCCTTCGTTGGAAAATTCCTTTGCTTGTAAGTCAATTAATCTCTTTTAATCACTGTATTAGTTAGTTTCCAAGAATTCACGTTAGTCTTCATATTATTAAAAGTGATCATCAGTTGTTTAACATGAAAAACTGTTTCTGGGATTTAAAAATAAAGCAGTATTTTATCTCATGGCTCCACAGCAGTATGGATTAAACACCACCTCCCTTAAAAAAAAGAATAAGAAAAAAAAAACGTTCCGGATATCAGATCTATTTTTTTACTAACCTATTTTGTTATTAAAAAATGTTCGTCTTTGTTAAAAGAAAAGATATTTGTTATTTACTAAGTTAGTGTATATTTATAGAGTTCGAACGAATCTATTTTATTACTTATCATCCCTCTTTGGTTATTCATATATATATATATATATATATATATATATATATATATATATATATATATATATATATATATATATATATATATATATATATAATTTATTTTAGTTTAGTTTCATTTTAAAATATTTAAAAATTAAGAATATATTATATATATATATATATATATATATATATATATATATATATATATATATATATATATGCAAACATTGTTAAAAATAACAAAAGGATGATTCGACGAAGAATCGAATACGTTCGTGAAACATTTATTAACTTTTTTTATTATTTTAATACAAAAAAACGACAATCAGAAAAATTGAAAAAATAAAAAAGATATAATTATACGGACAAATTCTGTTATTTTTAACAATGTTGGCATAAATGAGAAAATGCTGCTTAAATACACACAATTCAAATATATATATATATATATATATATATATATATATATATATATATATATATGGGTTCTTACAAAAATATATATATTTAAGTATATACTCTTTATTATATCCGAAAATATTCCAAATTGCAAGCTCAATGAAGTTGTATTACAATCTTCAGAGCATATATATATATATATATATATATATATATATATATATATATATATATATATATCATCATAGGTGCATTCCAATGACCAAACGAACAATTAATCCATAACCATGCCTTTTATCTGTTCTTTCAATTTCTTAATCTTCATATGTCGCCGAACGACCACAACCTTTTCTTCTGTTTTTTTTATCTCTTTACTTTCAGCGAATACCTGTAATTTCATCTTTGTCTCAGACAAAACAATATTTTAATATGTCCATACTGCATTTTGAAGTGTATTTATGTTTACTTCTTCCAAATTCAATGCTTTTTCCACATCTTACGCGCGTCTCGCCTGTTTTGTTTTCATTGAGTCTTTTATCTTTTGTCGAAATTTGGATACTTTGTTTAGTTCCATTTTCTTAATTAACATTTTTCTTTGTAGAGCACGAACCATCTCTATATTGTAGTTATCAAACCAACCATTCCCTTCCTAATATGTCAGATGTTATTCTCTATTTCTTTCTAAAAAGGGTGTATGCTCGTTAGTATATCGACAAAAATATCTTTAAATATATTAATTTATAGAAATATATCAATTAATTTTAATTGTTAAGCTTAATTCATAGCGTAGGAATTTCTTATTTAATTTTGTTCATAGCGTAGGAATTTTATAGCCTATGGAGTTCATAGCGTAAGACTTTTACTGTATTTCGTTTCAATTTCTTTCAAAAAATAATTAATCCTCATCGGAGTTCATAGCGTAAGACTTTTACTGTATTTCGATTTAATTTCTTTCAAAAAATAATTAATCCTCATCGGAGTTCATAGCGTAAGACTTTTACTGTATTTCGATTTAATTTCTTTCAAAAAATAATTAATCCTCATCGGAGTTCATAGCGTAAGACTTTTACTGTATTTCGATTTAATTTCTTTCAAAAAATAATTTATCCTCATTGGAGTTCATAGCGTAAGACTTTTACTGTATTTCGATTTAATTTCTTTCAAAAAATAATTTATCCTCATTGGAGTTCATAGCGTAAGACTTTTACTGTATTTCGATTTAATTTCTTTCAAAAAATAATTTATCCTCATTGGAGTTTATAGCGTAAGACTTTTACTGTATTTCGATTTAATTTCTTTTAAAAAATAATGTATCCTTCTGGGAAGATTTTTTTTTCGTCTTTTGTAATCAATAGTTTTTTGGGTTTTTTTTGTTCCAGCTCCCATGGTGCTGAGTGCCTCTTTAAAGAAAACATCCCACCAGAAATGGTTGACCCAAACACCATTGGCATCGTACTAAACGGTTATTTACCAGGTTGGTACTTTTATAAGACACAAGAAATGTAAAGAAGCATTCAAATGTATGTCTCAGTGCGGAATTTCGTAATGTTTCTTAGTTTAGCATCATGGCATATCAACACATTTGGGGTCATTTAATGCCGAAACCTATTGGAAACGATTATATGGTTAACGAGCTGTCCCTACCCGGCGTTGCCCGGGATGCAGTGAAGTCATTTTAGTTTTTAATTTTTATTGGCTTGTCCCCACCACTCCTATGTTATCCTTTAATCCTCGCATCCCATGAGCAATGGTTTTTGACATTTTTGGGGGTCAGCTGTTGCTTTGAGTGTAGATTTTCAATCCTCTCATAGTATTCATTACCATTCAACAGTCAATCTTTCTATCTCATTGACAATTATATTTGAGTAGTTTTTAGCCTTGATAAGTTCTGACTCATTAGTAAAACAAAAAGAAAAAAAGTCTCTTGTGAAATCATTTGATGCGGTTCCCAGGCAGTTTGAGAAGGTGGTGGCGAATGCTGGCGCCCATATTTAATTCTAAATTAAACCCCATGCTATACACTTTCTTATCATATTCATTTCTTGTAAGAATTATATTTCAGTAATAAATTATGAGAACTTAATGATAGGAAGTTACCTGAGAATCACCCTACAGTTAAAATGGGAAACAATCAAGGAAGAAAAACATGCATAGTAAATTAGATGAGAGTTTCTGATTAAAATGAATTTAAGCTGGTAATCTGGCGGAAGGAGAATGATGTTGAAAATTCGGATTGTAACAATTATATTTCAGTAATAAATTAAGAGCGCTTAATAATAGGGAGTTACTTTCCAATCACCCTGCATATAAACTCAAAAAAGGGTTGTTAGGAAGTTTACCTAAAGAACCTGGTTTGATGAAACCCGGGTTGTAAGATCCTACTTATTTATTTTAATTTATATCGGCTTTGTATTTTTTATTTTTGTATATATTGAGCACTTTTTTGATAGTTCTCTCTTTTTTTTTTCGTTTACAGACTATTATTAGTGTACACCCTCCGTCAAAAATGTTGAAAAAAAAATAATTATGCTCCGCCAGTATTCGCACTAATATTGTGACAATATTAAGCAGATGCGACAATATTAAGCGCTAGTGTGAATTAGCCACAGGCTTATTCAAAGTCAAGCATCATATTAGGTTTCCAGTATAAACAAAGAACAGGGTTAAAAAAAACATAGTTTGATCGCCCTGGTAAATGAACAACTCCCCATCTCAATTTCAATCGATTCGAAATCGTATTTTGGTTTTAATTGTTTTCGTATAAATTTTTCTGCCCTCGAATGTTAATTGCAATTTAGGTCCTTGTCAAGGAGGGAGAGACTGGTAGATGATGCACCAGCCCAGATGTGGCAACAATACTCCATGCATGGGCGGATGGTGGCTTCGTAGAGATACAAGATAATGTTATTAATGTAGTTTCATCAACACAATAAACATGGCCGGCCGGCCGGAAATAGTTATGAAAACAGTAATACAAAATTATATTGAGTCAGTAGACATGCGTGTATTATACAAGTGAGATTGAGTCCGGGTCTTTCATCTCGCTTCTCGCCCAAGTCATGGCAAGAGGCGAGAAAGGAAATATGACGTCTGCTAACGTAGACTTTTACACTCTGACTGTTCATAAATTGCAGGAACAGGTTTGGGCGGAAGTTGCCTCTCGCGCAATAGGTGTTCTTACTGAACAACGTATCAATCACTCTGTGAGTGAGAACATGCTAGCGCAAAAATAAAATATATCGTAATTATGTAACTTCTACAAACCCAACAAGCAACCGACCATAAACAGGAACCGAAAACAAAAGAAATTATAAACAATAAATACCATTGAGGATTCATAAGCGTGGGGGGGGGGGGTAAAGATCTCTCACAATGATTATATTTCTACAAATTACATGTAAATGTGTTGTAAAATGGTATCCGACAAAATGGCGGCCATCGACAGATTCATATTTCAACTGATCGCCATGAAAATAAGTTAAGCGATAGGTTCCGCCACGTCAACTTTCTAATCCACCTGGGTTTATCAATGTTGTGCCACACCACCAAGGACCATCGTCAGTTGGCTTGGTTCTATGAGCACCTCTCTATCGCCATTATTTGAGGGAACGCTTCGAGCCTGCTCTCGGCCTGCAACGCCAGTAGGACATTTGATTAAACTTCTTGATGTTTCGGATATATTCACAAAGGCTTTTTTAAAACTTGGCAGTTCAAACAGATTATTTAGAATAGGACGGCAACAAAGTAAATGTTTGCATTAACTTTTTTAACGTGTGTAAAATTGAACTTTTATGCTTTTTATTTTTTCATGTGTGGCGGCCATTTTTTTTTTTTTTTTGATAATTTGTTATTCTTAAATTATTGACTCGTATGTTGTAACCTCTTGCATTTTTTTGGATTATTTGGATTATTCGGACTACTGTTCTCATCTTGGATGTTATTCTCACAACGTTTCGGACGATGTAACTTCCAACCTTCTTCAGGTGCGTTTTGTCGAACTCAGAAATCTTTATGTCGAACTCGGGAATCTGCACGGAATTTCGAACTGAACCATTTATTTAATCCACGGGAATAGATTGTTCTCATTTCATCAGCCGTGACTGGGTAAAACTTTTTAATATACTTATGTATCAGGCAAAAATAGATATCTACACCAAAAATTACGGAAAATTATCTAGTAGAATTTTGGTATCAAATAAAATTAATTTCTTACTCATATACATTGAAGATACACCATTATGCGCCTTGAAGCCAGCACGCCGTAAAAGATTATCTCCCTTCTTCTAACACGAAGACGCCACGCGGTGTTGTGGGTCGGAGTTCGTTGACTACGAATAGTAAATTACTTTTATTTTTTATTAAAATTCTACTCGATAATTTTCCATAAATGTTGGTGTAGATACCTATTTTTGCCTGATATGTAAGTATATCAAAGAGTTTTCCTGTTAATTTATTTAAAACTGCCATATTTCACTTGTGTATTTCCGTCAAGAAGCACATTTTTATTATATTCTTAGTATCGCCTGTACTAAGGATTGAACCTTCGACCTCCAGAAGACTGTTGCTTAGAACTGATTATTACTTAGCACTTTATCCATTGCGTCACGGGTTGGTACATGAAGATTCTCAAGTTTGATAAGACAAAACCTGAAGAAGGTCGCAGGTTACGTCAGCCGAAACGCTGTGAGTATAACATCCAAGATGAGAACAGTAGTCCGAATAATCCAAATTATGCAAATTATAAATTCTCATCTAAAAAGACTCCAAACCATAATCTTCATTTCTTGTTTTAAATTTGTTTAATTTGTTAAATGCTTTGAACAAAAAAAAAAAAATTTTTTTTCGTTAACCAAAATTTCTTTCGTAAACAGGCGCATTTTTGTATGAAAAGTTTGTTCAGAAACCGATTGGTCCATAAAGGTAGATGATTTAATTTAGAAGCTAGTTGCGAATACTGGCACCCATATTCAATTCTAAATAAAACCCTATGCTATATACACTTTATTTGGAAACCAATTTTCTCATAAGGTAAACATTTGTTAATCGGGTTTTGACTGTATTCCCAATTTTTCCAGATTTATTCACAAAACCTTAATTTCTAGGAATGTATTTAACTCCGGATGAAACCTGTGAGGCCAGGCATGGAGCAGATTACCGATACCGGGCCTATTCAGAATTGGTAAGTACTGTTTGCTTTTTAGAAGTTTGCTAAAAAAAACTCTCTAAGAAAAATATGAAATGTTGTCTGTGTAAGACAGAAAAAATGAAAGATCTAAAATATAATAAAACTATTAAATCAATTCGAACAATGGCGCTCCGATAACTGTGCAGACCTGTTTGCACGTGTCTCTTCGAATCTGTAGACCCACTTGCAGACATCGCGCTTTGACAACCATGCAGACCCACTTGCACATCTGACTTCGACTATGGTTGCACTTACATATATATATATATATATATATAAATATTTCAAATATGTGACGGGGTTGGGACCCTAATCCCCTTCAAAGTAGGCCCCTTGTGCTTGCACACACTTAGCCCACCGATCCATCCACTGCCGGAAACACCTCTGGAAGTCTTCTTTTGGAATGGTGTTCACCTCCGTCGTTGTGTTAAATTTAGCAGGTGTTTGGAAAAGATGCGATGTGTAACACAAATTAAGGAGTGGTTCAACCGATTCAAAAATGTTGGCTCCTCTAATTCTCATTTGTGGTTGTTGTTGTTACTATCATCATCATCATCATCATCATCATCATCATCATCATCATCATCATAGTAGTCTGAACTTTTTGATGTTTTTAGTTGTATTTTTCTTTTTTGAGCATCAAGTCAATTCCCTTGACTTTAGACATTCAAGCTGTATGTTAACATTTTCACCGTTCCTAACAGGCAAGCCTTTTGCAGAATTAGAAAAGCAATTGTCTCGTCAATCTGTTTAAGCCATTTATGGCAGCTTTTCGTTATGGTTCCAAGTGTTCCAATTACAACAGGAATCACCTTTACTTCATAACATTTCCATAGTCTAACTAATTCCCATTTTAGGTCTTGATATATTTTTTTCGTGTTCTTTCTCCTGCACTCTAGTATCAAAGGAACAGGCTGTATCAATGATTAAGCAAGTTCTCTTGTTTTTGTTTGGAAAGATTAAGTCGGGTTTTGAATGTTCAGGAACCTTATCAATTTGTATGCACATGCCCCAAAGAAGTTTGACATTGTCGTTCTTCTGCACCACTTCTGGCTTATGCTCATACCACTTCTCATTGTGGTCTAATTCATAAAGTTTGCATATATTCCAGTGTAGTACCTGAGCGACTTTGTCGTGTCTCCATTTTTTATACTGGTGTTGTGCTAGCATTGGGCATTCAGATACGCTAAGGTTTCTTCCATTTCATTATTATTATTATTATTATTATTATTGTGGTTAGCAAAGTTACCCCAGCCAGGAATGGATCTAGAAAGTGTGGTTTGAGTTGTCCCCCTTTGCAAATTGGCTGTTTGGAGAATTTTAAAGCTAGATGGCTCTGGTTGATAGTCCATTTACATAGGTGGGGCAATAAGTAGTATAAAAACTGTACTCTTTTCATTGAGCTTTTGAAGAGCAGTAGGGAGAGCAGAGTGAGGCTGAAAGAAGAGACTGTGAAGTACAAAGAATTGTTCTTAAACTATTGATTACCGATTGGACGTTGAAAGCGATTAACCACTGTGGTTTGCCACCAGATTTTTTTTTTCTTTGTCTCCACAATTATTATTATTATTATTATTATTATTATTATTATTATTATTATTATTATTATTATTATTATTCGTTTAACAGTTATGATATATCCACATATGAAGGCAATTTTAAAATGTTTATATTGTACCTATAAAGTGTGATATTTGATATTCACGCTATCACGTTATTTTCTCTGTCCACCTGTCAACCATTGTTCGTTGGTTCGCTTGTATCAACGAATACAACAGAAAAAGTCGGAAAAAAAAGATAAAGGGAAACAGTTGGTTAACATTTACATTTATTTGTAATTGGGAAACAGTTGGTTAACATTTACATTTATTTGTAATGGGAAACAGTTGGTTAACATTTACATTTATTTGTAATGGGAAACAGTTGGTTAACATTTACATTTATTTGAAATGGGAAACAGTTGGTTAACATTTACATTTATTTGTAATGGGAAACAGTTGGTTAACATTCACATTTATTTGTAATGGGAAACAGTTGGTTAACATTTACATTTATTTGTAATGGGAAACAGTTGGTTAACATTTACATTTATTTTTAATGGGAAACAGTTGCTTAACATTCACATTTATTTGTAATGGGAAACAGTTGGTTAACATTTACATTTATTTGTAATGGGAAACAGTTGGTTAACATTTACATTTATTTGTAATGGGAAACAGTTGGTTAACATTTACATTTATTTGTAATGGGAAACAGTTGGTTAACATTTACATTTATTTGAAATGGGAAACAGTTGGTTAACATTTACATTTATTTGTAATGGGAAACAGTTGGTTAACATTTACATTTATTTGTAATGGGAAACAGTTGGTTAACATTTACATTTATTTGAAATGGGAAACAGTTGGTTAACATTTACATTTATTTGTAATGGGAAACAGTTGGTTAACATTTACATTTATTTGTAATGGGAAACAGTTGGTTAACATTTACATATATCTGTAAACAATATTAAAGACAGGTTAAAGACATGTAAATACATGAAAATATACAAACGTATTGTATCGAATCAAAAAATGTATGGTGTTATATGTTATATGTTTCGAGGTAAAACCTCCTTCTCTAAAAAGAAATCTCTATTCAACTTGTAACACTATCGTTGGTGAGGAGTGTATCTTGGTGTCTCTGTGCTGTGGGGACGTCTCTGGAAGGGTTCTTATAATACTGGCACGGCTAACGAGATCTGGGGGGTACGATAGTTATATTCCATGGTCTGAACAGCAGCAATACCAAAAAATGTATGGTGTTATATGTTATATGTTTCGAGGTAAAACCTCCTTATCTAAAAAGAAATCTCCATTCAACTTGTAACACTATCGTTGGTGAGGAGTGTATCTTGGTGTCTCTGTGCTGTGGGGACGTCTCTGGGAGGGTTCTTATAATACTGGCACGGCTAACCAGATCTGGGGAGTACTATAGTTATATTCCATCGTTCGAACAGCAGCAATACCAAAATATGTATGGTGTTATATGTTATATGTTTCGAGGTAAAACCTCCTTCTCTAAAAGGAAATCTCTATTCAACTTGTAACACTCATGGTGTAAACAGCGGCAATACCATTGCTTATAAGGTTTAAGACCATGCTGTCTAAGATCCTTAAACGCAATAACCTTGTGCCATCAGAATATATGAGTCCGTCATTGTACGGTTTGGTTTGTTTGGTGTGTTGGGCGTCATTAATTCTCTTCAGAAATTAATTATCTGGACTTATTTGGGACATTGTTGCTGGAATTTGAACGCTTTGTACAAAAGAAGCGTACATTATTTTTTAATAAAAATATATAACTACAATTTATTATCTACTATTTGGATTGTTCGGACTACTGTTCTCATCATAGGTGTTATTCTCACAACGTTTCGGCCGATGTAACCTCCGACCGTCTTTAGGTGTATCTTGACAATGGCTCTTATTGGTGGATGGTGGAAAGAATGTGTTTGCTCTTTTTTCCGACAAACCATAGTCGTTAGAATTAAAAATGTGTGATGTCTTTATGAAACGGAAAGAGCGTTGAGTCGTTTCCATTTTTGTATTCATTCTGGTCAATACGGATTTGATATAATGTTTCTGAATTTTTGAGAAATAGAATTTATTAATCCAGAAAAACTCGAAGTCGCGTTGGCACACGCATCTATTGTGTATAAAGAAGAAACACCAACTGCTGAATTATGCCTCTCTCTCTCTCTCTCTCTCCTTCTCTCTCTCTCTCTCTATCTATCTATCTATCTATCTCTATCTCTCTCTCTATCTCTCTCTCTCTCTCACTCGCGAACACACGCAGTAAACAGTGGAGAAAGAGGGGGTATACGTCCCACAAGTGGAAGAAAGAGACAAGAATACACATCAAAAAGAAAGAGACAGAGAGAAAGAAAGAGAGAACAACAGTTACTCGTTGTATTGTATTAAATTCGACAAGCTTCGTCGTCATCGGCCTTCAACCTTTAATCAGGCACCCATCAACCTTTTGTTTGTTGATACTTGCCTGTCATCTCGATAGAGCTTGGCGATTCATGACATTATAAACAATTCTGTGTTGTCGAAGTTGGCTGGTGCACTGTTTCAATGCGACAACATAATTGTCTCGATTTACTTGCCTCCCCACGAGGCCAAGTCAGGCACAAGGTTGGCCTTTAATGTGAGGGTATCCAGCTCCAACAAGGAAGCGCCCATCCTTGTACCACAAACTCAGAGAGCGTTTATTGCCTATAAGTCAAAAGCCGATGTGCTGTGGGTTATGTTTAGAGCAATTCTGTGAAAAATCATTTATTATCATTATTTATTTAATTATTATTATTTTTTGCATAAGACAATTGATTATTTAATGTGAGTTAAGAAATAGATTCGTTTGTTAATTATCAAAAAGCGATAATTAATCTATAGTGTTACTGTATTAAATTGAGAGTTGCCTCCCTTGGTGAAGAAGATTTTGGCTTATAATTTTTTTTAAAGGAACATATAACATTTACGTTTATTTACAGGCTGTCGGTGACTAGACATTATAGGACGATTAAAGACATTTAAATACATGAAAATACACAAAGTGAAATAAATCTTTAATAAGAAATGCAATGTTCCATGACAATACAAAAATGCATTCGACAAACAAAATAAAAATGTATAAATGAACGAAAATGTAAAGTTACTTACATAGTCTCAATAGTTATATGTTTCGAGGTAAAACCTCCTTCTCTAAAAAGAAGTCTCAACGAGGCGACATGTCACTCATAGGAAAATATGAAAAAAACCGCTTTCTTCCTTGACCATTGTCTGAGAGTCAGTTGGCTCAATCAGAAAATAACCATCACAGACAAAGTCCGTTAGAGTTTGAAAAACATGCTAGCATGCTAAGTGATCGAGTGGGTCGGACAATGTCTGACCAGTTTGCAATTAAAACCATACAATTAATTCATTCATTCAACATGTCTTAAAGAAGAGGAATTATTTATTCAATCAGATACAATTGATCGTCTTGTGAGCTGCAAAGACAAAGAGGGACAGAGAGAGAGAGAGAGACAGACAGACAGACAGACAGACAGACAGAGTATCGTTTCTGAATTTATGATCATGTGGACAGGGGAACATGAGAGTATCAAATCACATGACAATAGCACCATCTAGCGTTAGCAACAATTATCTATAAGGGAGATAACTCTGGTACTAAAACACATAAATTAAAGTTTATTCTTCCTCTGTCATCTTTTTTTGTTGTTTTTGTTTTATCAGAATCAGTGTATGTATCATGCTTGCGTTTACATGAAGGCTGGACCAGAATATGGAATAATGAAAGTGCACCGATATGGACTGGCTGGCCTCTACTGCGGTTCAAATAAGGTGAGGACAAACAGGCACTTATGAAGGAAACAGTTACCAAAATGTGGTGGAGCTACCGTTGCACAATTTCTATGTATTGGGTGTCTTTTTTTGTTTAATGATCCTACAAATAATCGCCTATTATTTTCTAAATAGTCCCATTTTTGGCATGGGTATTTACATACTAATAACCTTTTAGAGTATCGGTTTATTTTCATAATAAACAAGTAGGTATATTTTAATTACAAAAAGGAAATTTCCACATAGGAATTAGATTAAGTAGAAAGTAGGAGTTACGGTTATAATTTAAGCTAACGTGTCAAAGGAAGTGACGTCACAAACGAGAAGTCAACATGGTAGAATAAGCTAATCTGATCTTTCTCTTGGGTTTTGGTCTGCGAGACGAGCGGACGTATTTTGAGCACTTCCCCCTTTATGTGAAAGATATTATTTTCTTTCTTTTTTTATTATCAGTTATTAAGATTAAGCTTTCCCTTCTGTGCTCATAAAGATTAAATTTGCATGCATGATTACTCTTTCCTTTCTTTATTATTATCAGCTATTATTAAGATTAAGATTAAGCCTCCTCTTATTTGTTCATAAAATCAAATTTGCATACGTGATTACTCTTTCATTTCTTTATTATTATCAGCTATTATTAAGATTAAGATTAAGTCTCCTCGTCTTTGCTCATAAAAATTAAATTTGCATATGTGATTACTCTTTCCTTTCTTTATTATTATCAGTTAGTACTAAGATTAAGATTAAGCCTCCTCTTCTTTGCTCATGAAAATGAAATTTGCATATGTGATTACTCTTTCCTTTCTTTATTATTATCAGCTATTATTAAGATTAAGATTAAGCTTTTTCTTCTTTGCTCATAAAAATTAAATTTGCATGCATGATTACTCTTTCCTTTCTTTATTATTATCAGTTAGTATTAAGATTAAGATTAAGCCTCCTCTTCTTTGCTCATGAAAATGAAATTTTCATACGAGATTATTGAAGCAAGCCGGACACACGTACGTTCACTTTTATTATATAGAAGAATGTTTATTATTTCTGTTACAGATATGTTTGTTATCTCTGCATTGTGTGGAAATCAGCAGTTTGAATTTAAAAGCTCCAGTAATTATTCAAGCCGGAGGTTGGGGTTCATGGGGTCCTTGGTCAGATTGCATCCCTTCCTGTGGAAAAGGAGTCAGATACCGGGAACATTTTTGTACCAACCCTAAGTAAGTATTAATTATTCTCACGATAAATCATCTTTGAATCTTAAAAACGACTAATCAAACAAAGAATTCAAAAGATAGTCAGGTTATAATCAGTGAACGTTGGAATACTCCCCCTCCCCAAAAAGGGGATTCATATGTTGCATTATTTATTTCAAATGTTTGCTTGTTATGCGTGTCAGCCTTCTGCATAGAGCTCATAGAGATCATACGTCAGAGTTGTATGGTCTGCATGAAGTCCTCTTTGTTGATCGCAGTTATTCGTTAACCTGCAGGATTGTAGGTGTTTACTCACTGAGAACAGCAAGGCTCGGTAGTTGCATACGAAGTCGGGGAAGGTCTGGCCCAGAACACACAAAGGAATGGCACAAGAGTAACATTACCACTTTCACTCCATTGATTTGCGGTTCCCTGCCTGCCACATCTTTGCATGCCACATGCAGAAGCAGATACGACCAGAGGACGACGGATCTTAATGCTGACTCTTCCTGGATTTTCATCAGAGCCCTGTTAGCTGGGTAGCTCTGACACTAACACGCTGAGGAAGGGTTGGACTTTAGGGGAAAAGTTGTCTCTGTGTATGCCATGTCGCATTTCCGTAGTAGTAGTAGTAGTAGTAGTAGTAGTAGTAGTAGTAGTTGTAGTAGTATATTAATTTAGACACCCCAACTGTTTTGATGACAAAGTGTTCGATTATTTTTTAGTAATAGTGACTGTAGTGTTCTCTCTCTCTCTCTCTCTCTCTCTCTCTCTCTCTCTTTTTCTTAGTAGCAGTTGTAAAAGTTGCTATTCTACTAATACCTGTTAGCTGGGTAGCTCTGACACTACTACGGTGAGAAAGGGTTAGTCATTGATGAAGGCTTGCAAAACAGAGTAATATAATATTAATACCAAACTGTTACCTTTCCTGTAGATTCAACACTGGCTGTACCACCATGCATTTTCGGGAGGAAAAATCTAGCGTCCACATACTCTCTATAACACAATAATATTCATAATCCTCTTATGAATGTGGCTTGAGCATTACTGTCAGCAGCCATTTGCGTTGGACAAAGAACATCTCTAAAATTGTCAAGAAGACCAACGGTGTCTTGACATCACTCAGCAAGACCTTTGTTAGCCGCTCTCCAGCTATGGTGCGATCACACTTAGAATTCGCATCATCAATCTGGAACCCTTATCTAGCTCAAAACATTGGGATCGTATTAAATTACTGATCCAATTTATTTTTCTGTCTGGCAATGTGTATGCTTGTTACGGTTTCGCTAACTACACTATTCCACATGGTCAGCTGCTACGATAGTGACTACTATGACTTGGTCTGGCTGTTGACTAATGCCGCTAGTTCAACTGCTGATTTGATAAGCTGCTCCTGCTAATGATCTGCCGACTTTGTCTGGTTGTCAACTAACCCCACTTGTCTAGCCATAGACTCAACGAGTCTCTTCAGATTACACTGTTCTTCTCATGACATACTTTGTCCTTTTCAGGAAAATAATGAACTTGTGAATACCTCTGTCCTTTTCAGGACAAACCCCGTCCTTTTCATGATAATTTCTCTTTCAGGTTCTACCTGTTTATGTATAAACGTTCTAAGACTGATGTCAATACTGTCGACCCTGATAACAGTATACTTGTTATTGAATGTAATGACTGATCATTTTGTCAAGTATTCTTTTATTCATTTATATTAAGGCCTCTGAATTCTCCTGCCTGCACCGGTCATAGGTACATGTCCGCCCCATGTGAAGGACAGGTGAATATACATTTTAGTTTTTTTAAATAAACAATTTTTTTAATAAAAATAATAAAATAAAAATATTGTTATAAATGAACATATATTTCGATTTTTATCTTTTTGTTGGCAGAAGTGGCATGCCATGAAGGAATTACTTTGCTTGTTTGTTAAGCGAGTCAGACGTCTGCATAGAATGAATATTGTGCCTCAGGATTGTATGGTCTGCATGAAGTCCTCCTTGTTGGTTGCAGCTGTTTGTTAAACTGCAGGATTGTAGGTTTTTACCTATGACTCCTAGAGCTGCAAGACTCAATGTATGCACAGCTGGAAAAGGGTTGGCCCAGAACACAAAGGAATGGCACAGAATACAAAGGAATGGCACAGAACACAAAGAAATGGCACAGAACACAAAGGATTGGCACCGCATCTCCATTGATTTGTGGTTCCACACTTGACATGTCTTGGCACAATCACAGATGGAGAGAACTAGAAGACACTGGATCCTGCTGCCAACTCCCCCTGTTAACCAAATTGCGGCTTTAATATTGCTTCATACAAAACCTTTCCATCACGGCTTGCTGTGCCAGGAACCGGAGTTCCAAACAGCATAGCTCTGATACTATCCCTGAATCTGAAGTAATTCTAAAAGAAAATCCGAACCCTATAGCTCTCTTAGGAGAGCACGTAGAGATTCGGGACCACTTCCATTGTCTTCCACAGAAAATGTTATACGTATGATTAAAATTTCATCTAAATAAGATATACTTGAAGTTTTAATAGGGGTTCCTCCCTCATAGCCGCTTAGAGGTGCATTTACAGATTCAGGAACACTTCCATTGTCTTCCTCGGAAAATCTTACATCTCAGTGACAAAATGCCTTGTTTTGGGATGAATAAAGGTAAATGCACGGAAATGCAAAGTTACTGACATAGTCTCAGCTGTAACATGCACCACTCAGAAAATGTACAAAACTTCATTTGATTCTTTGACCATTTTCTGAGAGTTGGTTGACTCAATCAAAAAAATAACCTAACTTCCGTCACCCATTCTCAGAATCAGGGCAGTGGATAGATGTATGTACGCTTTGAAAGTCATGTAAATAAGAGTTTCGTTTCTGAACTTAAAAAAAAAATTTTTTTAAATGGTACCAGCCTAGGCTGACACCACACAAAATATTTGCATAGGGTCAAGGAGGATGAGAAGACCGAGGAGGGACAGTACAAACCAGACCTCCACTGAAAGTGCAGAGACTGCTGGGACCTTGGGAGGCTTATTGCCACTCAAATCCCAGAGAAGACCAATGGTCCTTACCAGCGAGAAATCAATGGTAAACGGCTGTTGTGATACTGCAAGTTTATTTGCGGTGGCTATCGAAAAGAGGTGGAGAATACTTGTTGTCATTCAGACTCCAGAGAATACCACCGGTTGTCGATGAGCAATCACTGATGACTTGTGTGAGAACTCCTAGTGAATAAAAAAAAAAAATAATAATAATAATAATGATGATGATGATGATGATGATGATGATGATGATGATGATGATGATGATGATGGTGGTGGTGGTGATGGTGACGACGACAACAACAACAACAACAATAACAACGACAACAACAACAATAATAATGACGACGACGACGACAACAATAATAATAACAATTATTATGATTATTACTACTACTACTACTGCTACTGCTACTGCTGCTGCTGCTGTTGTTGTTGTTGTTGTTGTTGTTGTTGTTGTTGTAGAAGGAGGAGGAGGAGGAGGAGACGACAGAGAGCATGAAACTCCCCAACCAAGAGATGAGGGTGCTAGGCGAGCAAGATAGCTACAAATATTTGGGAGTTCTAGAAGGAGACACCATCAAATCTACAGAAATGAAAGAGAAAATTGGAAAAGAATTAAAATATTTGATATTGTAGTAAATCAAGTTTGTATCATCATCATCATCATCATCATCAACCGGTTTATTTGTTGAATCAGGCCACAATTAATCCTCTGATGAGGGTGGGGCCTGATTGTCTAGTCTCGAAATCTAAGTCTTCCTCTCCACTCCTGTCTTTGACAAGGTTTGATGGAATCCATACCCATGGCCTTCCTATCACGTTTGACTACGTCCTCCCAAGTCAACTTGGGTCTGCCAGTGGTGATGTTCTCTGCTGGCACATTCAACTTTCGGACTTTAGCAATCCAGCCATCACTACGCTCAATGTGACCCAACCAACGCAGTCTGTTCTTCCGCATGATGTCCGTAAGGCTTTTCAAGTCGACCTGTGAGAGCAGGGATTCAAAAGAAACGTACTGTTCAGGCCTCACCAAACAGATCCATCTGACCATTGCCCTGTCATTACGGTGCAGCTTCTTTAGTATGCCAGCAGAGACAGCCCAAGTGTCTGAGCCATACAACAGCACACTTCTGACACATGAGGAGTATACACGCCCTCTCGTAGTTGTTGGCAGGTGTTTGTTTGTCAGGATTGGTAGCAGCTCTCTAAATTTTTTCCAGGCACACTTGCAACGTGTATGGAGAAATGTATGGAGAAATTAAATTGGTTTTCGACATACACGTTGGCTGTGACGAATTTCTTCATCGCACCTACATCGTCCAGTGGCCTTGTTTATTGCTAATCGCCTGGTGCGACCCTACTGGGGAATGCCGACGTGAGTGCTCAGTCGTTTTTTAACATTCTGGAGAGGAGGTAAATAAACTCGTTTCTGAAATGATACTTTTATTTGTTTCTTTTCACAGCCGTGTGCAGACAATAAGAATGACGATCTGACAATTGCACTGAAGAAAAGCATTGAAATTTGCCGAAATTTCTTAAAACAAGGGAAAATAAGTAACAAATATATTGGCGAAGGTGGATTGTATGGAATCGGTAAGTTCTGTCATTCTTCTTTTTTTTTCTTTTTTAACATCGTTCGCCACAAACAAGGCATGCTGCCACTGTAGACGTAAGGGGTTACTGAGAATTAGGGTGAAAGTTTTGGGGGACATCCTAAATTGGAAGCTGTGCAGCGAGATGCTTGTTCACATTAGTTTTACATTTCTGCATTTCGGTATAGTCGGGGAAACAGGGAGCAGGCAGAGAGTTCTAAAGGTCGGCAGCTCGAGGAAAAGAAGCTATTGGAGTAGAAGGCTCTCCGGCATCTGGGGACCTCCACTGAATGGATGGGATTTAGCTGATTGGCGGATTGCTCGTGTGTATTTACGTTGAGGGGGCATCAGAGCAGCAAGTTCATCAAAGCACATTCCATTGAAGTACTTGTAAAACAAGCACAAGGATGCAACATTGTGTCGATGGGACCAGGACTGGAGCTTTGTGGATAGTGAGGGACCTTTTAGATTAGACTCTTTTTTAGATCTTGTCTAAGAGGGAAAGACTAGTGGATGGTGCACCAGCCCAGATATGATAACAATACTCCATGCATGGGTGGATGGTGGCTTTGTAGAGATATAGGATACTGTCAGGTGTGAGAATTTTACTAGCATGGTAGAGGGAGCCCACTTTCTTTGCAGTAGCCTTGGCAATATCTTCAATGTATTTGTTCCAATTCATGTTACCTGTGAATGTTAGGCCGAAGAGTTTCAATGTTGAACTCTCAGGTAGGGTGTTATTTGCCGTGACAATCGGTGGCTTAGAGGTTTCTTGTAGTTGTTAAAGAAAAGGAGCTTTGTCTTAGCAGCATTAAATGTTACCATCTATTTATGACCTCATTCCACTACAGACTAATGAGTCAAGATCTATCAAGGCCAAAACCTACTCGAGGACAAGGGTTAATGATATCGAAAGACTGAGAGTTAAATGAGGATGAATATTATGAGAGGATTGAAAAGCAGGGGATCTTTATATAAATGAGGACAACAACAGGGCTGGATATGAAACGACTTTATTGCTTGTTGACTTGTGTCAAATTTATATTTCAACTAGCTGGCTTGCTATCACTTTTAAAAGTTCTTTACTTGAAATACTTGAAACATTAATTCAAAATTATAAACATTTCATTCATAACTTCGTTGTAAACACGAAACAAAATCTTTCTCGTTTATTCATATAGATAGATGAACATTAAAATTTTCGTCATTTCGATAAAAATTTATTTATATTTTAAATGTCACTCTAAACAAAGGGAAAGAAAAAAAGAAATCAAGTTGCCCTTTCACTTGCAATTTAGAAATAGATCGCAACTTGGTCCCTCTAAAGCAGTGGTTCTTAACCTTTTTTCTCCAATTCCCCACTATTTAGTGAACCAGCTCTCCATTCCCACCACAGTTATTACATGGAAATAAATACATACGAAAAGATTTGTTATGTTTTTTTCTAAATATATTTGGCCTATAAAAAGAATGCAAAAAATGTAACACTAGCACTAGACGCATACAGGTTAATGAGACTTTTGCATTTGTTTTGCCTTGACAAGTGCTTCAATGTTCGGTTCCACCTTTGAAATAGCGCAGCGCAAATCAGATTCCAGGTCAATCAGGCGGTTTCGCGATTTGTTTTTGATCTCAACCATGCTCGAAAACGCCGACTCGCACAGGTACGTAGAGGGAAATGCAACCAGTAGTGTGAGCGCTGCCACAGCAAAATTATCATGGTCAAAGTAAGTCAACATTTGGATGTAATGTATTAAATTTTGAAGCAGTGGTTCTTCTGTCCGACCGGTCATTCCCCACTTGGCAACCCCGCCATTCCCCACCAGTGGGGAATTCCCCACAGGTTAAGAACCACTGCTCTAAAGAAAGGAACATTTGAATACAAATGTTAAATATTTGTCTAGGAAACAAAACGATATTCCGAAACAGAACTATTTGTTATATTAAAATCAAGACAATATGTTGTGATGGGATACCGGACTCCCGTCAGTCACTAAATAAGTGAACTAGTCTGTAGACTATGTATATGACTACGAACATTAGAATGTGTATTCGACTGTATTCGACTGTATTCTGTTAATCCTATTGGATAACCGATAGGTTTTGTACAAGATATACGTTGTAATAAACCATCCTCTTTTAAAAAACCTTACACTCTGGTTATTTTTTTAATTATAACTTCTGACCAAGTTATATCACAATCATTGAATTAAAAGACGATAACAAGTAATAGTTAATTAATAAAACGTTATTTTTCAAAACCGAAATAAAAATCGGATAAACAACAATGTTTATTAATCACCAAATAGTTCAAACAAGAGAGCGATAGGTGGTTTGTTCAGTTAATTATAAATTACGGCTAATAAGAACGAATAGAATTATTTTTTCAAACATAACTCGATCCCAGAACTAAGGTATATTTTAGTATGCATTTTGTGTTATTAAAGTAGACAGGAAAAAAAACATTGGGGAACAAACGTTGATTGACTCACATTTAGTATAATAGCTAGATGGTTTTATCTTGTTGGTGAATTATGTCAAAATTCTGCCATTTTCTTCACAGATGAATTTTCGGTTTGTGAAATCAGCTGTTTCCCAAGGTCAGCCTCAAACTACGATCGCTTTGATAGGTTCGGCCTTTTGCCAGACGGCACACCGTGTCGTGTCCTCTCCACTATTCCGGAACCAACAAGGTTTAAAACCCAATCGATTTGCATTAAGGGATCTTGTCAGGTAAGAATATTTTCTACGTGAGTTTTTTTTTATTTCTTGTTTTTATACTTTTTTTAATGGAAATCGCTCCAGACAAGGCATGAAGCCGCTTGATGTAAGGAGCTAACAAGAACGAAATATGATGACCGCAAAGACAGGAGATGCCTATTAGAAAGACCAAGGCTACAGGTAGAAGGAAAACAGTCAGCAGGAAGAGAGTTCTACAAGCCTGCAGTCCTTGGAAAAAAGCTACTGGAATAGGAAGTTGTATTACAATGAGGTATCAAAACAGCAAATACTAATGAATCACAACTTATCAAGGCCAATAGCCACTCGAGGATAAGAGTTAATGTGATTTTCAGATTGATAAACAATGGGTTGAATGGGCAGAGTTTCATTACTTAAAAGGACGGATCGATAAGTATTTGCTGACATTGGACTTGAAGACGATTATGTTGTAGTAAGTAGGTAAGTAGTACCATAGTATTGCGTTCCACAGATGTGCACCTAATTTAAAAATATTTCAAATCCTGATGCCCAATATTGCGTATATTAACAGGAATTGAAGGAAAATATAAAGAATGAAGTCGGAGAATTAAATCGTAATCGAGAGATCTTGCAATCCGTCATGGATAATGTTTTGGAAACGGCACGAATTTGTGAAGCTGAAAATGGAAACCATTTACAAGATATTATATTATATAATTAAATTCTTTTTCATTTTTGCTCTTTTTTTGCAAACAAATCTCCATAGTCTTCGTCATATTATGTTGAAATGGAAACCATTTAAAAGATGTTATTTTCCATGAATAAATTATTTTTCATTTTTTTCGTTTTTGCAAACACATCTTTATTGTTTTCGTCATATTATGTTGAAATTCCATTAAGGTATCATCAAAAATAAATAATCTGTTCAAGTGAAAAATCCCTCAGTTACTTCTTGGCCATCTTGTATTTGTATGAGTTTTGCATGGTTTATGCGCGATAGAATACCTTTGCATTTATTTTCATTTCTATTTTCTGTTTTAGGACGTTGGTTGTGATGGTGACATTTCTGGGAAGAAATTTGACGTGTGCGGAGTTTGCGGAGGAACAGGTTCCACATGCAAAAGAATTAATGGAGTCCTAGAAGTTCAGCCACAAGGTCAGCGACAACGCTTTCATTTCAACTTACCAAAGTCTATTTCTAGTAAAAGCATAACGTAATCTCTACAGTTTTATAGGATAATTTTATAGGATAATTTTATAGGATAATTTCATATGATAATTTTATAGGATAATTTTATAGGATAATTTTATAGGATAATTTTATAGGATAGTTTTATAGGATAATTTTATAGGATAGTTTTATAAGATCATTTTATAGGATAATTTATAGGATAATTTCATAGGATAATTTCATAGGATAATTTCATAGGATAATTTTATAGGATAGTTTTATAGGATAATTTCATAGGATAATTTTATAGGATAATTTTATAGGATAGTTTTATAAGATCATTTTATAGGATAAATAAAACATAGTAAGAGAAATGGCAACATATACCAAACAGGAAAAAAATCATTCTTTTTGAATCTAAAACATTTTATCTATATATATAAAAGATATAAGCTGTCTATAAGTCCTCTAATTTTATGTTATTAGGTCTCCGAACTTGAAATTTGATCGGAATAATGCCTAATCTATACAGATTTTTCTAAGGGCTTCATAATATCTTTTCTTTTAAAGTAGTCTCCTAGGGAACATGAAATCAAAAGGTTACTTCTGATTTTAATGAAATTTAAACCATAATTAAATTACATCTAATTACACAGATTTTCGAAATTTGAGCAAATTTCAACCATTTACAGACCCTATAATAAAGGTAGTAATTTCACTAAAAAGAAACAGATTCTCATAGTTTGAGCAAATTTCGATCATTTTTAGACCCAATAATAGGGTCTTAAGTTCACAAAATTAACAGATTCTCAAAGTTTTAGCAAATTTGAAGCATTTTAAGATCCTATAATGGGGTCTTAATTTCGCAAAAGTAAAGTTTCCAAAAAATTTGAACAAATTTCAAGTATTTTGGGACCCTACAACTTCACAAAATTAAACAGATTCTCAAAATGTTAACAAACTTCAAGTATTTTAAGAATATGGTTTACTTCACGAAATTGAACAGATTGTCAAAATTTCAGAAAATGTCAACCATTATAAAGCCATATAATGATATTGCAACTGCACAAAATTAGATCTTTAAAATTTTAGTAAATTTAAAGCATTTTAAGAGCCTATAATGGGATGTTGTAACTCCACAAAATTAGATCTTTTTTTCTTCCTCTTCTTTTTTCTTCCTGTCGTTGATAACATCAGAACGAATTTCAATTTGACTGCGATAGGTATGTCTCAGTCAGGAAGAAAAAAGAAGAGGAAGAAAAAAAATATGCTTATACTTCTGACAAGAGTATTTATTACCGAAAGTACTCAAGTTTTAAAAAAAAAGAAGTTTTTAAAGTAAATAAATAATTTATTTTAAAAAACAAATAGTTTGCATTGTGCAGGTTTTCTAAATATTTTTTTTAAATATTCTCCTTATTATATATATATATATATATATATATATATATATATATATACCAGTAAGTTGCGACAAATAAAATTACAACATTATTTATATCAAAGAATCCACAAACAACAAATATTTGGCATACGATCGTTTCTAAGACGATTTAGAATATTTTATATTATATTTTTTAAATTATCAGTTTTCTAGTATATTTGGCTATATGATGAGCATTGACATTGTCAATATTTAAAAGTTATGTAAAAGAGAAACAGTCTACTTGATGACGACTTCCGGTTTTAAAATCGGAAATCGACAAGCAGTGTTTATCAAAAAAACGGTTAATGATTATATTTTAGATAAGATTTTTTTTTTGTTTTTATTACAAATAATAAAATTTAAATTTCGGTCTTTTTGTATAAGGGTTTGTCAGGACAACCTGACATGAGGATAGTTCCCCCTACAATTAAATCCTGACCAAATATTCAAAATAACATAGTATTCGAAGCCCAAATAAGATCCCCTCAATATGACTAACCAACACTGGCTTATACGAGGAACGGTGCATCTTCTTCAAGTCATGTTGCCTCAAGTAACAGCACTTAGTTGGATACTCCACCAGACCAGATGAATTCTTGTCCTGGAATCCGGTAAGACCAAGAGACTACAAGAAAGATATACTATCAGATAGTGAATTTGTCATTTGAGGAGAAGGAAATTAATGTTCTTAACTTCTTTATTAACTCAATGTTTGACAAGTAAAGGAGAGCTTTAATAGAATATTCGAATATCTATGTATCTCATATAGAGATCAAGTGTTAGCCCCAGTAAGTGGCCTCTTGATTTCTGAGAACTTCGACTGAAGTAAAATGAAACCTATTCTTTCCTTGGCCATACCGTCATCAAAACCAGAAGCCGTCATCAAACAGACTGTTTTCTGATAAACACCGCTTGTCAATTTCTAATTTAAAAACCGGAAGCCGTCACCAAATAAACTGTTTTTTGATAAACACCGCTTGTCAATTTCTAATTTCAAAACCAGAAGCCATCATCAAGTAGACTGTTTCTCTTTTACCAAAAGTTGTCGTTTTTTTTTTCTTTTGCACTGTGTATGCCATCTAAAAACTGATCAGGTTGAATGATTAAATTATTTTCTTTTTATTTTCCAGATGTTATATCTGAAGTTCTGGAAATTCCTGGCTCAGCTTCAAATATTGCTATTAAGTTCAACCTGACGAATGACGATGAAGCATTTTTGAGTGAGTGATGTTCAAACTAATCCACAACTTTGCTTTATTAGCTGACCTATATGTCTCAGGATTGATACTGAAACACCCTTAGACTCATTTAATAGGTGTAAACGGCAGACAAGTGTGTCGGATGCTGCCTCTCTCATATACATGGCCAATAGCACCCTTCCCAAGTGTTCAACGTTTTTGTTTTATGGAAATCGCTCCAGACAAGGCATGAAGCCACTTGATGTAAAGAGCTAACAAGAACAAATATGGTTATCGCAAAGACAGGAGATGCCTATTGACCTTAGCCTTGAAAAGACTACGGTAGGAGGAAAACAGTCAGCAGGAAGAGAGTTCCACAAGTCTGCAGTTCTTGGAAAGAAGTTGCTGGAATAGGAAGCTGTATTATAATGAGGTATCAAAACAGTGAATAGATAAAGACAACTAGACTAACGAGTCAAACGAGCTGGAACAAAAGAAGCGGGCGATATATCACATAATTCTGAGGAACAAATGGCATAATAGTATTTATAGAAAAGACTGAGACTAGCATCATCACGTCTGTGAGAGAGAGGGTGTAGAGAAAAAGAAAGGGTGGGCCAATCAAATTACAGATACGTTTCTACACTTTATCAAGAACACTCAAATGGGACAGAGATTCACCAGCCCAAATATGACAACAGTACTCCATACATGGTCTGATTGTGGATTTGGAGCGATAGAGAGAACCGACTTTACGAGAAGCAGAAAGAGCAATGGATCTAATGTATGAACTCCAAGAAAGATTTGATGAGAATGAAAGACCAAGCCTGAGCCTAACATTCCGCACACTGAATGGACAAAATTATCACCTGATAAATTCCCATGACTATCATATAAAAAACCTGAACACCTCCAAAGCATGTGGATCAGATCTTATTCTTCTATAGTAATAAAGAAATGCTCTGCTGAGCTGGCCCTTGTTCTCTTTAAACTCTATAACAAATACATTGAAGAATCTTGCTTCCCTGATAGCTGGAAAATTACCTCTGGTGGTACCAGTTTCCAAAGAACTGACCTGCAAAATTATCAGCCCATGAATCTCTTCCCGTTCTTCACAAAAATCTTTGAATCATTAATGAATCTAGCGATAGTTCACCCCCTCGATATTACTAAACTTCTCTCCGACCAACGGTTATGGATTTAGGCCATTCTGTTCTACTGCAGATATTCTTACAGTCATCTCCGCACGTATATATACCGCCCACTGGATGGATAAGTTAGGTGAAACTAAGGCAGTAGCGCTAGATATCTCCAAGCCTTTGACAAGGTCTGGCATGAAGGTCTTCTCAGGAAAAGCAACTCGTATAGAATATTTAATATAATCAGATCTTCCTGATGCAGTTGCATCAGAGATGGGTGTATTTGTTGATGACACCATGCTTTATTCCAGGGAATCGAATGGCTACACAAGCAAGGCAATGGCCTAATCCTTGGAAAATGACCTCCAGTCTGTAGTAGAATAGGGCCAAAAATAGACGGTCACAGTCAATGCTACGAAGACAAAACTCCTTTTCTTGAACAATTATAAGAAACCTTTCTAACTACCAATTGTTATGGCTGATAGGACCCTTCCCGAGAGTCCAACGTTTAAACTCCTCAGCCAGCATGAAGTGGAACAAGTACAAGTCTGCCGCAAAGAAGGTAGGCTCCCTCTACTGGACTAGAAAAACTTCTCACATCTGCCAGTATCCTATATCTCTAAAAAGCCATCATTCGCCCGTGCATGGAGTATTGTTGCCACATTTGGGCTGGTGCACCAACCATTAGCATACTACATTTTGGTTCAGTGGCACAAATAAACTGTAATACTTGATCTGTGTCTTTAAAGTAATAACTTTGTAGCAGCACGGACCTTAGCTTGTTAAGATGCTAATTCTTAGATCCACGATTACATTAGAATTGTTATAAGTGTGGTTTAAAACACACAAAAAGATTTTTAAAAACATGCATGAAATTTGAATGAAGGAAGAATGGAAAAAGGAAATATTTTAACAAACACCAGCGCGGAGAGACGTTTATCAAGTAACAAAGAAATAAGTTTGGTTATTCTTGTCATTTGATGAACAAAAAAATGAGTCAATACTGGTCACCTCTGATGATGGAATTTTATTCCGAAATTAATAAGATTAATGTAAAAAAAAAAAAAATAATCTTGCATTGTTAATGGCTTATATTTTCAATTTTATTAACAAATCCAGCAATGCTTTAAATGAACGACCAACCCATATTACTTTATATATATATATATATATATATATATATATATATATATATATATATATAAAGTGGTGTACTAAAAGCGAACTTTTAGGAAAAGTAAAACCTATTGTGAAGAGTATACAGCTCAATATCCAGGATAGAGCAGGTAGAATGAAGAAGAATGGAAAGGAATTAGAGAAGCAAAAGCCAAATCATAATTCAATTCAATTGCTCAGAGCAAGGTATATTCCGCAAAAAAAAACAATTTATTCAAGTTAAATTTTCCTTAAGCCAGGCTTTTCAAAGATCAAAATCTTATCATCAGAGGAAGTCGCTGGGATAGATAAGTTGGCAAAGGCCAAGATTTAAAATTTGAAAAAATAAAATAAAAGTTGTAGGGGAAGAAACACAGGGCAAAATTCTGCCCGAATGCAAGCAAATGTCCGATTGCTAAAAAGTCCGGTGTCGAAAAGTCCAGCGGAGAGAATGAGATGTAGATAGGTAGGTCGTTAAAAGGCCCGAAAGGTTGTGAGAGAGGATTCAAAGTTAAATTCCAAGAAGCCACAACTTCAGGTGCGGCGAAAATAGAAAATCGAAAGGGTAAAATGTCCAATAAGAGGTACGCTCGTGGATGCAGGCAGGCAGGCTCAGAAGAGAGTGAGGTGGAAAATATTCGCCATTAACAATACTTCCTGGGCAGAGATGTCAAAGAAAATGCTTTAAAATGGGAAAAAATGTAGCGAAAATATTTTAAAGTTAGCCCGAAGCGAAAGCCGGCTTGAAAATGAGGAAAGGCAGAAACTCTTGTGCGACCAGTAGGCAGGGAGGGAATGAGTAAGGGGTGTGTAGTAGAGAATGGTAGTTTGCTTGAAGCATTGCTGGGTATAGTAGTATTATGTTTTTTAAAGGTTGTGGGCAATGCAAATTCCGGGTAAGATGTAAATTGAAAGGAACAAAAACAATAAATCGAATACGAAATATGACTTACTATTTATTTTCCTAAAATCTTACATAACAGCAAGAGTGTCACACACACACAAACAGCTAATAACACTCTTGCTGTTATGTAAGATTTAAGGAAAATAAATAGTAAGTCATATTTCGTATTCGATTTATTGTTTTTGTTCCTTACAACTTGCATCTTACCCGGAATTTGCATTGCCCACAGCCTTTAAAAAACATACTTCTAATATATATATATATATAATCTTTTACACTTTTATTCACCCCAAACAAGACATATTGCGATTAAAGCGTAAGGGGTTAGTGTGGTAGGGGCAATATTTAGGGGGGTGAGGGTCAATCTGTGGGGTTAGTTGGGCAACAAGATGTTTATTCACATTACATTTAAATTTCTGCATGTTGGTACTGTCGGGAGACAGGGAGAAGAAAGGGAATTCCAAAGTCAATCAGTCCGAGGAAAGAAGCTATCAGAATAGAAATTTTACAGCATCTAGCGACCTATACAGTGAAGGGGTGGGATTTTGTTGCTAGTCGGGTGGGTCAGGTATATTTTTGTTTAGGGGGTACAAGTATATATTTACAAATAAATACACGTTGTTCTTTATTATAGAATAGAGGATTTTAGTAATCATTTTTTTTTTTTACTTTGTTTTTATTTTGTTTTTATTTTAGTGCTATGGTCTAAAGATAATGTTCCCGTTCTTGACCCAGGCTTAAACGTAACAAGAACACTATGGGACCCTATTCAGTTTACTAAAGCGAATTGGGATTACAATAGTCAGTCATTTATTAGCGCAGATGGGCCGACTGAACAACCTGTCAAAATCAAGGTAAGTATTTTGGAAAACAAACTCAAAACAAGAAGATCTTTTTTATTTACCTCCTCGCCAGGAGGTTAGGCACAAGGCCAGTTTTATCTTACTTCCACAAGGTAAGATGTGACCCAAGGTTGGGTCGGGAAAGTGGGGCTTGAAAAGCCAGCGCCCGAGAAGGTGAGCACTCTGTCCATTAAAAATTGCCTGGGCAGCCCCGTCGGCATTCCCCGGTAGGAGCGCTTCAGGCAGTAAGCAATAAACTTACTCCTCCCCAAAGAGGGGAGGCAAAGCTTGGGAGAGTGGACCTCCTAGAACTGCACAGGATAAACCCACAGACCGGCGTAAATCAAGCCACGAAGGCCAAGACAAGCCCAGTCTATGAAGTGCAGTATCCATCAGAACAGATACTACACTTTGAAATATTTATTTGCAGAAAATACATATTTATATTCAAAACAAATTAGGCACAAGGCCATCAAAAGTATGGGAGAGAGGTGTCGTTGGTCATCCTTTGTCTAAAGTAATAAAATTGTCTATCCTACTCTTAACTAGAATCATCTCAGTCACCACAATACCACATTTGCTCTAGGGGCCGTCCTACAAAATGTCGACAAAGACATATATTACATCCGATTTTTAATGAGCGACAATGGAAGGACTTCTTTTGCTGTCTTCAAGGCGTTTATTTTACAACTACCAAAACCCACGAATGAAATAATTACAATCAGCTTCTTCCATCTTCATGAACGGCAACAGGCAAATATGAAGGTGTCAATCACAGATTTAGCAGGAGATAACAACGGTGATTAACACTGTTAAAAAGGTTTATGAAAATATCAAATAAAATTGATTGTATTTAAAATATCTTTGGTGAAAATTTGAATGCTATAAAACAAGTGATTTTGTGTTTTATTTGTCTAAACTCTGTCGACGCTTGTTTTATCAAGCGAAATATTAGATCAAAAAAAGTCAAGATGAAGAAAAATTTTGATCTTTATTTTGATTTAGTAAAAAAAAAAAATATCTACATCAAACACATGGTTTCTTTGAAGGGATTTTGCCTCTATCTTTATGTTAATATATATATATATATATATATATATATATATATATATATATATATATATATATATATATATATATATATATATATATAAGGTGAGTCAATGAAAAATAGTTAGACCTGTAAATGGAAACAGATCGATATCTTCAGTTGTTCAGAACAAGGAGCATTTAGTAAATAAAAATATTTATTCTTCTTCTCTTTCAATTGCATTCCTTAAGCACGGCTTTTCAAAGATCAAAATCTTATCATCAGAGGAAGTAGTGATTGATAAGTTGACAGATAAGAACAGTCAATATTCAAAATTTGGAAAAAGTTTGTTTTTTTAAAGTTCTTAAAAGTTCAAACAAGTGTGTAAATGAAAGTCACCAAACACGGAGATCCAAGTTGTATAGGATTCAAATGTAATTGGTAAATCCAGAAGAATCTGCAAGAAAATCCAACGGCAAAGATTCCACCCAGGTCCTTAGTCCTTAGAGGGGAGATCAGACAAAATTAGCCATATTAAGAAAAAAAATATATATATATATATATATATTCCATGATAAATGCCAGTATACTGAAATCATGTGCCCTTAATAGGGTTAAGATGAAAATTCATATACACTAAATGTACAAAAGCAAGGAAATTTCCAAATTTTTACACTTTTATTGTCATTAAGGGTATGCGAGCACAAGAGGGCTATGTATTTTACTGGTAAAAATTTTTCTTCAGCGCACCTCACACACTTCATCCACTCATGCATACTGTAGTGATGTGATAATGAAATGGTTTAGTTGATATGTAGTCATACCCTTAATGACAATAAAAGTGTAAAAATTTGGAAATTTCCTTGCTTTTGTACATTTAGTGTATATGAATTTTCATCTTAACCCTATTAAGGGCACATGATTTCAGTATACTGGCATTTTTCATGGAATGTCACTACTTCTGTAAAGGTTATGCCTCAAGACAATGGTAATTTTTTAGTTTTTTTTTAATTTTCTGGGAAACTAATGTATATGGTAAACTGAAATTAAAATGCAATCAACCAGACCCTAGAACCTCTATCTCTGCCAAAAATAAGCTGAATCCATCAAATAGTTGATGAGATACAGGGTGGCACACACGTACGTAAGTACATACGGATAACACAAAATCACTCCTGACTTTTCTGGATCTCTGGGTTGCCTTGACTAATGATGCTGAAATTCTACACACTTATAGAACCTATCAAATGAAAATTTTGTGCAAAGTTTTAAATAATTTGGTTAATTGGTTTTTGAGTTATGACTGATCAAAGAAATGAGATTTCTAGCATAGGTCGTTTTTGAAGTCTATTAAGGGATGGAGCGCTATTGCGCCTCCCTTGATATATATATATATATATATATATATATATATATATATATATATATATATATATATATATATATATATATATAACAAGGACATTTTATCAAAGAAATAAAAGGAAAAAGGTTTGTTTATTTGTGTTTTTGTGTTTTTTGATGAAAAAAAAATGACACAATACTGGTCAACTCTGATGATGGAATATTATTCCGAAATTAATAAGATTAAAGTAAAAAAAAAAAAATAAATAAATTAATCTTGCATTGATAAAGGCTTCTTCACTTTTCTGATGAATAAATGTTACATTTTCAGGTTTTAATTGCCACCAATGCAACTGCAAGATCTTTGATTTACAATTATTCACTGCCACTTGTGCCGCCCGGTAAGTAAATTTACATTCTTCTAAGTAAATTCATGCTTGATATTGAAAAATTCGATCTTTAAATAAATCGATTTTTCGTATATTGTGTTTATGATGGGAAGTAGCGGCAACCAACAAATGTTGTTTTTAAGTATCTACACGCAATTGAACAAAAGCTGAAATCCGCAGTTTCGATAACACATTACACAATAAGTCTCGAGCCTGATATATAGATGGCGCCACTAATAACAAAAAAATCCACATGATATTTATAAAGTATTAACCTTCAAATTGCAGGTGTCAAAATTTGGGGCTGATCGGATTATTAGTTTATAAATTACACTTATTTAGGTGAAGATACTGTTGCAGATTTTAAAAACAATGGAAAGATCTGAATTTCGTGTGTTGATGAAGCATTGCTTTCTGATGGGAAAAATACTGTTCAAGCAAGCAATGGCTTTATAAATGTTATTCAGACTTTTCTATGTTGGAAACAACGGATAAGAAGTGGTATGCTGATTTTACAAGCACAAAGGATTCTGAACGCTCTTTCTTTTCTTCTTTTTATTATTATTATTATTATTATTATTATTATTATTAGTATTATTATTCAAATTAAGCAGTTGTCCTGGAAAACCATTAAAAAAATGTCCACAAACTCGTTTTGGCCGATCGTAAATTGAAGATAGCAGAGGAGTTGAAGCTATCAGGCGGCAGTGTATTCACAATTTTGCATGAACATTTGTCAGTGATAAAGCGGCGTTCAAAGTGGGTGCCGCATTTGCTCATAGTCGTTATTCAGACTCTTCTATGTTGAACATAAAGATAAGAAGTGGTATGCTGATCGTACAAGCACAAAGGATTCGGAACGCTCTTCCTTTTCTTCTTCTTCTTCTTCTTCCTTTTCTTCTTCTTCTTCTTTTTTTTCTTCTTCTTCTTCTTCTTCTTCTTATTATTATTATTATTATTATTCATCTAATTTGATAATTAAGCAGTTGTCCTGGAAAACCTAAAAAATGTCCACAAACTCGTTTTGGCCGATCGTAAATTGAAGTTGCGTGAGCTAGCAGAGGAGTTGGAGATATCAGACGGCAGTGTATTCACAATTTTGCATGAACATTTGTCAGTGATAAAACTGTGTTCAAAGTGGGTGCCGCATTTGCTCATAGTCGATCGAAAACAACAATGCATCAAGGATTTAGAACGTTGTTTTCAACTGTTTCAACACAACAAAAAGGAGGGTTTTTTGTGTCAATGGATTAAACATGGATCCATCACTTCACCCTGGGGTCAAATCAGCAGTCAGCTGAGTCGACAGCAGCAGATGAAAGCCGTCCAAAGAGACCAAGTCACAAACATCAGCAGGCAAGGTTTTGGCCTCCATATTTTGGGATGCGCATGGATTATCTTGAGGAACGAAGAACCATCAATAGCGAATATTATATAGCATTTTTGGTAATTTTGAAGGAAGAAATCGTCAAAAACTGGCCACAAATGAAAAAGAAAAAAGGGCTATTTTGCCAAGACAATTCACCGCTTCACAAGTCGATCGCAAAACTACATAAGCTGCGCTTCGAATTGCTTCTGCACCCACCCTATTCTCCAGATTTGACCCCGAGCAACTACTGACCTCAAAAGAATACTCCATGGAAAGAGATTTAGATCCAATGAAGAAATGATATTGGAAATTGAGACGTATTTTGAGACCAAAGTCAAATCGTTCTACAAAATAAGACATCGAATAGTTAGAGAAGTGCTGGAATCAATGTATCGAGAAAAGACTATGTTGATGAATAAAGTCGAATTTTGCCTAAATGTTGTTTTTTTATTAGTTAGGTCCGGAAGTTATTTAGTGGAGTGTTATTGTTGTAGATTAATACACTCAGCTAATCACCCAACAAAAAATAAGAATCATACGTTTTTTAAGTACACCCTCAAAAATCTGGCAGAAAGAAAAGAAAAAAAAATATTTTAGAATGTAGAATGAGGAATCAGCTTCATCTATAAATTAAACGTAAAATGATCCCTTATTTCAGGGTCATTCTAGTGTGTTAGGGCAGTTAACCAAAAGCTTTTTCTTTTGCAATGGTAGATAAATTCTGTGCGTTTTTTTTTTGGAAGGCGGTTTTCTTTTTTTAGGCGATTACGTGTGGTTTTATGACCTTACCAGTCGGACTTAGGGTTAGTGGTAAAAAAAAATGAACTAAATTTTCTTTACTAATAACCCTAAGAATGATCTGGAAATGAAGGATGTCAATGTAACCATGGTACATCTTTGGAATCTGTAATGTATAGTTTTTAAATAAATAATTTGTATTTCAGCTCTCGCATTCTTACGATCGAGAACTTTATAGATTTCTTTTCAACTAACTCTGAAACACTATATATATATATATACATATATATACGAATATTAAGTTGAAGTTTTGTTACGGGTTCAATGTGAATGGAAATCTCAGTTTAATATCAAATTATCTTGAGATATAAATATATATGATATGTTATATTTCCGACTGGAGAGTTCAAATCAAATATTTATCAATAAAGAATAACACACTCAAACTAATAATTTGTTTTTCTATATAGCAAATCACAGTGTTGAAGTCTTGCCTAATCAAGTAAGATTTGCTATATAGGAAAAAAAAATTATTAAAAAAAGTTTTTGAAAAAATATATGAATTAAAATCACTTGTTTTTGTCTTACTTCTGAACGCCGACATATTTCCATTTCTTGCATTGTGATAGCATTCTAATACTCCTCTATATACGTATTACACACAATGCTTCAAGCAAACTACCTTTCCTTCTTATAAAAAAATATATTAATTTATATAAACTTTGAAAATTTAGAAACCAGACAACTTGACGCGAGATTTTGTCAAATAAATGAAATATTTATTAAATTATTTTTTTCTAAAATCCAAATTTTCGGTTTTATAAAAATCCTATTCATTGTAATACAGCGAATATTTTCCTTTTTTATTTTATTTTTCTTCTTTTTTTTCTCAAGCGCGCTTCACTACGGATGGGACATTTAAAAAAACAAAAAACAGTCTCTTCGATAACACCAGAAGATCGTCGATCTTCGGCCACTTCCGTTAGACTTCGACCATGACAAAAAAGAAGAAAAAGAAAAAAAGGAAAATATTGTCTGTATTATATGAATAGGATTTTATAAAATCGAAAATTTGGATAAAAAAAAAAATGATTTAATAAATATTCATTTATTTGACAAAATCTTGCGTCAAGTTGTCTGGTTTCTAAATTTTCAAAGTTTATCATTTCAACGACGTTTCTTACTGTAGTAACACTTATCTCATTATTGTTCATTTATATGCTTTTATGTTTCCATAAAGCTACTTTTTATTTTCAAAATGTGAACATTTTTAGCCGACAAACATTTTTAAATTACAACTAAATATATATGTATGTATATATATTTAAAATATTTATCATATAAAATATAAATTATATATAAATTATATAAATTTAATGTAATATATATAAAATATGTATAATATATATATATATATATATATATATATATATATATATATATATATATATATATAATCCAGGTAAAACATCCACAGGGTAGTAATCCAAAGAATTTCAACCGGGTTTATAAAAAGTGCTCAATATCAAATAGAGCTTTTATATATGATTATTTTTATTTACACAGACATGCATGAAATCTGCGACACTGGCATGTCGATGCCATCGATCAACAGATATTATAAACTGAGATCTCATCAGGAAGAGTTAGAATCCGATCCTAACCTTCTTTCCAAATATGATCTAAGGTTAAGATCGGATTCTAACTCTCCCTGATGAGATCTCAGTTTATAATAGCTGTTGATCGATGGCATCGACATGCCAGTGTCGCAGATTTTGCGCATGTCTGTGTAAATAAAATAATCATATATATATATATATATATATATATATATATATAAACAGAATTCAATCGCTCCCCAACTCTCCAGATCGAGCTCGGGCAAATAAAATTTCTACGCATTCGATAGACTCATTAAGTCCACCCAAATTATGTAAACTCGAAAATCATTTTAGTATTTTATGTAGTGATTCATATTTCTCCATGTTTTGTCTCTATTCAGTTGGAGGTAACTGTCCTGAAAAATGCTACAATAATGGAACCCTGTCGCAATGCGCTTGTAAATGCACAGATTATTATGGAGGTAAACAACCTTTTTCGTTTTTATCTTTGTTTTGTGTACAGTAAAACTCCTACGCTATGAACTTTTGATCTGTTCATAGCGTAGGATAAATTAGATGACCTTGAAAAAAATTTCTTCATTAAAAGATATGAGTCTAGGTTTGGTCAACTATAGTAATATTTTATGAGGATAATTAACGTAACTATATGCAAACAAAATGGATTTATTAGGAAAATGACGATTGATCAGCACAAATAGACATTAAATGCTTAAATATTTTTTTAAATTGTTAATAGATACTGTATGTACATAACTGCACTAAAATGATTGAATATCCTCATTATTTTCAAAATCATTACCGTTCAATGATTTCATTGAATCTTTTATTTTTTGTTGAAATTTGGGTACTTTATTCAGTTCCATTTTCTTAATGAACGTTTTTCTTTGTAGAGCACGAATCATCTCGATACCGTAGTTATTAAAGCAACTCTTTTCTTTCAAGATTGGTAGAAATGATTCTGTATTTCTTTCTACAGTTTCCCATGATATTTTGTTTTATAAATAATTTGACTTGTTTTGGTTTGTCTTCACAATGGCAGCCATGATTGTTTATTTATTGTTGGTTTGAAATTGTATTTCTTGTCCTGGAATATATACTGTAAAAAAAAAAAGAAAAGTTTCCCATGATATTTTCTATTAAAAAACCTATTTCTTCACATTACGTATAAATTTCTGCATGTTAATATACAGTCGGAGAAACAGGGAGCAAGGAGGAATTCCAAAGGCAGTGGTCCGAGGAAAGAAACTTTTAGAGTAGAAATTTTTCTAGAATCTGGGGACATCTACAGTGAAAGGGTGGGATTTTGCTGATTGTCATGTTGGTCAGGGGTATTTATGTTAGGAGGGACCTCTACAGTGAAGGAGTGGGATTTATATAAAGTTAGGTATATGTATATGTGTACATATTTCTATTTTAGGATTCACTTCTAAAAACTAATTATTAATTTTGGAACACAGTTTCTAGGCGTAAGGGTGGGTAATGTGGACTATATTCAATTCAATTAATCTTATGCAAAACGAGGGGAAAGGGGTGGAAACTCTTCATAAAAATGTAGATACCTCCGATTTTTGTGAAATTTTAACCTATTCTTAAATATGAATTTATCAATAAAAGATAAATAATATATATATATGATAAATAATAATAAATATATCATAAAATAATACAATAATGTCAATATAAAACATTTCCCAAATTTTAGTTTCAAAGTATTTTAAAGGTTTTTTAGGAGAAATAATATGGGCACAACATCCTATTTGAAAATTCGAATATTTCAGATTTGCATTAAATTTGATCCATTGTCATTAGACACAAATTAAGCAAGATTGCCTGAATTTTAATTCCTTCTGAAGACTCCTTAAGCTTAAGCCTTAAATTTTAGACATTTTCTAGAATCAAATTCATGTAATGGATTTTGATCCAAAATTGGAATAAGAATTCTAGACATAAAGTTTAGTAGCATTATATGTTGATTTTAATCTTCGTAAGGGGACATAAAGGTGGTGTGAAGTGGAATTAATTTTAACCATCCTGGTTATTAATCTAGTTTTAAATAAATGGAGATATGTACTACAGTGTTTTCATTTCGCTTAGTGATATTTAAGAGGAAGAAGGAGGAGCTCTTCTCTCACACTCAGAAGTCCTCCCATTGTCACTCATTAATGAGAAAGAAGGAGGAGCTCTTCTCTCACACTCAGAAGTCCTCCCATTGTCACTCATTAAAGAGGAAGAAGGAGGAGCTCTTCTTCTTCTTCATCCTAAGACGAGTATTCTGTTAGCTTTTTTTTTTCATCCTTAAGAGCGTAAGGATTTCATTAAATACATAAAATATGTTATAAGCTGTTTATCGCTCTCTTAATTTGTTCTTACACATAAACAAGAGAGGCTGTTATAAAAAGCGTATGGTAGCAAGGAAAACAGGCACAGGAATTTAGATTAAACAATATGTATTGATTATGAATGGATACAATATGTAAGGATGTGTGGATCTTGATCTATGATGTGGATTCGTCAGAATAGATGGTCACTCAGCGTCGGTGTGGGGAAAAATACATGTGTTCTTAGAGGCAAAAATGGAAACGCATGCAAATGTGCGGTGTATTTAAATTTACTTCTAGGAATCTCAATAGTGGATTTACTTGGAGAATATAAAAAAATGTATAATGCGATTAACTTTATTTTTAGAAGATTGTTAAATTACCAATATGAAAAGTGTTGTATTCCATCACATTAAATCATCTTTAAATGTGATATTTGATTAATATTCTTGCTTTTAATTAAAATAGGCTTTTACAGTCGAATTTTAGATTTGGAATATTCATCTTTGTCGAGTCTAATTTCTTAATTTGAAAAAAATTGGATGTATCGCGTTTTTTATTCAAACACATCATGTACAACAACGTTGTCTGGTTCTTTGACCATAGTCTGAGAGTCGGTAGACTCCATCAGAAAGATAACCTAACAGGCAAGGCCATTAAGGTTTTAAAAGAATACCGAATATCATAACTGGTTCTGACGACGTTCGGACAGTCTAGAGGTCATACCAATAAAAGAGAGAGTCTCGTTTTCAAATTTTCTGAATCAAGCATCAGTAACACCCTCTCGCATTAAAGCCAAATATCTCCAAGGGCGATAACTCTGACCCAACACCTACGTCAAAATGGGCGTGGAAGATGCCACACGTTTTTTAACATCTCCCTTTTAATTTTACAGGTCGTGACTGCAAAGGCTGCAACACTGTATGCATCAACGGTGGAGTTATCAATGAAACAACCTGTGAATGCAAATGTCCCAGCCCTCGGATGCAGCCCCCTCGATGTGAATGTCAAAAGTGGTACCGAGGCCGAAACTGTTCCCAATGTCAATTCACTCCCTGCGGTTCATGTGGAACTTTTGATTGGGAAAAATGTCACTGTATGTGTCAACCAGGTTTTGGGGGAACAAACTGCGAGCGTAAGTTATTAAAAAAAATATGTACAAAATTTTGATGTAATTTTTATGTTTTTATTTTACAAGATGACCTATGACCCATTGGATCAATGTTGGTACTGTATACATTGCTATATAGTACATTACATAGCTACAAATGAACAGTATATACCTATTTTCATTTTCTTCTTTATTTATGTTATTTATTTACGTCATGTTCTTACTCTCCTTCTCTTATGGTACTACTACTACTACTACTACTACTACTACTTTAGTCTCTTCTGTTTCTTCTTTCTTTACATCATTCATTTACTCTCCTTCTCTTATGTAGCTGCTACTGCTACTGCTACTATTTTAATTTATTCCTTTTATTCTTTATAATATAATGTAATTTATTTTATTTAAACAACACTTTTACTCTCCTTCTTTTATTGCGGGGGATGGCCGGAGAGGGAGGCCCTAGGAAGAACGCAGAGAGTAGGAGATACTCTAAAGGGGTTGGGGGGGGGGGGCTAAGAGCAGAAGTGAAAACGACGTCACTTCCATTGAAGAGTCACTTTGTCCTTCTGTTCCTGACATTCAAATGAGTGAGATACGAAATAGCCAGCTCCCCCCCCCCTCACATCATCACATCATTGCGTCCTGTTGAAGTTATATATATGATTTAAGAATAAAATTGTTTAAAGCCAAAGTCCAGAATTCAGTTCTCCCTTGTGCCATGTGCTTAAATTACCAGCTCCACAGCCGACAGACGTAAAGCGGTCGAATAACCAGTGCAACACAACACGTCCTGAGTATTGACGGGAACAGGTAAGCAGAGTAAGCAACATCTGCGATTTCAACAATATACATACATGAACATTCTAATATATAACAGGAGAAATCCTTCTAGACTGAGGTAATTTAAATTTTTTTATTCCAATCCAGAGTGGCCCTGTTGGGGGCAGCTTGATCTTCCCCACATTAAAAACCGACTTTGTGTCTAACTACTTTGGCATGGGAGTAAATAGGGACACCCAACTGCTTCAGACATTTTGGGGCAAGGTTTTTTTCCCTTACTTCAGCCCCACCATCCCGAATTCCTTATTTTCCAGCCCTTTCTACTTTTCTTTTTCTGCCTATTATATGTCCCAACCCTATAAACAACTCAATCCTCCCACTCAACCATCCTAGAAGCATATTTTTGATGTATCAGTATAAATGCTATTTTGATGTGACTTTGAAAATCCGACAACATAACTTTATATGTTAGATTTTATATTCATAGCCAAGGGAAATAACAAGTATTTGTTTGATGTTTACTCTTATACTTTTTCCATATTGTTCAGATGCCTGTAATGACAAACTTGGAGAAGAATGTCTTCAAAAAGCCAAAGATAACGAATGTGAAACTAATTTTCAATTCATGTTGGAAAATTGTGAAAAGACTTGCACGTTTTGCAGTAAGTATGGAAGATTTAGTCATCCACTTATAATATAACGAACAGTATAATAACACGAAATTACATAATCATCGATGCAATAATTTATTTCAACCTTGTGGGTTTTTTCAAGCATCCGATCCAGACGATTACATTTTTACGTTATTTCAAAATGAAGCATGACAGACCAAAGTCAATGTTATTTCAAACTGAAGCATGACAGACCAAAGTCAATATTATTTCAAAATGAAGCATGACAGACCAAAGTCAATGTTATTTCAAAATGAAGCATGACAGACCAAAGTCAATGTTATTTCAAAATGAAGCATGACAGACCAAAGAACATGTTATTTCAAATGTAGGCCAGACAGACCAACGAAAATGTTATTTCAAGCTGTGGTCAGACAGACCAACGAAAATGCTATTTCAAGCTGTGGTCAGACAGACCAAAGAAAATGTTATTTCAAATAGAGGCATGAGAGACTAAAAAATACTATCTCAAATTGAAGCCAAAGGGACCCAAGAATTCTATTTCAAACTGATGCGTCTATTCAATATACACGTATCTCCAAAAGCAAAAACGAATAACATTTTGTTCATTTTTTTTATTGCACTATTCTTTTTTTGCAAGTGAAATAAGTCTAATAGCATTTTGTTCATTTTTTTTTATTCCATTATTCTTTTTTTGCAAGTGAAATAAGTCTAATAGCATTTTGTTCATTTTTTATTGCACTAATATTTTGCAAGTGAAACAAGTCTAATAGCATCCTTTCTTTTTTTTTATTGCACTATTTTTTTATTGCTCTATTTTTTTTTTTTTTTTTTTTTGCAAGTGAAACAAGTCTAATAGAATCCTTTCCTTTTTGCTTTCCTTTAGGTATGTCTGATAGTTTATCGCCATCGTGCAATCCGGATATTTCTATGAAATCATTTGACAAGGAACGGGATGCAGGTCAGTTGAGCGATACTTTCTTTTTTGAAACAACCAACAGCCATAATCCATCAGAAGTGAGTTGCATTCTTCATTTCCTTACCGTTTCGTTTCCCTTTGAACAACCGCAGTTTCAAAAAATGCTAGTAGTCTGCAACAGCGGTGCACATAGGAGGGAATGGGGGAGTGGGCAACGGAGCGGACATCCATTGGAAGGGGATGGAGGCATCCAGATAGAGGGGGAAATAAGGCGGTAATTATTAAATTACAACACTGATGAATCAATTCATATTTCTTCTATCAGAAACGTGAAATGTTCAATTATATGGTTGAGATGATCGCCAGCAAGGTTTGAAGTTTGAAGGAACACGCATATATATATATATATATATATATATATATATATATATATATATATAAAATAGTAACCCTCTGTGTGTGTGTGTGTGTCCACCTGATCTTTGTGTCTTATGTTCCCCCAAACCGCTCAACAGAATTGCTTGAAAATTGGCATGTGGACTACTGACCTCTCAGTGAAGGTCATAGGCTATATAAGAAATATATCACTTCAACGCTTGGGGTCCCCCCCCCCACACACACCCACTGAAAAATGTTTTCCCTTTGATTCAAAATTTAAACCATAGGTAAATAACCAAAAATGATGTCTATTCCCAAAATTTCAGAAAATTTTGATAATATTAATATATATATATATATATAGTCTTGGAAGTTTTAAGTTTTTAGTTTTAAGTTTTTAGTTTTTAGTTTTGAATTTTTATTTTGCTTTCTAAGAATTTACGTTAGTCTTAACTTTATTTAAGGAACCATCGGTTGTTTACCATGAAAAACTGATCGATTATATATATAGGGTGGGCAAAAATAAGGGTCCTATTTTTAAAAATTCATAACTTTTTTATTTATTGATTTTTTTTTTTTTTTTAGAATAAGTAAAGGACCCCTTCCGAAGCAAGCATGAGCCGTATTAGCCCTAAGGAACGTACCCTCATTTAGAAAACATTATTTTTGCTTAAAAAACTCAAAACGGTGTAAAAAACAATACTTTAGTTTTTGTAAGTTTTAAGAAGTGTTTTTCGGCTAAAATTTGTTTTGTTTATTTCAAAAAATCTCGGAAGGGTCAGTCTACACACACATAAAGTTTGGTGAGTTTAACTTTTATTTTGTGGAAGTTATTCAAATTCAAGTTATTCAAATTTAAAGATAGGACCCTTATTTTGGCCCACCCTATATATATATATATATATATATATATATATATATATATATATATATATATATATATATTGTTGAATATGACAGACAACTTATGTCTGGATATCTTTGTGAGGATCCTTTGCATTAGCCGAATCAGGGTCTTTGTTTGGGGAATTGGCCGATGAATCTGCCATAAAAGTAAAAAAAAAAACATTAATATTCGTAGCACATAGGGAAGAAATTCCGTAGTAACATATTCCGGGGGAAGAAAAGAAAATTCTTTACAGTTGTGGTAATAGGAGGGGTTCTTGCTGTAAATGTCTTTGTGCTATAGTATAAATTGTGTTACAACTGAATTAATTGAAAGCAACAATCACTTTCAAAGGTTACCTAATTCACTACTTGTATTCTAATCTGGCAGCCCTTGACCTTCGGTTCATTTGAAAATGACCTTTTAAGAACAATCTTACCAGATGTTGATGGCCAAGAAATCTAATTTGATGAACTCATTTGTTTGAAAGATTTATTTAATCCACGTCTCTTTCGGGGTTTTTATTGATGTTTCAGCATTTTAAGGTTGCTTTTTGACAACCTTGTCCTTCCATATTCACCATAAAATTTCCATAAAGTTCAACTAGCAACTATGAAACTTCCACGGTGTTCAGCTAGCAACTGTGAAATTTCCACAGAGTTCAGCTAACAACTGTCAATTATTCACAGAGTTCATCCAGCAACTGTGAAATTTCAATATAGTTCAGTTAGCAACTGTGAAATTTCCACAGAGTTCAGCCAGCAACTGTGGAATTTCCACAGAGGTCAGCTAACAACTGTGAATTATTCACAGAGTTCAGCCAGCAACTGTGAAATTTCAATGGAGTTCAGCCAACAACTGTGAAATTTCAATATAGTTCAGTTAGCAACTGTGAAATTTCAATGGAGTTCAGCTAGCAACTGTGAAATTTCCACAGAGGTCAGCCAGCAACTGTGAAATTTCCACAGAGGTCAGCTAACAACTGTGAATTATTCACAGAGTTCAGCCAGCAACTGTGAAATTTCAATGGAGTTCAGCCAACAACTGTGAAATTTCAATGGAGTTCAGCTAGCAACTGTAAAATTTCCACAGAGTTCAGCCAGCAACTGTGAAATTTCAATGGAGTTCAGCCAGCAACTGTGAAATTTCAATGGAGTTCAGCTAGCAACTGTGAAATTTCCACAGAGGTCAGCCAGCAACTGTGAAATTTCCACAGAGTTCAGCCAACAACTGTGAAATTTCCACAGAGTTCAGCCAGCAACTGTGAAATTTCCACAGAGTTCAGCCAACAACTGTAAAATTTCAATGGAGTTCAGCTAGCAACTGTGAAATTTCCACAGAGTTCAGCCAGCAACTGTGAAATTTCAATGGAGTTCAGCCAACAACTGTGAAATTTCAATGGAGTTCAGCCAACAACTGTGAAATTTCAATGGAGTTCAGCCAACAACTGTAAAATTTCAATGGAGTTCAGCCAGCAACTGTAAAATTTCCACAGAGTTCAGCCAGCAACTGTGAAATTTCAATGGAGTTCAGCCAGCAACTGTGAAATTTCCACAGAGTTCAGCCAACAACTGTGAAATTTCAATGGAGTTCAGCCAACAACTGTGAAATTTGCGCAGAGTTCAGCTATTATTCATATGAGAAACTCGAAATATTATTAACTGAAAAACTCTTTATTGACTGACAATTTGAATAGCTTTGTTTTACTTTTCAAACAGATTTTAATACATATTGATGTTTTTTTTATTTCCGTGTTTCATTTTCCAGTGTCCTCCCTATGAGATTCTCTGCGATGAAAAGACGTGCGTTTCTTTTGAGAAGCTCTGCGATGGTCAAGTACATTGCTCAAATGGATTGGACGAAAACGACAAAGCTTGCAGAGCACTCAAAATTCGTGAGTCTTGTTTAGTTTACCATGTATAAATGAAGAGTAATTAGGCAATCATAATCATTATAATTAAAGTTTTAGTTGAGGTCGACGGTCCTTCAGACTCCATTTTCAAAAAAGTTACATAGAATGTACCTCCGATTCACAAAAGAAAAATTAAATTTATTCCAATAAAACATTTCGTTATAATGCAATAAATTAATTTAATTTCGTTTATTTACTTCCATTTTGTTTTATTGGAATAAATTTAATTTTATATATGTAGTTGTTTTTTCTTTTAATTTCATGATTATCTCCCTTGCGAATTATCTGCCCTTGAATTATTTTTTAAAAAAAGATGGACGCTTACTGAACTAATCGCTATTATGATGCGAAGCATGGAAAAAATACTTCTAATTAAAGTTCTAGTGGATAATTTTTTCTACTTTTTTGTACAGTGAGTAAGTTTTTATAAAAAAATATTTTTTTCGTACTGTCACTCATCAGCACAAGCACCAACACTTGGGAACCTTTATGGCGAACTTGGGAACCTATAAGAAATTTTGAACTTTACTATTCATTCCCAAGTTCCAAAAAAAAAAAAGCACCTGAAGAAGGTCGGCGGTTACAGCTGTCGAAACAATTCAAAACTTCTGAAACAATTTGCATTTGACTTTTATTTATTTCCTTTCGCGCAGTTTCACTTTTTTGTTTTATTTATTTTTATTTTTATTTTTATTTTTCAGTAAGTGGATGTCCAAATACTTGCGGCCAGTTCATGATGATATGTGTCGGTTTCCTGCTGGCTTCAATCGGACATTTTCTACATTGATCTGGAACAAACCCGCCCCCCCCCCAAAAAAAAACATCCTCATCGATGTAATACTCAATATCTATTTTGCTGCTAACGACGTAACAGCAACACCGAGACATTTCCGAGGCTTTGCTATCATCTTTATATTTTATCCGGTACTTCTTCAGATTAGGATCCAAGCTAACTCTGACCCTAACCATGACCCTAGCCATAACGCTGACTCTAACACTAACCCTAATGCTAACCTTGACACTAACGACGTCAAGTCGATTTTAGTTCGGGTCCTAATCTGGAGAAGCACCTTTTATCCTCACTAACGTATATTACTAAAACATATTAAACCAGTGTGCCTCTCTATTGTATCCAAAATTATATGCTTAAAAATAAATTTAAAAATTTTTTTTTTTCTATCAATATCTTATAAACGGACAATAAATTTGTTACTAGTTTTGGATCGAGTGTAAGTTCAGCACTTTGATTATGTTAACAGCTGAAAAGAACGGATTTAGCATGACACTATACCTGATGCCACCCTTAACAAACAAGCAAAATACTCATTTTAAAATTGTCACGGTTTTAGAATAATTTTAAAACGATTTATATTTACTTTGTACAACACACACACACATATATATATATATATATATATATATATATATATATATATATATATATATATGAAGCAATCCAACAAAAGATATAAGCGTCAACTAATATCTTATAATTAGTGAAACATTCGGATAAAAAAACTGAAGCTCAATATACTGGATAGAGCATTAATATTATAATATAAAATGAAGTAATAAAATAAGGTGTCAATCAAATTTTATTAGAATTCAAAGTTCATGCAAAGCATCCTTAAGTCCTTAGCTCATGAGTTTTCAAAGATAATTCTTCTCTTCAGAGGACCATTACCGCAGTTATACTACTACAGGCAATAAAATTACGCTTTGAAAATATATAAAATTATATACACAAATATATAAAAATACATAACATCAAACATATCAATCCAAAAACATACTTTTGTTGAATCCATACAGTCCATCCAGGTCATACAAGTTGAGAAGCATAATCAGGAAGGACATTACTCCAAGATACAAACAGCAGTCCAAATATGTGAAATTGAAGGGGCCGGCAAGGTTATCCAGTCGCGAACATTGAATATGGACACATTTCGCGACTGGATAACCTTGCCGGCCCCTTCAATTTCACATATTTGGACTGCTGTTTGTATCTTGGAGTAATGTCCTTCCTGATTATGCTTCTCAACTTGTATGACCTGGATGGACTGTATGGATTCAACAAAAGTATGTTTTTGGATTGATATGTTTGATGTTATGTATTTTTATATATTTGTGTATATAATTTTATATATTTTCAAAGCGTAATTTTATTGCCTGTAGTAGTATAACTGCGGTAATGGTCCTCTGAAGAGAAGAATTATCTTTGAAAACTCATGAGCTAAGGACTTAAGGATGCTTTGCATGAACTTTGAATTCTAATAAAATTTGATTGACACCTTATTTTATTACTTCATTTTATATTATATATATATATATATATATATATATATATATATATTATAAAGACAAACGGGAAAAAAACAAATTTAAATACAGGAAAATATCATCAAATAACAAAAGATTTTACCGGTTTCGTTCGTTGATCTGAAACCGGTAAAATCTCGTTTTTTGATGATATTTTCCTGTATTTAAATTTGTTTTTTCCGTTTGTCTTTTTCATACATATTGTCTTTCACAGCATTTCATTTTATGATATATATCATGCATTATATCCCCATATATATATATATATATATATATATATATATATATGTATCTGTATGTATTACAGAAGATCAGAATAATATCGGTACCGTCGGTTTCAAATCCAAGCAAAGGGGGCCTATAGTTGGTCTCTTATGCCGGACTTTCTTCAGCCTCCGCTGATCACTGTCTCCCCGGATGTTGTCTTGATTTTCTGTAATACATATATAAATAAACATTACGCTCTTATTTTTTTTTTTTTTCTTAATAATCGAGCACTCTGCTGGGGTTCTCTCCCACTAACCTTAAATAGAAGTATTTTAAAAAATATATATATTTAAAAAAAAAATAATTATTCAAAATTTAATTATAAAAATTTACAATATATTTTTAAGGATCTCCTATGGATAACATAGAAAGTTTTAATACGTGTTTTGTTTGCCATTATGGAGATGCTAACTGTGAACATGAGTTATTTCATATACAGTGTCATGCTAAACCTGTTCATTTCAGATGCCAGCTGAATCTACACTTAGACCTTAGTTTTACTATACAAAGTGTTTGGGAAATCGACGCCATACCTTCGAGGTTATGTTCTATCTGTGTAAATAATGAAAAAAGTTCCCCTGAACATAGGTCAGGAAACGCATTGGTTTCCGACTTATAGACCATTGAAACAAAAACTGCTCAACATGTTTTATCGTCAACATCTAACACGTACAATGTGCACAATAATGCACTGGTATTTCTACGTATGGGATAGATAAACACTGTCCCTGTGACTGGATCACAGATAAAATAAAATAAGCCTGGGTCTGGTGTTGCCACTTACACCAACAAAACCATTAAAAAATGACACCAAACAAATATAAAAGTTGTGGGGCTTTAAGAGAAAGATCTGAATGTCATGATCGGCAGGGCTCCGTTGACAGGCAACATGGGTGACCTAGTCGGCATCCTGCGAATGTTGGCCTTTCCTATTTCAGGTAACACAATACAATAAACTAAATACAGGTAAAAAATGTGATCAGTGCAAACCAATGAGGAGGCAGTGAAAGAAATGGACTACAAAGGAAATCAGACTAGTCATGGGGGAGTGCTATTACAAAAGCACCCCCACACAAAGGGACTCCTTTACATATATAGAACATAATCCCGAAGTTATGCCATCAATTTTTCAAACATTCTGTAGAAGTAAAAAAAAAAAATCATGTAACACAAAAGATTATTAACCTGGAAAGACATTTTTATGATTTGGCTCAGACTCTGTGATTAAAACAATCACAAAATACTTTTTATGCTTTGTATTAAATAAAACAATAAATTTTATATTAAATGGAAATACTTTTTATCACCGCCTTTTCGGCTTGGATCAAAGTGTAGTATCTGTTATGTCCTCAGTCAGGAGGAGTAGAAATCCTTTAAGACTGAGACAAGTTTCTTTTTCTTTAATTAAGAGTGCCCCTTTTTGGGGAGCTAGATTTTCCCTACATTAAAAGATGACATTGTGTCTAACTTTGTCCCCCTTGTGGGGAGGCAAATAGATAGAGACTCTTTTCATGCATCTGAACAGTTTGATTTAAACTTGTATTTTGATAAAGAGAATAAACGCCTTTTAAAAATAATGTATACTTTTCTTATCAATTTTTAAAGTATGGGATATGGAATGCAGGAATAAAAACAAAAGATAAATAAAAAGATCTTTACCACATAGTAGACTTTTCTCCAACAACACCGTTTTCATTGCCACTGGTACTTCATTAGTGGTAGACTTTTCTTCAACAACACCGTTTTCATTGTCACTGGTACTTCATTAGTGGTAGACTTTTCTCCAACAACACCGTTTTCATTGCCACTGGTACTTCATTAGTGGTAGACTTTTCTTCAACAACACCGTTTTCATTGTCACTGGTACTTCATTAGTGGTAGACTTTTCTCCAACAACACCGTTTTCATTGCCATTGGTACTTCATTAGTGGTAGACTTTTCTCCAACAACACCGTTTTCATTGTCACTGGTACTTTATTAGTGGTAGACTTTTCTTCAACAACACCGTTTGCATTGCCACTGGTACTTCATTAGTGGTAGACTTTTCTCCAACAACACCGTTTGCATTGCCACTGGTACTTTATTAGTGGTAGACTTTTCTCCAACAACACCGTTTTCAGTGCCACTGGTACTTCGTTAGTGGTAGACTTTTCTCCAACAACACCGTTTTCATTGCCACTGGTACTTCATTAGTGGTAGACTTTTCTCCAATAACACTATTTTCAATACTGATCTCTATTGCTCAATGATCTTAGCCCTTCAAGTGCTTGTAAACATGTTTAGTGGGTTCCATGTTTGCAGTCCATGCAAATAGCAGACTTGCTGTAAGTGAGGGGCATTTAACTAAGAAAAGAGAAATTATCCAAGATATGGGAATTATCTCTGATTTTGGATTTGGCCACCCAGAGTTTGATTTATCTTTGAAAAAAGTTAGTGTCTCTTTAAACGGAGATTCATGCTGAGAGCAAGGTACTTTTGAAAATAATGGTTGGCTAGATATGGGACCTCTGAGACAGTGGGGTGTTATGTTCATGTTTATCAAATGGATGCTGGCTAGCCATTATTTTAAATGATCAGCTTCTGGGCGGTCGGATAGCGATGGGCTGAGAAGAAAGACGGATGTAATCAGTTCTGGTGACCAGCTGAGAGTGACGGAGAAAAAGACGGGACATTTAAGATTTCCTGTCAAAAGTAGATATATTGAAGAGATAAGCAGAAGAGGGCAGTCAGGGTTGGCCTTCTGGGCGTCACACAGTCAGTTTGTTTTTCTGGTGTCTGACAGTCAGTTGGGTTTGTGTGCATCTTCAAGCAAGATTTGCTCTTGGACTTGTGTTTTGATTTGGTCGGGCAAAAATCTATCATTTCCAAGTCTGTTGTTCAAAAACACGTACCATTGTAACCTCCAAAAAATAAACATCTGTTACGTGTTTTCAAGTGGAGTTGTGGTTTTATTTGGAGGGAGAATTCTTCTGTTGAAGTATGATATTATGGACGACCCCTCCCCCCCCCCCCCCGAGTCGTGGAAATGATTCACAAAAGGGGGGAGAGCTGTCGGAAATTGGTAAAAAGACAATGATAGGAAATGACTCACCAATGCACACAAAGGCAATCGGAAACAGTAGGACGCCTCACAGTTGATGGACAATTTCTGTTTATCAATCACTCTCGGAAAAGACCAGGCGTTTTAGGAGTGGCTGAGTCATTTCCGCTTGTCGGTGACTAAGACAAAAGACCGAACGTATGATTGAGTTAGGAGTGAAAGTTGCTTGCGACAGTTTTTGCGGCAGTTGAGTTTCATGACGGTTAAGTTTATAGCAGTTGACAGTTTACGGAAGTTGACGAGTTTTGCAACAGTTTGCGGCTCTAAGAGGAGGTAAGCAGATCTGACAGAGCCTTAGCAGACCCGAGATGAGATGACGACCTCGAGGAACGACAATGGGGGCCTTGAGAGTCCGTGACAGTGTCACACACAACCAGTGTACAACTGAATCATACACAATGTATGAGTTTGTGTTCTTTCTTGTGAGTCTGTGTTCTTTATTGTGAGTTTGTGTTCTTTCTTGTGAGTTTGTGTTGTTTTGTTTTTCTCAACTTGTAAATCAGTGCTTGTGCCCTCGGCGATCCCCAAGACGAGAGAGACAGAAGGAGAACAAGAACAGGAGAAAAAAACCATGGCACACACAATGTTGGCGTCGGCGGTCGGAGAGAGAGCAGCATATGGTCTTACAGTAGACCTGACTAAGACCATACGGCTGACACTGCGACCGGTGTCGGAATCGAACAACAACTTTGGAACAGCATTATCAGACGATCACGGCCTGTGCAGTAAACACAGAAAGAGCACATTCATATGCTGAAAGGCATTTGACATCTTCTATTAGGCTCGTCTTTTTATCGTGGTCGATACACATACTCTCATTCCAGCGTGCACTTGTTCTTTCTTACATCCAGATTTTACACGCCAGGCAGAGATTAGCCCTTTTTATGGTGGTGTGATGTAAGTCAAGACTATTTCCACCACCCGGTTCAGATTCTGGCTCATCGCATCCGCCACAGATCCCTCCAAAAGGCCATCCCATGGAATTGTTAATAAAATTCACAATCCTTTCTGCAATCCAAGCATGACAAATAAACTTCAGTCTACGACTGATCTGTCCAGCAAGTTTCTGTCAGGAATGTCCAACGATCGTTGTTTTATCGCTATTTAATATGTACACCTCTGCATTGTAAGCAGACCTGGATACAACGTACAAAATTGTCAATAACTCTGACACAGTCCCTGATTTTGGGATGTGATGTCCCTCAATTTTTTTTATGGAAATCGCTCCAGACAAGGCATGAAGCCACTTGATGTAAGGAGCTAAAAAAAAAATACTAATTTAAAGTAAAAAACTAGTCAACGATAAGTGTTAGATGGATAGATTTTGACCCAGGAAACAGCAATTCTTTCCCCTTCGTCAGAAACATTGCTCATGAAATGTGATGACTAAAGGACAAAATAAGGGAAGCAAGAGTTACGAGGCTGCTGAAAGTAAACCCAAGGTCCAATTTTTACTTTCCTTAATTGATTGAGTTTGAAAGGATTCCTCTATCGAACGTTACAAAAGTGTTATTAATGCCATGCAACGTCACATATATTTGTAGGATATTTAAAATATTAATTCATTTGTTAGATATTATTTTGCAGTAATCTAGCATATAAAGTTACTTTGTGTGATTTTAAAAGTTGGTTCTAAATAGCATTTAAGCTGACATATCAAACTTTAAGAGGGTGATGTAGTTTGCTTGAAGCATTGTGTATAATTTATATATAGCCAATTTATAGAAAGTTAATAACAATTTAGAAATATAGCGGGCTGTAAAAAAGAATATTGAAAAACATAATTCCGAAGAGGCAGACAGTAACCTGATATAAAGAAATAGAAACACTTGAGAAGGGGGAGATATCCCTGAAATATTGTGATATTTCGGTTTCACACATAAGATTTTTAAAGAATACATTAAAAAGAAAACGTCTTGTTTTTCAATATTCCTTCTTACATGGTATTTTTCTGCATTCTTATTAACCTTTTAAAAATTGTCTATATATATCTAACTTTGATTCTGAATAGACAATTTTCATTTGTTATTGTTGTACCATGTTATTGGCAATATAACAACATACTTTGCTACAATTTAGTTTTAAAATAATGCAGTCCATCCTGCCCAGACAATTGGTAATATGGAAATATTTTTCACTTATGACTGAAAAATCAAAATCAACTCATTTTTTAATTAATATAATAATATAAAAGAGTTGTCTCCCTTTAAACTAAAATTTTATATCTTTTTCTGTATAAGTTTAGACGTGCAAACAAATACAAATTAAAAACTAAAATGACTTCCCTACGTCCCAAACAATGCCATGTTCAATGTAGATATGATTTAACAGGTGCAGCAGGTTATTTGGCATTATTGATGGGGGTATGAACTTAGAGTTCAGCTGTGGCCTCATACGGGAAGTAGATAACTGGTTGGCTGACTTAATCATGTGACATGGTGGAATTGTATCAGAAAACCTGAGGAAAAAACATGTAATGTAAGGTCCTGGTAGATAAGGGTGCTGAGACACCTCTGAAAATAGTACTTACAGTTAAGAAAATGGTACATCCATCAGTTAAGTCAATAACATATTTTAAGATAAAAGCATTGTTGTTTCAGAATTTTTGAGATGAGGATTGATAATTTGTATTATTCGAACTACTGTTTTCATCTTGGATGTTATTCTCACAACGTTTTGGCCCATGTAACCTCTGACTTTCTTCAAGTGTATCTTGTCGAACTTGGGAATCTTTCTGTCGAACTCGGGAATTTGTACAGAATTTTGAACGGAACCCTTTATTTAATCCATGGGGGTGTTGCATACGTTAATTTTCCCCCTCATCTGTTGTAGAGGGTGATGTGTCGTCTAGTGGATGAATTCTTTGTTCTTTCCTTCCTGCCGTGAACCACGCCGTCCGTGTCTGCAACAAAAGCCTCATGACGCACTCCGAAGAAAAACTCTTCTTTTAAATTTAATTCATTTTATTACAAGTGTTGTTATTTCAACTGGGAGTCATTCACTACGTCGAGAGAGAGGGAGAGAGCAAATCACTACTTTATCATAGTTAGTTAACAATGTTTTCTTAACCATTCATAGAGAGGGGGGGAGGATTTCTCTCGTTTGTATTCCCTTAAGGGAAATATTTCCCTTATTTTTACATCGCGAATGGTACGTCCTGCTCGGTTCGCCTTCCGAATCAGACTGACGAAAACTCGCTTCTCACGAGAACGAGTGACGTCAGAGCCTCTCGCAGGTGCAGACTGACCCTTGATCTGGGGTCTCGTCACACGGTAACCTTGTCGCGTCTGTTAGCTCTGACTGTGAGAACAAGCCCTATTCTGCATCCGCGTTAACTTGCGCAAGTCAAACCAACGATTCCCAACAGATACGTCCATTCCCATAGGGCCATTATCCAACAGGGGTAGCTTGCTCTCATTCCGTCAGCCATGAACAGGTAGAAGTCTTAAGTAATTCGTAATTGTAGTCTTAGTATCGCCCGCACTGAGGATTGAACCTTCAACCTCCAGAAGTCTATCACTTTGAACTGCAATCTTCAGCAAGAGAAAGACCATAAGTGTATATATGAGGGGAGGGGAGGCAGGAATTTTTTTATGAATCAAGTTTTGTACCTCTCTTCCCATCGTGAATTGTTTGAAGTTTGGCAAAATTAACATTTTCAGATAAAGGGGAAAGGAAATAAGTGTTAGGGTTAGGGGAAAGGAAATAAGTGTTAGGGTTAGGGGAAAGGAAATAAGTGTTAGGGTTAGGGGAAAGGAAATAAGTGTTAGGGTTAGGGGAAAGGAAATAAGTGTTAGTGTTAGGGGAAAGGAAATAAGTGTTAGGGTTAGAGGAAAGGAAATAAGTGTTAGGGTTAGGGGAAAGGAAATAAGTGTTAGGGTTAGGGGAAAGGAAATAAGTGTTAGGGTTAGGGGAAAGGAAATAAGTGTTAGGGTTAGGGGAAAGGAAATAAGTGTTAGGGTTAGGGGAAAATCAGGAGGGCTAGAGAAAGCTGGTTGCAGGTCATCTTTGGGGCCCTAATGGTCATCCAGACCACGGGACAGATAAGATAAGATTTTGTAAATAGATAATCTTTATATAGAATAGAAAGTGAATAGTGGGTTTACTTTCGGCAGCCTCGCAACGCTCGCATCCTCCATATTTTGTCTTTTACTCCGCACATTTCATGAAAAGGGAGAAGAATTGCCATTTTTGGTATTGGCTGCCATTTTCAGTAGGTGATATATGGATATTTTCAATCCTCTCATAATATACATCATTATTCAACTGTCAATCTATCTATCTCAGTAACCCCTTATTTGTGAGTAGTATAAAAAAACAAAAAACAAAGAAATCTGTAAATTATAGGTGGGACCCTGTGACAGGTAATACCACTCCACGCAAGAATGGACCTAAGAGTACTGCTTTTTAAGTACATAACAAATAAAACAAACATCATTTTTTGCTTTCTTCAAGGCATTTATTTTACAACTACCAAAACCCATGAATGAAATAATTACAATCAGCTTCTTCCATCTTCATAAACGTCAACAGGCAAATACGAAGGCGCCAATCACAGATTTAGCAGGAGATAACAATTGGTGATTAATAACGTTAAAAAGGTTTATGAAAATATCAAATAAAATTGATTGTATTAAAAATATCTTTGGTGAAAATTTGAATGCTATAAAACAAGTGATTTTGTGTTTCGAAGTGTTAAATAAACCCTCCATCACGCATTTGAATATCCTGGCAAAAGCGGTAAATGTGAGCTTTATATAAAGCTAGGTAGGTGTATATGTTTATATATTTTTATGTACAGGATTCACTCCTAAACTAATTAACCAAACCATTACGAAATTGCTAGGTGTAAGGGCTCGTAATGTGGGCTATATTTTGTTTAATTCAGTTTTATGCAAAGAGGATAAAAAGGAAGTGGAAGCCCTTCATGAAAATACAAAAACCTCAGATTTTTGTGAAATTTTAACAATAGGTACTAGACATCAATTAATAATAAATATTCCCCAAATTTCAGTTTCTTTCGTGTATTTTAAAGGGTTTTAGGGGGTTAGGGGGCATAATATGGGCACAACCTTCTATTTGAAAATTAAAATATTTCAGATTTGCATTAAATTTTAATCCATAGTGATTAGACACTCAGTTAAGCAAGATTCCCTGAATTTTAATTTCTTCTTAAGACCCCTTGGGTTTAAGCTGTAAATTTTACACATTTTCTAGAATCAAAATCATGTAATGGACTTTAATAAAAATTGGAATAAGTATTCTAGACATAAGGTTTAGTATCATTATATTTTGATTTTAATCTTCGTAAGGGGGACATAAAAGTGGTGCAAAACTGTTCTATTTGGGGAATTAATTTTACCCGTCCGAGGATGGGTATTCTTCTAGTACAGCATAAAAAGATGTGCTACCTTTGCTAGTACAAATATTGACTAAATATGTTTTGTACATGTGGATCTAGCATAGAGTTGTAAACAGGATATACATTTTAATCTAGTTATATATAGAAACCAAAGTGAAGAGAGATAACAGTTTTAAGTTCATTGCCATTCGATTTTTTTATTACAATAGAGTAATAGATTGTTTTAACAAATTACCTAAACAAGTTTTAAAATAACACTACTGTAATAAAAAATAAAAGTAAACTGGATGAATTCAGAAATACTAGTAAAAGAATGAATTTACAAGGACACTGCTGAGGTCTATCTGATGAAATATTTAAGAGAACAACATCAGTATATACATATTAAATATTCTGTGAGATTGCAGGAAATTGTGTATACATCTTTTATTTATCTATAAAGATATTTTGTCAGATTTTCAAAGTCAGACCCAAATAGCTTTTAATATGACAAATCAAACTTTTTTCCTGACTAGTCAATTTTCATTTGTTATTGTTGTACAATGTTATTGGCAATATAATAACGTACTTTGCTATAATTTGTTTATAAAAATTACTTAGTTCGACCGAAACAATCTGTATTATTAAACATGCTTAACTAATCACCGAACAATCAGATTCAGCAAGGGGAATAACTCATGTTTTAATTGAATAATTTAAAAAGAGTTGTCTCTCTTACAAGTAAAAAGTTTTATTTCTTTTTCTGCATAAGTTTGAAGAAAATAATTGACAAACATATAAAAATGTTAACACTTAACTGCATCCCAGGTAACGCCGGGTCGGTGCAGCAAGTGTATATGTAAAAAGTTTTTGGGTTTTTTTCCATTAAAAGTTAAAATGGGATTATAATAAATAAATTAAATAAATCATCGAGCAAAGTAGGCTTTTCTTTTCAATTTTCTTAAAGCATCACGTGAATTCAGTTTCATATTTTAAGGCCAAAGAATTTCATACGAAACGAAACTACTTTTACATATCAGCCCAACATGTAAACTTAACTTTTGCTTTTGTTCTTTTAGACGTGTACACATAAGAGGATGCGTCCGTCCGTCCGTGATGCTTATGCGTAAAATAGCGTCGCTATTGGCTGAAACGACATTTTCAGAGCTAAACACACAGATTCATTGGATGCATCTTAGTTTAGATACATCCAATAACCTTTATTAGTGGGTCTGTCATGTAAACATTAAAAAGAGCAGTTCCATCCGTCACGCTCGCATTTTAAATGGCAGTTTCATTTGTCAGGCTAGCATTTCAAATAGTGGTTCCGTCCATCCGTCTGTTGCGCTAATGGTTTGAATAACAGTTCTGTCTGTCCGTCACGCTAATACTTTAAATAGTAGTTTGGTGCATCTATCACACTCACGTTTGAAATAGTAGTTCCGTCCATCACGCTCATCTTTGGAATAGCAGTTCCGTCCGTCACGCTCATCTTTGGAATAGCAGTCCCGTCCGTCACGCACATGTTTGAAATAGCAGTCCCGTTTGTCACACACATACTTGAAATAGCAGTTTCGTCTGTCACACTCAAATTTGAAATAACAGTTCTGTCTGTCCGTCACGCTAATACTTTAAATAGTAGTTTGGTGCATCTATCACCCTCACGTTTGAAATAGCAGTCCTGTCCGTCACACTCATCTTTGAAATAGTAGTCTTGTCCATCACACACATGTTTTAAATAGCAGTTCCGTCCGTCACGCTCATCTTTGGAATAGCAGTTCCGTCCGTCACGCTCATCTTTGGAATAGCAGTTCCGTCAGTCACGCTCATCTTTGGAATAGCAGTTCCGTCCGTCACGCTCATCTTTGGAATAGCAGTTCCATCCGTCACACTCATCTTTGGAATAGCAGTTCCGTCTGTCACGCTCATCTTTGGAATAGCAGTTCCATCCATCACACTCATCTTTGGAATAGCAGTTCCGTCCGTCACGCTCATCTTTGAAATAGCAGTTCTGTCCATCATGCTCACGTTTGTAATAGCAGTCCCGTCCGTCACACACTTGCTTGAAATAGCAGTTTTGTCTGTCACACTCAAATTTGAAATAACAGTTCCGTCGACCAATGAACATACTGTCCATCTGCCCTTTCTTCTGATCGGGCTATACTATCTGTCGTATCTCCTGAACTCTGCTAACTCAGATAAAATGTGAAAAGCTGAAGATAAATCAAATGTGACCTACTTTCAGTTGCCAGCAGACATAACCGTATGCAGAGTCAATAAGTACACTTTCTTCTTTATTTCAAACAATAAAGATTGTATTAAATTTTAGAAAAACAAAATCGGCAAGTGGAATGAAATCATTTCAAAAATGATAAAAAAAGAATTTTTTAGATAAAGGAAATTTGAAGAAAGACTTTTTTTTTGTTTTTGTTTACAGCATATGACATGTTATTAAATCTTTAATAATTACAAGAAGGCAATTGAGGCCATTCTTTTTTGGTTTAGCACAAATGAACCATAATACTTGACTTTTGACTTTAAACTTTTATTCAAGCCAGAACTTACTTTCTAATGGAAGCTTCAAATGACTTTCAAATTTTGCACGTCCACAAAGTAAAAAAAAATGCTGTACATTTTTTTTTAATAATATTTTTTTTAATATGTTAGCTGTACGTACCCGGCGTTGCTCGGAATGCGCTGAAGTCATTTTAGTTTTTAATTTTCATTTGTTTGCATATTTTAAAACTTATACAGAAAAAGAAATGAAATTTCAGTTGTAAGGTAGATAACTTCTATTATATTCAATTTAAAATATGAGTTAATCCCTTTGCTGATGAATATCAGTTATTCTTACATTATTTGTGTTATGCTTAGGAATGAAGACAACGTTTATAAATAATGTGACACGTGACTTATTCCAGTATTTAAAAGTTTTCAGATTTTTCCATTGCAGTTTCTATCGGTTGAAACTATGAATTTTTTAACAGTTATTTAGTATTAATAAACGAAAGTAGAGATCACAAAGGCTATCAGTGATGAACGCGACCCCCTTCATGGGCGTGAACCAACGGTCCAACGACTGAAGTCAAGGAGAAGCTTCCTCGGCCATGTTGAACACCTAACAACATCTCAGGAAGAAACCAGACTACAGCTGTGGACCAAACGGCTAGAAAATTGCTCCTCCCTCCTACTGACATGGGAATCCCCTCTTCTGGGGCTTTTCCTCCCGGTTCAGAGGCACCCTGGCTCCAGTGGAAAACACTCAACCACCTGAGAACAAGAATGGGGGTGGGGGGGGGGGGGATCAAAAGTTGCTATGACTTGATGGGGCTACAAAACTGACCCAACCATCTGTGAATGTGGAGAGGAGGACCATACGATGTAACGCTGCATTGTCTGCCCCCCCACTGACCAATCGGTGCAGTTTGAAAGATCTTGCAGAATACAACAATAATGCAAAGGACTGCGTTAAAAAGTGAGAAACTATCGCATGACCACATGACACTTCAAAGACATGCAAAGAAGAAGAGTCAAACTTGTAATATTAAGTCTGTAAATTAGATTAAATAAATAATTATAAATTGGAACCTTATTTACATTTTATTTAGTGGGAATTAACCGGCCCATTTTACATAATTCTTGTTAGCTAATGGGCTGGGAGAACAAGGTTCAATCCTCGCTTAAGTCATACCAAAGACTCGAAAAATGGTACTTAATGCCTCTTTACTAAACATTATAAGGTGAGGTGCAAGGGTAAGTGGAGTAATCCAGGGAAACGAGTGACGTCCTCCCCTACATCTCTGTAGTAGCAAATTAAAAGAGAGCCTTCAGGTCGCCCTTGACTAAGGTCAAACTACCTACCTACCTAGTGGGAATTGTAATGTCAAGAAGTGTTGAATATTGTAACAAGAATTTTTGACTTTTTTTTTTCAAAAAGAAAGAAAGAATAAATGAAAGAATATATCAGTATTATTATTCTGTAATAATAGAAGAATTTGCTACAGATAAAGAAAATGGCTTCCATCTGTAATTGACATTTGCTGCAGAAAAGAAATATGTCTTCCCTGTGGAAAATATTTCAAGCAGGAAAAATTGTATCTAAGAAAATTAATGCAAATTACAATTTTTTTCTTTTAAACAACATGGGCCAACGTTAAAGGAAAGGAAGTGGCTATTCAGAATGAAATGTTGATATTTTAAGACAAAAGCTATTTAGGTCTAAAGTCGAAAATCTAGCTTACTTTCTGGCTGTGCATGAATTTAAAAGTGATTTTGAAGTCTTTAAATTGTTGATTAGAAAGTAATTTCTGGCTAGAATTAAAGTTTATAGGCAAAGTCAAGTATTATGGTTCATTTGTTTTTTTGTTTTTTGTTACTTGTGATTATGTAAAAGGAGAGAGATGGCGCAGTTGCCCTGTTGAACTTATGGAAGACTGGAAGTATATTATAAAAAATGGTTTTGGTGGCATTTTCTGTTGTTGAGAGAAGAATTAAGGGGATTCTGGCGATTTCTCTTTGTCTTTGTTCGCCTTTGTCATAACAGAAATCTCTTGAAGTTTCGGCAAAAGTTCCTGCAAGGCTCGTTGGTATTCAGATTTGTCACTCGATTCTTCCTTGTCGTCTCCGCCTTGCAATTTTATATCCTTGATAACCAAATCTGGCAAAAGAGAAAAATCATTATGGATTAAATGAAACAGATTTTTTTAAAGACTTGAAAGAAAGAAAGAAAGAAAGAAAGAAAAGAAAAGAATAAAGAAAAAAGAAAAGAAAAAAAAGAAAAAAGAAAAAAAAAGAAAAAAGAAAAAAAAAGAAAAAACAAGAAAAAGAAAAAGAAAAAGAAAAATAGAAAAAATGAAAGTAAAAAAAACAAAAAAGATAAGCGACACAAAAAGAGAAAAAAAAAAGAAAAAGAAAAAAAAAGGGGGAAACCGAAAAAAAGGGGGGGGGGGGGGAGAAAAAGAGAAGAGAGAAAAAAGAGGCTTTCGATTTTCAACAGTGGAAATATGCTATACTCTGATCTTAGATTAAGTATCAAAGTGAGAGATAGAGACAGAAAGAACGAGAGTGTGAGAGAAAGAGAGAAAAATATACAGAGAAAGAGCTAGATAGGGAGAGAGTGAAAAAAAGAAAGAGAGAGAGGGAGAGATCAGTGCATCATCATTTCCTCACCAACCATTCTTGCAGAGAATGACACTAGTTATCCAGTTACTCCAATCTGATCCTCAAGAAACTATTATATAAGAGTTATTGGGAATGGGGTATATGGTACAGCAAAAATATTTTAACAAAAGCGACAACAAATTTTCAGATCTCCTCAAAGATTAAATGATTTTTTTTTAATTTTAATGTTTAAAAAAAATGGGGAACTTTATTTTGCATGAAAGAACTTTCATTTTTTTTTATTGGACTTTTTTAGTGTCATGATTTCAGAAACTTTTGTTCAGTTGTACAATTTTGCAATGTTAAAATAAAATTTAACTGGCACTATCACTGAATAATTCAGAATAAACAAAGAAAAAAAAAACAAGAATAGTTTAAGGCTCCCAAAATTCATACTAAAACTGTCCACAAGGACCCGTGGCGCAGTCGATATAGTACTAAGTAAAATTCAGTTCTAAGTGATAGTCATCTAAAGGTTGATGGTTCAATCCTCAGTGTGGGCGATATTACTGAAGTCTCCCATGGCTGATGGAACAAGAGCATGCTACCCCCATGGATTAAATAAATGGTTCCGTTCGTAATTCTGTCCAGATTCCCGAGTTCGACAGAAATATTCCCGAGTTCGAAAAGATACACCTGAAGAAGGCCGGAGGTTACAGCGGCCGAAACGTTATGATTATGATGAATAATCGAAATAATACAAACAAACAAAAAAATTTGAAAAACTCAAAAGGTTTTTTTTACCTTGGAAGAGTCGTAGCACCTCATGAGATGAAGGCCACATGTAGTCAGCAAGAAAATCGATAATTTTTGGTACACATCGACCAGGAGCGTGCACAAAGGAATTGGTAAAAGTTTGAAAAAGAATCATGGATGCAAAATGGAGGGCGGCCGCTGGGTCACTTTCACTCGATAATTCAACAATTAATGTCTGGCGGTGTTCTGTCAAAAGTTGCCTGAAAAATACATTAAAAAAAAAATTTTAATTAAAAAAATTTTTTAAAACATTTTTTTTTTATATAGAGGAGTATTAGAAGGCTATCACAATGCAAGAAATGGAAATATGTCAGCGTTGAGAAAGAGGACAAAAATAAAAGGATTTTTTTTTTAAATTTTAACAGTAAATATTACTTGTTTAGTCAAAACTTCTACACAGTGATCTAATGTGTGTGATCATAATATATTTCACGGTAAGACCTCTTTATCAAATGGTGGTGGTTTTAAATCTCTTGAATGTAATGTTATTTTTATGGCTATACTGCAGTAAATGTAATCGTGACCTGCAGCAAATAAATTTTTTAAAAAGTGATTTTTTATAGTAAATCTTACTTGTTTAGTCAAAACTTCTACACAGTGATCTAATGTGTGTGATCGTGTTCCATATATTTCGGGGTAAGACCTCTTTATCAAATGTTGGGTGTTTCAAATCCCATGAAACTGGTGTGGACTGGTAATGTTTTTTTTTTAAAACATATTAGATCACTGTGTAGATGTTTTGACTAAACAATTAAAATTTACTATAAAAAATAAATTTTTAAATAAAAAAATCACTTTGTTTTTTTCCTCCTTAATACCGACAATTTTCTATTTCTTGCATTGTAATAGCCTTCTTATGCTCCTCTACATATACATATTACACACAATGCTTCAAGCAAACTAGAATGAAGATTGAAAAAAAAAATGGAGATGAAAAATATCACATAAATCTAATATATAAAGACAAGTCAGTCTCTTTGTTTGTTTTTTTGTCATCAATAGCTTTCTTCCCACAGAATTAATATTTGATTCTTGTACGTCAGTTTTTCTTATTGATCGTTGCAGAATGTTGTTAAGAACAATAAACTGCAATTCAATTTAATTTCTTACAGAATATACTTTGTCCGGGTCAGAATTATTTTCAAATGGCCGCCATGTTAAAAAAGAGGACTTAATTTCATTTGGCCATACAAAGTTACTTCCTTTTGATTGGAACAAAAACATAATATTTTGGAAAAAAGAGCGGCAGAGTTTTAAAAAAGCAAAGCAAAACAAATTTCAAGTAAATACATTACCGGGCAATGTCAGGTTGGGAGAGCTAGTATTAACTAAACAGGCAGGATTTTTTTTTATCAACTTAAAATGCCAAAAAATAAAACTTCTGAGGATATGTTAAAATTAAATAGATTTATTGAAATAAATGAAACATCAAATAAATAAATAAACGGTAAGGGGCAACTAGTCTAATGAAAAGAAATCTTAAAAAATACTTAGACACAATCCCTGGAAAACCAAGCTGTAACGAAATACAGATAACAGCCCTAAAAAGGACTAAGAGCTCCTGGATATAAATTAAAATCATAATGAAATTAAGTGTTCCCTTCAGGAGTGAGTCCTTTAATCTCTTCGACCTAACTGAAGGAAAATAATTTTTTTTAAATATATCTATCATATAAAGGAAAGTGTCTGTGTGTATGTGTCCAGCTAAAAGTAAAAAACTACCAAAGTAACACCCACAAAGTTGGTATATTCTTGATCAGCGTTGCCCAGAATGAATAATATCTCAAATTCAGAAAAAAATATTTATTCTTTGAGGGTAAACTGGCCACGATTTTTAGGGAAGGGCGGTAGGTTTTTCATCTTTTTCCCATTAACTAAAGGGGAGTAACTCTGATTTTTTCTAATGAGTTATTTCCTTTACACCAACTCATTCCTCAAGTAATTTATAGAAGTGTGTGTGTGTGTATGCCTAGAGAGAGGAATTGGTTCGGCGGAGAAGAAAGAGCGGGTTGGGAGGGGAGAAAACAGGGGAAAGAGAGAGAGAGAGAGAGAGAGAGAGAGAGAGAGAGGTAGAAGTTTTAATACAAATATGTTACACTTTTGCCCTGGGCAACACCGGTAGCCCTGCTAGTTGCAAATAAAAGTCTTTAAGTGCAAAATATTTTGAAACTGAAAGATGAGGCAGATATTGAAAAAAAATCATGGTTCATCAAAAGAAGAAAGGTCATTATATATAGATATAAATTTGGCTGTGATGCAATGATTACCGATACAGACTTTGGGATCGGTGTACTGTGTTCAAGGTACGTTGAGTCTGCTTCATCACTCTCACCAATAGCCTCAAGAAAGGTATGAATACAGACCCCTTTTCCAACTATGGGTTAAATAGAAGGATAGACTAGACTCTCAAACCTTGTGTCAGACATAGAATAATGTACAATTGTCAGGTAAATGAACAACATACAAGTTATGGTGTGCATGTGTTTGGAGAGGGGGCATCAGGTGTACTTTTAGTGAATTTCGAGACACATGAGGAGTTTAAAGGATGCAGTGTCTCTGCAGCCAACAACTGACTGAGACACAGTTGGTTTCACGCTTCAGCAATTTTGAGTATGAAAAAATATTTCTGATAATCATGGAAGCTGTTCTGTATTCTGACTTTGTAGGTGTGTCCACATATGTTAGACACATGGAGATCAAAAAAGAGCTCTGGGTTGTTGTTGGCAAGATAGTTAATAATTTTGAAGCTTTAATGAATCCAAGCCAAAAAAACAAAGTGATCAGAGTATGGAGGGTATTAGCTTGGTTACACATCTCTCAACAGTTTCCAGGTGATTAATGTTCTGAGCAAGATAGGGGTTTCAGACTGATGATACAAATTCTTGGGCCAGTCTTTCAGTTGTCAGGAGCAGCATGCCAGTCTCTGGTCAGCTCATCTCTTTGGTGATCATCTTATGGTTATGATTTCTTTACATAGCTGGAGTCTGGTGGCTGAGAAAGATGTCCAAACCATGTTAATCTATTTTTTCGAACGCCATGGATGGATCTTACGTTTCGGAATTTTAATCCAAATATTTCAAATTGATGTATCTGTTAATGTTAAGCTTCTTTTTGTGATCTGCATTTCTTCGTCTATCTCACAGAGTTACTCAAAGTAAAGTTTTTAAATATTTTATTTATAATTGAGTTTCCTCTCACGCTCTGCTAGTACAGTCGATGTTTCACTTGCATATACCGCAATAGGAACTATCGATGTATTCTAAAGTCTTTTAATATGTTCTTCCTGTTCCATACCTTTTCTTTTAATCGGCGAAATGCAGAAGTTGTCATTCCGATTCTTCTCTCAATGTCAAACGAGGATCCTGCAACCACTTAGCCAAGAAACATAAAATCTCAGTGTTTCAGAGATTCTTTGCATCAAAACCTTTCAGATTTATCTTGTGTAAACAGAAAGGAACTCTTACTGATTTTCATATTTCTCATTTGCCGATGCTTCTAATGCAGTCCTATTACATTCAATATTCATACACACGTGCCAGCGTTACTCACCACAGCTATCCAGACACATAAGAAAAGCAGTTTCTCCAACAACATTAGAAGAAATCGGTGATTTTCAGCGGCAACATTGTAAGATCTTGACAATGAATGAAAGGAAAACAAACAAAAAATTATGCCTCGGAATTTTTTAGATGAGGGTTGATAATTCGTAGAATTTGGTACATTCAGACTACTGTTCTCATCTTGGGTGTTTTTATCACAAAGTTTCAGCCGATGTAACCTCCGACCTTCTTCAGGTGTACTTTGTCGAAGTCGGGAATCGTTCTGTCGAACTTGGGAATCTGGACGGACTTTCGAACGGAACCCTTTATTTAATCCACGGGGGTAGCATGCTCTCGTTCCATCTGCCATGATTGGGAAGAAGTCTTCAGTAATTTGCAAAGAAAAAATTGTCTGTATACAACACTGAAGAAGGCTTGTTAAGCCGAAAATTTTAGATTTAAATAAATGTTTTCATTCATTTAAAAAAAAAAAAATCTTGCATCGTTTTATCTGGTTTCTAATTGATTTTCATATTTAGAAAGAAATTCGTTTTCGGGTTGAAGTTTTTCAGCTAACAGAAAAAAATATTTATTCTTTGAGGGTAAACTGGCCACGATTTTGTTGGGGGGTAGTTTTTTCATCTTTTTCTCAATAACTAAAGGGAAAATCTGTTTGAGTAGAACTCTTAAACAACATTTGAACGTTTGTGTTTTTCTTTTTTTCAAATAATCTTGACGTTATTTCTTTGAAAAGTTGTCAGGTGAAAATAGTTATTTAGGAAGATAATTTCATTTTTAATTAAAAAGATATTTTAGTTTGACGCTGACTCTCAGGATTGTTTTCAATCTGACTCGTGACATATCTACGTATTGAAAATTTTGTACCACAAAAAATATTTTAAAAACTTTAGCAAATAAAACTTTTGAGAAATGTTTTACTTTTCCTTTTTCCGATCAGGCTTCCGTAACATGATTCCGAGATTCTCCGGACTGCATACAGTGTGCAGATGGGTAGAAAAATCTTCAAGAGCCTGAGAAGAGCAAAAAATAAAGAAAAAATTAAAACCCAAAAAATAATTTCATGTTTTAATAAGAATTAAATAATAAAATCGATACTGGTACAGCTTTTGAACCAGACAAAACCGACTTTTTGTTTGGCACCTTCTGGCAGCTTACGCAAACAGCCGGAAAATGACGAAGCACTTAACCAATCATACAGCTAAAAACAAAATGGAAAAAAATTTGTAAAATCGTTGTTTCACTGATTATGTTCTTTACAATTTAAAGTTTATTCATAAAAAAATATAATTCATCAAAAAAGAAAAAAAAATGTTAACATTCCCGTAAAAACAAAATTCTTTTTCATTGATTTTCTTTGTCATAAAATAAACATACGGTGAGTGTTTTTCTTGAATTATTTTTTTTCTGTTGAAAAGTCGGCTTGTTTTGATTTTGACGCCAGTTCGTTTTGATTGGTCTTTTTCCGGCTGTTGACGTATTTCTGCGTTGACAAAAGTCAGTTTTGTCCGATTCAAAAGCTTTATTTTTGTCACATTGTCATTATTATTATTATTAAAAGACAAGCGTACACACATCCTTCGTCAAAAATGACAGAAAGAAATTATTCTTCTCCAGTGTTTGCACTAATATTCATATGAAATAATGTCGCAATCAGTAAAGTTAAAAAAAAAGAGATGAGAAAGAAAATGTCTAACTAAAAAAAAAATTGGGGGGCACTCATAGCTCCCGCTTTTCCGCTATTTCGTCCTTTAGCTGGTGGCGAATGCTGGCTCTAGTGATGAGACAATTCCAATATTTTTCCTGATTCCGATACAATTACCGATTCTGTTCTAAATTCCCAATTCCAATACACTTACCGATTCCGAAATCGCTAAAAACGTAAAATTTTATTGGGAGGGGAGTGATTTAGCGGAGGGTCCTCATCTACTTTTAAATGCAGATATAATTTTCTTTTTAATTTGACAAACTTCTTAATGTTTTCCTTTTTTGTATCGTATCCAAGATTTTGATAAACTCATTGTGTGCCATTTTCATCTATAATTTTCACTTGTGCCATATTATATTATATATTGTTTCTATTTATCCACTCGTGCCATTTTTACCAAAATTCGTTATTATGATCTATAAATTTTAGTTTTTGGTAGCTTGAAATCAATAAATATTTATCATTTTATCATTAATACCAATAATTTTAAATTAAGTTTTAAACAAAAAAAAATTACAAGAATCATTTTTTGAATTGGAAATCAGGCTAAAATTTTTCCGATTCCGATTCCAATACACCCCCCCCCCCTCATCAAATTCTGATTTTTCCGATTCCGATTCCAATACATCCCAAATTCTGATTTTTCCGATTCCGATTCCAATACCCCCCCTCCCCTCAAATTCTGATTTTTCCGATTCCGATTCCAATATCCCCCTCCCCTCAAATTCTGATTTTTCCGATTCCGATTCCAATACATCCCAAATTCTGATTTTTCCGATTCCGATTTCAATACCCTCTTAAATTCTGATTTTTCTGATGCCGATTCAAATACCCCCCCCCCCCCCCCCCATTCTGATTTTTCCAATTCTGATTAATTGTGACAACACTAGCTGGCACCTCTATACTGAATTGTAAATAAAACCCATGCTATACACTTTCTTATATTGATTTCTTGTGAGAATTATATTTCAGTAATGGCAAGACATCACGCATGCCCGGCATGGCAAGACATCACCCATGCCCGGCATTACAAGCCATCACCCATGCCTGGCAGAATTCAAAAGATACAAAACATGGGTTCAAACATGAGCATGGCCTACATATTTATTTCGGATTCATTTTGCTGGTTAAATGGTTCCAAAAATAGATCATGGCTGTCGGGTTGCTATATAAAAAGATAGAAATGGAAAAAAAATGTTAAAGATTTTAATTTGTTCAACAACCTAATTTGCTTTATTTCTATTTTTGTTCAAAATATCAGCTGGATTTTGCTGGCTAACAAACCTTGGTGTTCAGTGATGCATTCAACTTCTTGATAAGACTTTGTGGAGGTTCTGGAAGTTTCTGGATGACATTAGAACGAATCTGAAAGAAATAAGATCACATTAGAAAGAAAAATAACAATATTCTCATTCAAGTATATTCTTCATACTAATTCCAAAACAATTCGAAATCTGTTGTTATTCGTTTTTTGACGTCATATAGCCCCTCCCCCCCATACCCTCCAAAACTGACCTTAATCTGTACTTAAATGGGTGTGATTGTTTGGCAATAATTGGTTCGGAAGTGGCTACACTAAATATCAATCAACAAAATGACTGATCACACACGGTTGCTTCAATAAGACCGAGATCCCACCTGTATAAACGGAAGAATTATATCTGGTGGCTAAAACAAAACAAATATGCGAAATACATTTGCTTATTATATAGACAATATGCAACTGAAGGAAAGCATGACTACAAAGAGTTGCGTAGGCGACATGCCAGAAAAGGTTGGCTATATTGGCTTGCATATGCAACATGCTTGAAGGGGTGTGGCAGATTGAGGATGTGTTGGGATCTCAAAATTTTAGTTAACTGGTCCAATTCTTGATCTGGAAGAAAGCGACTGGCTAGAGATTGACCGATGTTTCATCTCCTATCAATTCCTCTTTGCACATGCCAACCTCTATGACTTCTCTCTCTCACGCAACTCATTCGTCGAATAATAAAGATATATCATTATCTAACATATAAAAATTATGTCGGCTAGATTTTGAAAGTTGGACCTAAATAGCATTTAAGCTGACAAATTAAACTTTGATTCTGACTAGCCAATTTTCATTTGTTATTCTTGTACCATGTCATTTGCTACAGCCCAACTGAATTGTGCCAGACGTGATGATCCTGAACCCAAACTGAGCAGTGGAACTGGCCCTGACTTGCCTCATCCACATAAAAGAGTCCGTCTTTGCCTGACGTGTAGTTTGAAAATTAAAGAAATGTCGAAATAATAGGTTATAAGTGAAAATTGAACTCACAACTTAAGAGAAACAGAACGACTAGTTATTGCACTGCAACAAGCAAATCCACCTAAATAATTAAGGGGAGCCTTCGAATTATCGGTATTCCCATTGGACCTGCGATTTGTGCACCACATTATTTTTGACTGATGCAGTAAGTCGGTTATTATTTTTATATTAATCCGGTGAAATTGATCTATAGCGATCCCATTGAAGTTAGAGCATTAACGGTTCCCAGATCGAGTTTCAAATCTTTTTCATTAACCCGGTCTGGAAATGTGGTAATACATGGACATTCTTAAATAATCGCCGAGCGTCTTTGGCGTTCGATGACGGAACCGTGACGTGCTATGGTATACTCAGATTAGAGCCGGCTCAACCCATCCCAAGTGAATGCTATCACAAGTACACAGATAGGAATTCTTGAATCACTTTTTTGGCTAGTTTCATATTTGTAATTTTGGTAAACATATTCTGCATATTCTCGGAAAATTCTTTGAATATATTTTTACAAGAATGTCTTGTGGCAAAAATCAAACATTATTTTTCAAAATTCCTTTATTTTAATTTGCAAATAACTAACATGTGCTACTGCGAGTTGAAATTTCCACATTGTCATCGAGCACATTTCAGCTGTACATGAATGTTTTAGATGGCGGGAGGAAGGGTGAATAATGTAATGTAAGGGTGAATGATAAGAGGAGTGGTAAGAGGAGACAAATGACAAATAATTTAGAGAGGAAAAAGAAGACTGAGGTGACGAGAGAAAGAGTTTATTATGACATCACAATGTATACCGAAATCCTCTGAATCTGTATATGAATGTTTTAGATGGTGAGGGAAAGGGTGAATAACAAGAGAAGTGGTGAGAGGGATGCAATAATATAAATAATTAAGAGAGAGAGAGAGGAGGTGGAAGAGAGAAATGGTCTATTACGACATCACAATGTATTCTGACTTTGTGAAATCCTTTGACCTTGTAACCGTTGTAAAACCATGATTATCAACCAAGTTAAGAAATTATATATTTAATAATATATATATATAAAATACTGGACATGGCTGGTCGAGTTGAATAAATAAAGACACTGTGTGTGACTGTAAACTTACCTCTGCGGTCAGTTGAGTGTCATCAGGCATGGACAGCATGTGTTCATTTGCAATAGTAGTAACAATAAGATTCGTAATATCAGTACAAATAGTCTTCAGCAAATGTTTCACCAATTGAGTCTGCGTCGCTTCTACAAAGAAATATTACCTTCATTGAAATCATCGAAATGCAATAGAAAGGAGAGAATGCAAAAATAAAGGTCATTATTTTAGCTACTTTTATTTATATATATACTAGCAGGGCTACTCGGCATTGCCCGGGGCAAAAGTGTAACATATTTCTATTTAAAACTTCTATCCTTCCCCTCCCTCCCCGTTTTCCCATCCCTCTCCTAACCCACCTCTTTCTTCTCCACCCAGCCCATTCCTCCCTCTGGAGACACACAAACACAGGAGTCAGCGTTAAAAAAAAAACCCAGAGTTACTTTCCTTTAGTTAGTGGCTGGAAAACAGACCGACGCCCCCCCTGACGAAATCTTCACCAGTTTATGGTCAATTTACGGTCAAATAATAAATTTTTTACAATTTTTTTAGATATTATTTAACGGGGTAATGTCGGTCATAAAAATACCAACTTTGTGGGTGTTTCTTTTGTAGTTTTGGACTTTTAGCTGGGCATACACACAGACAACTGCACTTTATATAATAGACTGGCAAAAATAGACTCCCTAAATTTATTGTTTATTTAGTCTTTAATATGTGCCCTAATGTATTTGCTATGTTTCTGACTTTGAAATTAATTAAATAGTAATTACCTCTCCCCCACCCCCGTTTACAAAAATTCTCCAGGACAGACAGACAGAGAAGGTGTTCGTTATATTATAAGTGGACTAGCAAAAATAGACTCCCTAACAGTCGTCTATTTTTGCTAGGCGGCCGAGTTCGTGGGTGGTGAGACATTTTTAGTTAAAAAAAAAAAAAAAATTTTTTTAGCCGATACTTTATTCTTAATTTTTACACCATAACAAAGTTGCAATGCTTGATAATTTTCCGTAATTTATGGTGTACACTAATATTTTTCACATATAATTAAGTATATCCATAAGTTTTCCTGTTATTTTATTTGGAACTGCCATATTTCACTTGAATCTCAATATAAATAAGGACCAAAGAAACAAATTTATGACTTTATAGACACTCCATTTCAACAGAATCTAATAAAATGTTTAATTTCTGCTCACCAGGGAAGAACTTGATTCCTTTTTCCATGAGTAACATATTCGACCAAAGAGCACACACTTTGTCTTGGACTTCGGTGAAATTCTTTCTTCTGCCGGCTCCCGTACCAGAACCAGAGGATTCAAAAAAGATTGATTTGGCAATTTCTCGATATTCCTGTGAAAGGGGTCTGAAAAAGAATCCATGGTGACGATGTGAATGTTTGCTTTCGTTCAAATTGGAAAAAAGAAGTTAAATATGAACTGGTTGTGAATAAAAGGATTAAAGGATCTCTATTATAAAAATAAGTTGGAATCCTTAGGTTTAACTACTTTACTAGAGAGGAGGATGGGATGAGATTTGAGACCTTCTAATTTTCTTTTTTTCTTATGTAAATCGCTCCAGACAAGGCATGAAGCCACTTAATGTAAGGAGGCTAACAAAAACAAAAGATGATTATTGCAAAGACAGGAGATGCTTATCGGCCTTAGTCTTGAAAATACCAAGGCTATAGGTAGGAGGAAAACAGTCAGCAGGAAGAGAGTTCCACAAGCCTGCAGTTCTTGAGAAGAAGCTACTGGAATAGGAAGCTGTAGGTATCGAAACAGCGAATTGATGGAGACCACTAGACCAATGAGTCAAACGAGCTGGAACAAAAGAAGCGGGGAATAGATCACATAATTCTGAAGAGCACATGCCATAATAGTATTTATAGAAAAGACTGAGACTAGCAACATCACGTCTGAGAAAGAGAGTGCAGAGAAGAAAGGGTATTGATTTACTCCTCTCCAGGAGTTAGGCACAAGGCCAGTTTTTATCTTACTCCCACAAGTAAGATGTGACCAAAGGTCGGGTCGGGAAAGTGGGGTTTAAAAATTGCCTGGGCAGCCCTGTCGGTGGACCTCCTAGAACTGCACAGGACAGACCCATAGACCGGCGTAAATCAAGCCCCGAAGGCCAAGACAATACCAGTCTATGGGGTGCAGTATCCATCGGAACAGATACTACACTTTGATCTTAGCCAAAAGGCCAAGAAAGAGAAGAAGAAAGGGTAGGGCCAATCAAATTACAGATACGTTTCTGCACCTTATCAAGAACCCTCAAATGGGACAGAGATTCACCAGCCCAAATATGACAACAGTACTCCATACATGGTCTGATTGTAGATTTGTAGAGATAGAGAATAGCCACAGGTGTAAGAAAGTGTTTGGAGCGATAGAGAGAACCGACTTTACGAGAAGCAGAAAGAGCAATGGATCTAATGAATGAACTTCCAAATTTTTTAAGATTTAACAAAATGATTTTCTTTTATTATCTCCCCTTTCATTGGAAATAATAACGATTATTAATAGTAATTTTTTTTAATTCAATTTGAATATTATGCAAATAATAGGGTAAGAATAAACAAGGACAAGATCTAAAAATAAGCAGTTTCTCAATTGTACAAAATTGTATCTAAAATAGTAAATCTCTTTTTCGTCACTTGGACATTGTTTAGTTCAATATCGAGAAATCCTGATTCCTTATATATAATTGTATCACAGTCCATAGTTTTCTTTGAATGTCCGGCTGGCTTGGCAGGCCGAGAGCAGACTCAAGGCGTTTCCACGAATAATGGCGATAGATGGGGGCTCGTAAAGCCAAGACAATTTGCGATTGTCTCCGGTGTTGTGCGTCATTATATAATTATTTTTTTTTTTTAATGGAGCTCTGATATCCTGTTGGCGAGGCTGAATATACCAAAACTTGATGGACTCCTGACGATCAGTCTGCTCTATTGGTTTGGCCACGTTGAGAGTAGTGATTCTTGAATGGGAAAATGCAGAGACCTTGAAAGTTGAAACAACCCAAGAAAACTTGGATGCAAACAATCAACAAGGATCTTAGACAGATGAATTTGAATTGAATCAATCCTCAAGACGGCCAATTTCGGAGACTGAGACTGCCGGCTGTCCGAAAATGTCAAACCCATGAACAAGGGAAATAAGACGCTAAAATGGATGATGATGATGACGGTGAGTAATATATTTTTGGAGCAAATTATCAAACCAAATTAAAAATAGCGCTAGTGTAGAAAATGTTAAGAATAAACTGGATGAATTCAGAAATAATAGTAAAAAGAATGAATATACACAAGGATATGTTTGGGGTCTATCTGATGAGATATTTAAAAGAATTTGATCTGAACATTGCTACTATATATCTTGTATAATAGGGGTGGTCAACCTTCACTATCCTTCCCCAACGACTGTAGGGATTCTGTTTGTCACGACCCCTACTACAATTGGAGGGAAAGCAAATAGTCCACTCTCCCTCCCTCCCCAGTCAATGTGGGCAACCAGGTTGTGGGAAATGACGTCAGAACTAAAAGAGGAACGAGATCGCGTCTGCTGCATATTGCCCAAGGCAGACGTGCCATCGGAGATTGGAAGGAATGCTGAAACTCCTTTCCTAGCTCCATGGAGAGGGGTGGGTTGCTTTTTTTAACATCCATGGTTCACTACTTTTGTTTTTAGAAATACAAACAAACATGTGAACCATACCAAAGATGTAGTTGTTTCTTGGTAAGCTTTTGTTTAAGGTTGGCATGAGTGTGGTCTTAATTCAAGATGATTGCCTGGAAGAATCAAACAACTACTAGACATCGAGATAGCGATCATCATCATCGTCATCATCAGACGAGAGTTGGGCCAAAGCATGAGACCAATTTACATTCGGCTATCCTCACCTATGCAACATGTTTGCTTTGGTGTAGACATTTTTGTCAGCCAGCCTTGCAACCCATTTCTTCCCTATTTCTTTTTGGCTAGCCTGTTTGGAGTCCAGGGGATTGAACGCTGGTGGTGGGCTTTCTTTCAAGCTTGGTTTTTAAAGGGATTCTACCTTCTGTTTGTTTGTTTATTGGTGCTAAACCACCTTTCAGCCATTATAAGGTCATTTCAGGCCTTCTCCCCCCCCCCTTTTTTTTCTTGATTCAAGAGAGATTTTACAATGCTTCTTCTTTGTGAATGTGTTTTTAAAGTGTGGGATTTGACTATTCATAATGTGTAATCGTTTTTGTTTGAGTTTTAGATTTTGGTATGTTTGGGGGGGGGGGGAGGGGGTTGTTTGAGATATTATTTGGGCCATTCTTTTGAAGAGAGTTTTTCAAATTGTTTGCTTGGTGACAAGATAATATTTCTATGAAAGTTAATTGGTATTTGATCCTATCTTCTTCTCCCTTTTTATTGTTATGATTAGTTCATTGCATAAAGTGGCTTCATGCCTTGTCTGGAGTAACTTCCATAAATATATATATATATATATATATATATATAAAGATAGATGAACGAAGAGTGATAAACATGCACGAATGTCCAAATTTATTTCAAACTTCGATAGTTCAATGCAAGGTATATTCTGTAATAAAATTATGTTTATTATTCTTTCAGGAAAGAATAATAAACATAATTTCATTACAGAATATACCTTGCATTGAACTATCAAAGTTTGAAATAAATTTGGACATTCGTGCATGTTTATCACTCTTCGTTCATCTATTTTTATAATTGCTCTATCTCGTATATTGAGCTTTTACCATTTCACTATAGGTTCTTTCTACTAAAAGCTTACTTTTAGTTTCATATTTATTCTATATATATATATATATATATATTCTGCGAGATTTTAAAGAATTATGTACATTTTTTATTAATTTTCATTAAAAGTTTAAACGTGATTATTATTTGAAATAAGAGATGGACAAAAAAGACGTAATAAACTGACTTGTATAATTGGGTGGCAATTTCGGTGACCAATTCATCAGGAGAATCCAACAATTTTTCTTCTTTCCTAATGACGTCTTCAATTTCTTCAATTTCCATGAACTGCAATTTTTGGAGTTGGTTTCGGCCGCCATCCATTGCTTCTCCATCGTCTGAATCATCATCGTTGTGATTGGAACGATATTTCTTTTTGGTTGATCGACTTTTGACTTCCCTTCCTTGGGAGCCACCGCCACTTTTGGAACTGCCACCTGAGAAGAGTAAGGTGGAAAAATAAAAATTAAATTATGCAAAATCGGGAACTTATTTCTATATAGACGCATCACTCGTCATCTAGATAAAATCTCTTGAAAGATCTCTTCCCCCACCCTATCTAATTTGATTGATAATGACATCATTTTGTGACGTCATCCACTGTACAAAATTTTCATCCATCTTTGGTTTAATGGATAACTTCAGACAATGGCACAAGGACAAACAAATAAGAGCTCAAACAAGCAAACCTACAGTTTTAGTATATATATATATATATATATATATATATATATATATATATATATATATAGATTCATTTGAAAAAAAATTGTTGTCTTGTTTACATCAGAAAAATATGAATACTTCACTCAGCAGCTGCTGATGCTTATCTTCACTTGAGTATATACTGAATTACCTCCATTAGTGTTACATGCAAAGGAATAGCTATTGATAGATATATATATTGATGTTGAATAATGGGGACTGTCAACTGTACCCCCACCGCACCCATCGTCCACCCACTGTGCGCATTGCTTTATGGATTACATAAAAATCTGTTTGTCATGTCTCCTCCTACAATTCTGGGGGAAGACGACTTACTCAGTCCTTCCCCTCACAATGTAGGCAGATGAATATCAGAAAGTGATGTAAGAGCCGGAAGCACGGTGAGGTGACTTCTGCTTCCTATCTTTCTTGCTATCTTTTCTCTTGAATCTTAGCCGAGACAGAGACATTCTTATTGAGGGTGCCCCCTCACACACAACACACTTCCTGAGGTACGTTGAGCAACCACAATTGACAACCTTTGTTTTCCAGACATGCAAATAAACTTGTGAACCATAAAGGGGTGTTGTTGTTTCTTGAAAGCTTTATTTCAGGTCGACAAGCTCTTCATCATCATGCTGGTATGTGTTGGATGGCTTTTAGAAATTGACTTCTTTCAGGCCAGGTCTTATCCCTCTTTCTCTGAAGTCCATTCTTATCACTTCTTCCCATGTTTTTTTTGGTCTTCCCGTGTGAACTAAACCTGCTACCTCAACTGTTCTACATCTACTAACCCAGGAACTCTCATCCATTCTTTCAACGTGGTGATACCATTAAAGTCTCCTGTACTGCACACATTCCTATACTGTCCAGATTTAATCTTCCTCTGAGGTCATCAGATCTAAGCCTGTCTTTAAAACTCACATTGCACATTCATTGTATCATTTCTCTTCATGCAACGCATGTCCTCAACTCTCAATGGCCAGATTTCACTTCCATACATTATCACATTGCGTACACATGCCTGATAGACTCTTCCCTTGGTCAACAGTAGTAATGCTCTGCTGGTTAGTAATGACAGAAGTTCCCTGAACTTACTCCATCCACAACTAACTTTTACAATCACACTAGCACCTTCCCTTCTCTGTGCTCCAATGGTGACAAAACTTCTCAACAACCTCAATGGCATCTCCATCCAAATAAATTTTCTCCACATCTGAGTTCTCATCCATTGTCTTACATTTTTTACACACAAACTGGTTATCATCTCTCAACCTACCAATAATTCTACTGCATTTCTTGTGTACCCAATGCTTACAAAAAATTGAGTAACACCTGACTCCCTTTCCACAAACTGAGCAGGGGAACTTTCCTTTTTCTGAGGACTTTCCAACATTACAGACACTGATCATCACTTTGGGCTTGGTAACATTCATTCTCAGACCTTTACTTTCCATAGAATTCCTCCAAATCTTTAACTTAACAAATAGACATTCCATTGTTTTACAGGCAACGACTACATCATCAGCATCTCTTCCGGACAACCTGTACAAAACTTTCTGGACAAGCTTCTAAGACACAAATGAAAAGCGACGGACTCAGTACAGAACCCTAATGTACTCCTATTCTAATATTAACAACATGCTTATTATTATATTAAGAGATTATTATTACAAACTGAATAGGAATTTTATTAAAAAGAAAATAAGGAAATTTTTATTATTTACAAAACAATTACCTTTCTTTTTTTTATTATCCCTTTTCTCTTCTCTTCCGTCATCAAAATTTCGACCGCCACCACCTCCTCCTTTCTTCTCCGTTTTGAAGACTGCGATGATAGATTTGGATTCCTGAAATAAAGAAAATCGATTTTATGCGTGCAAACATTTCTCTATCAGTGTGTCTCTCCTTCGCAATGTCACGGCAACACCGAGAAAAGTTAAAGCTTTATTCACTAAAGCTCAGATTAAATCCTTATCTAATTCAATTTTTAAAAAAACATAAAACGTCCTGTTTAAAACCGACGATTCGTTGTTCATAAAAGTATTTTCTTGTTTTCCATGTTAGACATGAGGTCAGTTTAACGTGGGGAGGAAAATCAGCTTTCCCAAAGGTGCACTCTGGAAGGGTACAAAAATAGTCGAGAACAGACCCATCATCATTACCTGATAGGAGTATTTCAAGCAATTGGCAATAACACCCCCTCCCCGAAAGAAGAGGTAATGCCTGGGAGGATCACCGAACTGAATCATATCCCTATTCCGCCAAAGAAGGTCTGCCAAGATCTTAAACAATCTCTAGGTTGGCAGAATGATTCATTTGCGAGACATGAGGGAAGTACATTTATTTATATATAAATATAAATATATGTTTATATATAAATAAATGTACTTCTCTCATGTCTAAATAAAGACCAACATATTTATTTAGATATAAATATATATATAATTATTTTATAATAAATATTTAATTATTATCCACATATAAATTTTATCCTAACAGAATCTTCAGTATGGAGATAACTGATCAAACCGGTCGCATAATTCGAACCCCGAAACACGAGTCACCTTTAACTCAATTCCGAGCGCTCTAACCGATGAGGCCAATTCTAACCATTATGCGGCAAGTAGAGAAATAAACCCTATTTATGTCAATTCAGGCGCACAACATAGTAAGCCATCTTAACAGTGTTCAACAAATCACATAAACAGTAACTTGCATTTCAGCTTAGATTAGATGGCTTATATTATTTCTCTGAGAGCGCCCGGCCGAAAATAAATATATATTTATTTATATATAGACAAGTAAAAGATGGAAGTAAAGATTGTAAACATACAATATCTATTATGTCATCAGTTGCTCAAAACAAGGTGTTTAAAATAAAATTAATTCATTTTTTCTTCCTTAAGCCATGGTTTTTCAAAGAATGAAATCTTATGTTTTTTTTTTATTTATATATAAATAAATGCACATTGGACATTATAGAAAAAAAGAAAAAAGAAAAAGAAAAAAGTAGAAAAAAAAGCTAAATATAGGAAAAAAATAGGAAAATAACAGGAAAAAAATAGGAAAAAAAATAGGAAAAAAATAGGAAAAAAATAGGGAAAAAAATAGGGGAAAAAATAGAAAAAAAATAGAAAAGAAATAGAAAAAAAAATAGAAAAAAAATAGAAAAAAAATAGAAAAAAAAATTTTTTAAATAGAAAAAAGACAAAAAAGAAAAAAGAAAAAGCTAAAAATAGAAAAAAAATAAGAAAATAGGAATAAAAAAAAACTAAAAAATAGAAAAAAGACAAAAAGAAAAAGGAAAATACAAAACCAAAAAAATCTTACCGTTGCTGCCTTTGTCTTCATCAATTCATTAAAAGGTTTCTTACATTCACATATGAGTTTGTTGCTGGCAATGATCGTGTCGCAACATTGGAAGGCATCTTTATGCTTGCTTACGATCGATGAAACCAACTGACTGGCATCGTCTATGGTAATCACCGAAGGGAGATAAGTCTGCGACAGAAGCAGAGAAAATATGAAACAACGTCAAAAGAAATAAATCGTCAATGTTTACATTTTCTTCCTCAAACTATTGTTCACATCGATATTTATACAACGTTTTGACCAATGTAACATCCATTCTCTCGGCTTGTTTTTTCATTCAACCAACGATCATTAGATTTGACCGCCATATTGCATTTCAATCAGGAAAAGAATTGCACGTCAATAAAACAAACAACAAACTCTTTGCCATAGAGATACGTTCAACGGAACGTGGGCAAGGAGAACAGCCAGCAAGGGAAAACTGTCCCAAAATGTTATGTCTGTTCTGTAAATGAAATCCGATTCCATGTGACAGACAAAATTCTTTACATAGACATCTGAAAGCTGACCAATTAGATAACTATATATATTTAGCATTACATTTTTTTTTTTATTCATAGACACATTTTTAGCTACACATTTGCAGACATGTTCTAGTAGCGGGAATCAGCTGAACCTTGTCAGTTCTTAATATGAAGGCTAGAACAGCTGGAACTAAAAATTTCTCTAAATATGCAGCCAATAGTAGTTTTTTTTTTGTTTTACAGCATATCAACCCTTTTCAGGTTATTCAATGCCGATTCCGATCATTTTGGTAAAAGTTTTTCAAGTTAACAACTTGAAAAACTTTTACCAAAATGATCCATTCACCTCATTAACCCTTATCCTTGAGTTGCTTTTGGCCTTGATAAGTGGTGACTCATAAATATTTAAAAAATTTAAAAATTAGGAAACCATTTAATCTTTTCCTTTGTTTTTTTTTAGTAAATGTTTTCTCTGGTGAAAGTGTCAGTCTTCTTACCAAAATGTCAATCCAGGTTCCGTTGCTCATGGCCTCGTCCACACTCGCTTCCACCTGTTCTTTTAGGCCGGTGCCAATGCAACACGTGCTGAGAAATGTCAGGTGTTCGTTCTTATATTTTCTTTTAACAAAATCTTTGGGATCGCCAATCCCAAGTCTTTGCAACGTATCATACTCTGTAAAGAAGAAAAAAGTACGACACGATTAATCCGAGGAATGTGCTCCAATGAACTTACTACATTTGTACATCCCCTTCAACGAAAATACCTCTGACCAACCCGACCAGCAGCAAAATCCCTCCCCTTCACTGTAGAGGTCCCTAGATACTGACAATTTTCTACTCTAATTACTTCTTTCCTAAAACCACTTGCCTTTGGAATTCCCTCCCTGTTCCCTGTTTCCAAGACTGTACCAACATGCAGAAATTTAAAAGTAATGTGAACAAACATCTTGCTGCCCAACTCCCCATTTAGGTTGCTCTCTAAAAATCTGGCCCCTATCACAGTAGCCGCTTATGTTTCAATGACAATATGCCTTGTTTGAAGAAATGTTGTTTACTTTCGGCAGCCTCGTAACTCTCGCTTCCCTTATTTTGTCCTTTACTCTTCACATTTCATGAGCGATGTTTCTGACACAGTGGGGAAGAATTGCTATTTTTTCTGGGTCGGAATCGATCCATCTAACACTTATCGTTGGCTAGTTTTTGACCTTGAAGTAGTAGTATTTTTTTTATAGCTCCTTACATCAAGTGGCTTCATGCCTTGTCTGGAACGATTTCCATAAAACTAAAAATAAGAAAAGTTAAAAAAAATGAATAGATTCATAATCTCTATATCAATAAAACTACCTGTATCTACTCGGTAGTTTTTTTAGTTTATCTTTTGTTTTGCTTTTTGAATTGTTGTTTTTTAAACCAAATTTTATTATTATTTTTAAGATAGGATTTTTAAAGTTAAATTTAATTATTACAGCATTATTTGATCATTAAATTGTCATGGCAAATAACACCCTACCTGAGAGTTCATCATTCAAACTCCTCGGCCTAACTTTCACAGATAACATGAATTGGAATAAATACATTGAAAACATTGTCAGGGCTGCTGCAAAGAAGGTTGGCTCCCTCTACCGTACTAGTAACTTCTCACACCTGACATTATCCTATATCTCTACAAAGCCACCATCCGCCTATGCATGGAGTATTGTTGCCACATATGGGCTGGTGCATCAACCACTAGTCTCTCCCTCTTAGACAAGATCCAAAAAAGAGTCGCCAACTTAATAGATCCCTCACTGTCCACTAAGCTCCAGTACCTGTCCCATCGCCACAATGTTGCATCCTTGTGCTTGTTTTACAAATACTTCAATGGATTGTGCTCTGATGAGCTTGCTGCTCTGGTACCCCCACGACGTAAATTCACTAGAGCAGCCCGACAATCTGCCAAATCCCATCCATTCACTGTGGAGGTCCCCAGATGCCGAAGAGCTTTCTACTCCAAAAGTTTCTTTCCTCGTGCTGCTGGACTCCCTCCCTGTTCCCTGATTTCTTGACAGTACTGACATGCAGAAATTTAAAACTAATGTAAACAGACATCTTGCTGCGCAGATCCCAATTTAGGTTGAACCCACACCCAAACCGTCACCCTTTTTCTCAGTAGCCCGTTACAGTGGGGGTGAACTAGGTTATAAAAAAAAAATTAATTGAACCAAATTATTATAAAACTATAACTAATAATTAATTTTGTTATGGTAATGTTTTAATCTCTATTTATAAAATTATTGGATGTAAATAGCTTCCAAAACTTTCAATCTTTTAATTAAATGAGGATTTGTTAAGAATTTTAAAGCTAGAAATGATTTTTCTATTTGACAATTTAGATCATTTCAAATTTCAAAACGTCACAAAATAATTAATTCTTTGTTTGTTTTTTGTGTTTTTCAACTATTAACAAATGATTAAAATGGCTGACTACTTAATGAAGAAATGGAAATGCATTGTGGATGAAATTATTGTTTAAAAGTTTCTTTTACTACTTTACACTATTGCATTTTTGATTTCAATGAACAATCGATTAATAAAAAATAACGTTTAAGTCAAATAGGGATGAGAAACACGCAGACACACGAGAAGTGGTCACACAATTTTATTAATATGGAGATTATAATATAGGGAGAGGGGTAAAGGTAAAAAGACTCCCGGGCAACACCAGGTAAATACAGCTAAGCATCATCATATTCGGTTTGACGTCTGTTTGGCAAAGTTCGCTTTGGCCGAAGGGGTATATCTTGGGACCAGCATCAATGTGGCACCATGGCTTTGGATGGTTAGGCGAACTTTGCCGGACTTTTGTGACGACGGGACGATGTGTGACATGTGCACGTATGTGTAATGTCTCATCTTGTTATGGCCAGTGAGCAATCATCGTCTGACGATAGTCACTGTCGTCTGCTTCTGGAACCGGCTAGCCGACTGTTTGGTCGGGACCATCGTGCTGCAAATCAAACATTATGTAATAATGGAATAAACCATTTTACTTTTTATATAAAAATATAATTTATTATATTTTGAAAAGAAACATCTCAGAGCGCGACAAGACACGGGTGTCTTCCTCGTTCGGATTTCAAACCAGTCTCTCAATTTTCAATCTCTTTTCTAGAGAGAGAGAAGAGGGAAAGTGAGAGAGACGGAGAGAGAGACAGAAGGATAGAGAAAGAGAGAAAGGGAATACAGCCATCATCAGTGTTTCAACAAATCTCGGTGACAGGTTTTCTTTGACCTCTTGAACGTGGCTGGTGTCTCCAGCATTGTTTATATTTTAGCTGACATCGGATTACACTGAATACCCCGATCAGTGAGCTGAGATTTTTAGTGCAGCAAATTCACTTTATTTGCAACTCAAGTCTGGCGCAAGGGTTACGAACATAACGGGAAGCACTTAGCTCCCCAAAAGATTACGCATTGTGCCACATCTGTTTTACATGCTGGCATGTGTTGGACGCCTTTAAGAAATTAACTTCCAAAGTAATCTATCTCTGCGCAGGTTTTTATTTAGCCCTCTTTCTCGCAAGTACATTTGTATCCTTCCCACTCCTAGAAAGAACATAAGATTTCATTTATTTAGTTAACTTAAAAATGTAATCATATTTATTTTAATTTTTATGATAAAATTAGAACATCAATTTAAAATGATTCGATAGATCATCATAACTAATTTAATCAATTTTATATACATAAATTTTTACTTAACTAATTCAATCAATTTTATATACATAAATATTTACTTAACTAATTTAATCAATTTTATATACATAAATATTTACTTATCTAATTTAATCAATTTTATATACATAAATATTTACTTAACTAATTTAATCAATTTTATATACATAAATATTTACTTAACTAATTTAATCAATTTTATATACATAAATATTTACTTAACTAATTTAATCAATTTTATATACATAAATATTTACTTAACTAATTTAATCAATTTTATATACATAAATATTTACTTAACTAATGGCCTAAGTTTTTTTTATTTGTTTCTTCCCTCACTTCCAGTTCATCTATTTCTCATTTGACGTTCTTTCTGCAAACTCACTCCCGAAATATTTCTACCACTTTATGTCTCTCGAGTCTGACCACTGTTAGAGTATGATGTCCAGGCCTCTGCTCCATATCTAATACGTGATATTCAGCATCTGGAAAGAGTTCAAACACTGGCTACTCGAATGGTACAATTTTTGTTCTTGGCCTTTTGGCTAAGATCAAAGTGTAGTATCTGTTCCGATGGATACTGCACCCCATACTAGTGTTGCCTTGGCCTTCGGGTCTTGATTTACGCCGGTCTGTCCTGTGCAGTTCTGGAAGGTCCACTTTATTGCTTACTGCCTGAGGCGCCCCTACCAGGGAATGCCGACGGGGCTGCCCAGGCAATTTTTAAATCACACTTTCCTGACCCAACCTTGGGTCACATCTTACTTGTGGGAGTAAGATAAAAACTGGCCTTGTGCCTAACTCCTGGAGAGGAGTAAATCAATACTCAATTGGTACAGGGTCAATGGGATCTGCCCTATGAAAGCCGACTCAAGAAACTTAACCTTTTCTCCCTTGAGCACCGACGATTACGCGGTGATCTAATTTTGGTTTACAATATCCTCAATGGTCCTTACAACATACCTCAGGACCTATTATTCACTCTTGCACCAGAAAGAGGTCTACGCGGACACCAAAAGAAACTATTTCACCACTGATTTTGATTGAACCGGAGGAGAGCAGCCTTCTCAATCAGAATTCCTGAACCTTGGAATAGACTCCCAAGAGAAGTAATAAATGTGCCAACAACGCATCAATTCAAGGTGAATGTTGGCAAGTGCTGGGCGACTGTATCCTCTTCTGTGTAAATTTCTACCACCCTTTCCTTACATGGCAACTGAAACATGCTTGTTTTATTTTTTGTCAAATGAATTGAATTGAATCTGATTTTACCATTGAGAACAACACATTTTCAGGCAGCAAAGGAAAGGCATTATGCTGTAGATTTTTTAATGTAATGTGTTGGATTTCAGGTAACTGTTTGTAAGCGTTATCTCGTGTAGTTTCTGACTTTTAACCAGACACCCACACACAGAGAATTACAACTTTGCTTTATGTAATACATTTTTTTCGTATTGATCATATCCATAAATAAATTAAAAAAATTTTTTTTTTTTAATGGAAAAAAGAAAAAAAGAAAAAAGAAACAAAATGGCTACTCACCAAAATAATCGTTTTGATTATAAAAATCTTCCACCCATTTGTTCTGGGTCTTCACATAATTATCGGGATGATATGTTCCTTTCTCTTTTTGACCAATTATAGTTCCAGACAAACGTTGGCTCTTCAGCATTTCTTCAACAATGGCTGGAAAATATATACAAAATGCAATATAAGATACAGTTTTAAACGTTACATTGCTGCTGCTCTTCCTCCTCCTAACACTCCCTCCCCCCCATCATCATCATCATCATCATATTCCGTTTAACGATCGTTTCACATGCTGGTATGCATTGGATGGCTTTAAGAAATTGACTTCCAAACTAACCTATCTCTGGCCAGGTCTTTATTTTACCACTCAGGTCAATTTTATCACTTCCTTCCATGTTTTCGTTGGCCTTCCCCTGTGAACTGAACCCGCTACCTCACATTACACATCCATTGTATCATTCTCATATTATTTCTCTCCATGCAATACATGTCCTTAATCTGCACTGGCCAGGGTTCACTTCCACTTAGGGTTAATGGTAAAAAATTTAGTTAACTGCCCTAAAAAGTTAGAATGGCCTGGAAATGGGGAATCATTTTACATTAAATTTATATGCACAACAAACCCCCTACTTTAAATTCTAAAATAATTGGGGTTTTTTTTCCAGTGTGTTCACACGTAATCACCTAAATCAGTAGACTCATTTTTTGGGGAGAGGGGTACTTTTAAGTGTAGATATAATTTATTAATTTGACAAACTAAATGTTTTCCCTTTATGTATTGTATTCAAGATTTTGATAAACTCATTGTGAGATTTTCATCTATATTTTTTCAATTGTGCCATTTTTCTTATTTATCCACTTGTGTCGTTATTACCGGTGCCATTTTTACCTAAATTCAGTGAAAATAGCTATTTTAGAGATAATTTAGCAGTCATGAAAATTGATTTTATTAATTTCAAAGGAAAATAAGCATTAGGTTTAAAGAATTTCAAATCAAAAAAAATACAACAAAACATTATTATATCAGAGGATACATATGCGGTGACCAGACAACGGCCAGGGTCAGGGCGGCGGCAGCAAAATAAAAAAACCTGTCCAGAGCATTTTAATACTCAATTGTGAACTCTCTGAGAGGTGTCATATAGACGTTTAGCAAATAGGTGTGAAAAGAAATTTGAACATTTCAAAAGATTTGATAAGGGAATAGGTGTAAATGAACTTTAGAATATTTACTTTGTTTACCATAATTTACCAATAAAAATTTTTTTTAATTAGACTCGGAGAGTCAATGCTAAATCTGGGTATGGGATTCCTAACCTGCGGTCCTGTGGCCCTTAGTCTTATGTTGCAAATAAACAATCTTCTAATAAATAAATACATCATGTTTGTATCATTTTTTATTGTCAGGAAAAAAAATTAAAAGAATCGTTTTTGGAATCGGAAATTAGGCTTAAGTTTTTCCGATTCCGATACCACAAAAAAGTTCTGATTTTTCCGATTAATCATCAGAACTAAGCCCATCTTTAAGACTCACATTACACATCAATCATACCATTTTCATATCATTTCTCTCAATTCAACTAATGTTCTAAACTTCCATACATCATCACACCGTGTATACTTCTTGCTTGATAGACTCTTCCCTTGATCAACAGTAGAAACGCTTTGCTTGTTCGTAATGGCAGAAATTCCCTGAACTTATTCCATCAACTCCTAATTCTTGCAATCACACTAGCACTTGCTCCACCCTGTGCTCCAATGGTATCACCAAGGTAACAAAATTTCTCAACAACATCAATAGCTTCGACATCCAGAGATACTTTCTTCACATCTGAGTACTCACCCATCTCCATTGTCTTACACTTCTTGCACACAAATTGGTCATCCTTTTTCAACCTACCAGTCAGTCCACTGCATTTCTTGTGTACCCAATGCTTACAGGAACCAGAAAAAATTGAATTGCACCCGAGTCCCTTTCCACAAACTGAGCAGGGGAACTAACCACTACAACGACTGATCATCACTTTGGTCTTGGTAATATTCACTTTCAGACTTTTATTTTCCGTAGCATTCATCCAAGTTTTGAATTTGACAATTAAACCTTCCATTGTTTCACAAGCAAGTACTAAGTCATCAGCATACAGCATCTCTTCCTGACAACCCATATGACAACAATTCTAAGACACAAATAAAAAAACAAAGAACTCAGTACAGAACTCTGATGTACTCCTACTTTAACATTAAAGCTGTCACTAAACGTGCTTTTAATTCTCGCATGAATTTGAGCATTTCTGTACATTGCTTGAACAACCTTCACCAACCACTCATTTGCCCTCAGTTCACACAAAGTCTACCAGACAACATCTCTTGGCACTCTGTCAAAAGCTTTCTCCAGATCCACAAAAACAAAATACAGGTTCTTTTTCTTACCAAGGTACTTATCTTGCTTTTGTCTCAGGATAAATATAGCAACAGTGGTACTTTGCCCAGGCATAAAACCAAACTGCATTTCATCTATGCTTATCTGACTTCTTATTTGCTGCTCAATTATTCTCTCAATCACTTTCAAAACGTGATCCATCAACCTGATCCATCAACCTGATCCATCAACTTGATCCATCAACCTGATCCATCAACTTGATCCATCAACCTGATCCATCAATTTGATCCATCAATTTGATCCATCAACCTGATCCATCAACCTGATCCATCAACTTGATCCATCAACCTGATCCATCAACTTGATCCATCAATTTGATCCATCAACCTGATCCATCCACTTTAAGCCTCTGTAATTAACTCTATCGAGTGCTTCCACTTTACCTTTGTAACAGTTCACAACTGAACTAAAATACCAGTCTTTTGGAATAACCTCTTCTTTTATGATCTAATTTGTCAAGTCTGTGATCATCTCGATGCCTGTTTCACTCGCAGCAAAAGAAAAATACAGATTCATCTTACCAAAGTAATTCTCTTATATATGTCTCAGGAAAAATATAGCACCAAAAACCAAACTGCATTCCATCTATGCTTATCTGACTTCTTATTTGCTGCTCAATTATTCCCTCAATCACTTTCAGAACCTGATCCATCAACTTGATCCATCAACTTGATCCATCAAATTTAAGCCTATGTAATTACCTCTATCTAGAGCTTCCCTTTACCTTTGTAACAATTTGAATGTCTCTGCTGGACAACCTGTGGACAATGCTTCTAAGACACAAATGAAAAGCAATGGACTCAGAATCCTGAGGTGCTTCTACTCTAACATTAAAGTTGAATCATTAAATGCACTGTTAATTCTAACACGACTTTGAGCATTTCTGTACATTGTTTGAACAAGCTTCACCGACCACTCATAAATAAATGAATAAATTTTTTAAGTAAATAAAAAATGTTAATACTTACCACAAAACATGTTTTCTTTGAAGCCATGTTGCTTACACATATTAAGCATTGAAGTCGGCCTAAAAATAAGATAAGATTCGGTTGTAATTGGTGTTTAACAGTAACATCTTTGTAGAAATAAAATGTTAATTCTAAGAGAAATGGTTAATTTGTAAGCAGAATGGATTATGCAACTTATATCTATAATCAGGGGTGACGGGCATGATTATTCAATCATAATGAAAGAAGCGATGTAATGTAACTGCTGTGTTTAAAAACTATAAACTGTGATAAAAACTATAATGTTCGGTCGCAGCGAATGATCAGAGTCATGTGGGATGCAGAGGGAAACACAACAAAAAAAGGCATGAACATGACATACCTTGTGATAGCGCTGAACAGGCCTCGGATCTTGGCTCTCATCCGTGAAATAAACACGTCAGTGTAGAGGACATCTTTATTTATGTTATCCATTTTGCCCTTGATGACCGAGTTCATGTTCTGTTGTATAATCTAAAACAAGAAATACATTGGAGATGTAGATGGGTCAAAAACAAAGGATAAATAAAGCAGAAATCGGAGTGGCCAATTTTGCCCCATGCCTCAACCGGACTCGATCGTCATCTGATATTGGTGGTGGTGGTCTCCCAGTCTGCCATCTTTGATTCAGAGGGCATTGATCATCCTGAAAGAAACTGTCCTCAAATAAAACATGAGACAACACAGATAAGATGCCTACTAAACACCATTCTCAGGTGTTTTTGGTCTGTCTGTACTGGGGTTTGTCAGGACAACCTGACATGAGGATACTTAACCCAAAAAGTAAACCCTGACCAAATATTCAAAATAGCATAGTATTCGAAGACCAAATAAGATCCTCTCGACACGGCTATACACTGGTTCATACGAGGAATAGTGCACCTTCTCCTAGTCATGTTACTAGGGGTGGGACGTAATGGGTGAAAATTGCAGATTTATGCGAGTAGTATTTTTTTGTGTTCATTTATACATAAATAACACTAAACAATATAACATTTTGAAAATTCTGCAAAATTCAGAAGGTGCAGGCCAAAAATAGCCGTTAGGGTTTTATGCGACATTGCAGGTCCTAACACATCCTCAAAAGCTATGAATGGATATAGATGGCTAAATCTGATACAGTACTTTAATTTAAGACCATTTTCAGGCTGTGAAAGGGTTTTCATGAATGTAAAATAGCCAAAAACTAGTGAAAAATAGCCAAAATTAGCCAAAATCCTTCTGAATTTTTGAAAATTTTCAAAATGTTTGATTGTTTAGTGTTATTTATGTATAAATGACCACAAAAAAAATACTACTCGCATGAATCTGAAATTTTCACCCATTACGCCCCAACCCTAATGTTACCTCAAGTAATGGCACTTAGCTGGATACTCCACCAGACCAGATGAATTCTTGTCTTGGAATCTGATAAGACCAAGAAAAGACCACAATGAAGATAAACTATAACATAGTTAAGGGGTCAATTAGGGAGAGAAAAATTAGTGTTCTTCTTCAACATTTGAAAAGTAGAGCAGAATCTTGATTGAACACTCGGATATCTATGTATCTCATATAGAATTCAAGTGCAATCCGCAGGCAGGGGATCCTTAATTTCTGAGAGCTAAGTGAAGTAAAATAAAAAATAAAAAAGAAAGATTCCCAAGCTTATTGGCTCTTTGGAAAACCAATCTCAGTGAACCATGGTTGTTTTAAGTACCCAGGGGAGTGGGGGGGAAGAGGGGTGCCCTCAGCAGCTAAAATGTTCAACTCCGACAAAATACCAATTAAAAAGGGTAACCAAACTGGAAAACAAAACATTTACATTATCCAAAACGATGACCCCACAAAATATTTTTTTATTTGGACAGAATGATCATCAATTTGCCCACTGAAGCAGAGTGTCCCCTCGAGGCTCTGTTGTTCATCAGAGCTTGACCAGCGACAGTGTGAGATCTGATGTTACCGTCATCATTATTATAGTTGTTGTTCATCAGTATCAAAGTCGAATGCACATTTTCCTCATCGGCAGCTTGAAGATTTACAGAACATAATCCATTTCTGTAGATCATCAGTGATGCGGATAGTTTTTTTGATTTTAATGAGTCTCTGTTTTAGTTGGTTTGCGGCATATCAACCCTTTTTGGGTTATTTAATGCCAAATACGTTCATTTTTGTAAAAGTTGTTATGCTTTAAGTTCTATATATCTTCAAATATTTATTCATGGTGTTTGGTTTGGTTATTGTGTTTTACGGCATATCAACCCTTTTTGGGTTATTTGATGCTGAATACGTTCATTTTTGTAAAAGTTGTTATGCTTCAAGTTCTATATATCTTCTAATATTTGTATATTGTCTTTGGTTTGGTTATTGTGTTTTACGGCATATAAACCCTTTTCGGGTTATTTAATGCCAAACACGGTCATTTTGGTAAAAGTTTTTTATGCTTCGAGTTTTATATATCTTCAAATATTTATTCATGGTGTTTTCTTTTACGGCATATCAACCCTTTTCAGCCATGTTTATCTTTGTCCATCACATCGCTTTTTCCAACTTTGTAAGGGAGCTGGGGCAATTGTTTCAGAGATGAAGCAATTATGATTCCCGGAATAAGATGAGAAAAACAAAAGTTTTAAAATCTCATAAATAAGAAATTAGTTCTTATATCTTTTAGGTTTTCTCCTACACAAATCGAATAAGAGTATAAATGTGAGTTACTTCCACCCCCCCACCCCCCCGGTGGAAGAGATCACATGACTAGAATTCAAGAATGTACATTTCAAAGAAAAGTTAACCCTAAGAAGATGTATGTACAGCCAAGAAATGTATTTCCCTGATCCTTGTCACAAAATTAAATCGTTCAGTTACAAAGAAAATGGTGCGTAGGTCGACTGTTCTTATCGGGTTAGTTTAAGATGGTTGGGGAATAAAAAAGAAAGAAAACAGGAGGTGAAAGAAAAGCCACAACCCTCACGGGCTTTCTGAATGTATTGTTTTTTAATGAAAAAATTGATTTGCATCCTCCAGACGCATGGGTAAGATTTGACTGCGTCCTTTCAGACTTTTATGCGTCCCTGACGTTGCCTACTCTGGAGTCCAGGACATGCACAGCACCTTAAATACCAAAACTTCTGCCATTACTAAGCAGCAGAGCGTTACCACTGTCGACCAAGGGAAGAGTCTATCAGGCATGTGTATGCAGTGTGATGATGTATAGAAGTGAAACCTGGCCAGTGAGAGTTCGGGACATACGTTGCATGGAAAGGAATAATATGATGAATGCGTTATGTTAGTCTTAAAGACAGGCTTAGTTCTGATGACCTCAGAGGAAGATTAGATCTGGACAGTATAGGGAGATGTGTATGATGGTATGACCAGACCACGTTGAAAGAATGGATGAGAGTTTTTGGATTAGTAGATGTAGAACAATTGAGGTAGCAGGTTCAGTTCACAGGGGAAGTCCAAGAGAAACATGGGAGGAATTGAAAAGACCTGGACAGAGATAGGTTAGTTTGGAAGTAAATTTCTAAAAGTCGTCTAACACATGCCAGCATGTAAAATGGATGAAGAAGAAGACAACGAAGAAGACAACGAAGAAGAAGAAGAAGAAGAAGAAGAAGAAAATATAACCAAAACAAGAAGAAAATATAACCAAAACAAGAAGAAGAAGAAGAAGAAGAAGAAGAAGAAGAAGAAGAAGAAGAAAATATAACCAAAACAAGTGGATCTTTTTGTGGCTCTGGACAGCCAAAAGTCATTGATTCACGAGGTTTTTTAAAAAAAAAAAAACAACAACAATGTTGAAAACGTCTACCGGAGACGTCTCCACTTTCAGTCTTCTTTGGAAGGAAGTGATAAGGATGGATTTGAGAGAAAGAGAGATAAATAAAGACCTGGACAAAGATAAGTTAGTTTGTAAATCCAACGCATGCCAGCATGTAAAATGGATGTTAAGCCGAATATCATGCTGATGTTGCAAGAGAAATGTAAATTGCCTCCAAAATTTTAAAACGGAAATGCAATCGAGCTTAACTCGAGCGAGTAAAGGGAGGGAGGAGGGAAACAAATGAAAACAGAACTTTGAAAAAAAGTGACCATATCCTACCAGCAAACCTGCCACGTCTCACTTTGGATTTCCTGTCTGTGACGTCATATCCTGACAGTAGCCGTGACTCTAATTTTTACCTCGAGTGGAATTTTCCACTCTTCTGCTTAATTTAACCCTATACAGAAAATACCATTTTAAACATTATTTTTGCACACCATGGTCCAATCATCATCATCATCATCGGTTTAACCTCTGTTTTACATGTTGGCATATGTTGGACAGCTTTCAGAAACTGACTTCCAAACTAACCAAGTGTTTATTTATCCCTTTTTCTTTCAGATATATTCTTATTACTTCCCCATGTTTTCCTTGGCCCCCCCCCTACAAACTGACCCTGATACCTCAACTGTTCTACATCTACTAACAAAAGCACTCTCATCCGTTCTTTCAATGTGACCAAACCAATGAAGTCTCCTGTTCTGCACACATCTCCTTTTACTGTCCAGATTTAATCTTCGTCAAACAATAAATAACTAAAGTCTTAGCGATGATTCATCACACCTTACTCGAACAGAAATCACCGAACGCTTAGAGGGTTGCCTCTCCACTACAAAGTCTTCCTGTACCTCTTTTGAGGACAGAATGGACAGAATTTTCTCACTGAACTTTAACAAAACCACACATATTGGCATGCATTTACAGTCTTCGCTGTTTCTTGCCCCTATCAGCTAAAAACAATGGCTAAGAAGCAATTAAACCATGAACTACCTGAAATGCAAGTTACACTGACGCCACCCGTTCAATCAAGAACTTTGAACCCAACTGAAAATATTAAATCTGGACTAAAAAACCAACAAAACTTGGAATAAGAACGTAAAACTTTAACGAAACTGTTAGCTGAAAAACGCTTCAAATAAGTGTCGCAAATCACAACTTATTTGCAAAATCTTCACTTTCCTTTCATCTTATTTTCTTATATAAAATCGAACTTATGAAGTTCTCTTGTCGGATTTTCAAAGTCGGACCCAAATAGCATTTAAGCTGACAAATCAAACTTTGCTTCTGACTAGCCAATTTTCATTTGTTATTGTTATACCATGTTATTAGCAATATAATAACGTACTTCACTACAGTTTATTCTTTTTAAATTACTTAGTTTGGCGTAGATCATAATGCTGCATCTATTTAGTTATCAAAATGTGGCCATTTTCCATTGATCTCTTCAGCCACACTGCTTTTGTAAGAGCTGGAAAATCAACATTTAAACTGACAGATCAAACTTTGTTTCTGACTAGCCAATTTTCATTTGTTATTGTTGTAAAATGTTAGTGACAATATAATAATATACTTTGCTACAATTCATTTTTAAATTACTTAGTCTGGTCCAGAAAGCTGCTAATATGAAACAGTTTTAAATAATCACCTAAAAATAAAAATCATCAAGGGGAATCATTCATTTTAAGATGTCGATCGTAAGCTTAAAACTGCAAACAAACAAAAGTTAAAAATTAAAATGACTTCACCGCATCCCGGGCAACACCGGGTAGGTATAGCTAGATTATTATATAAAAAATCTGTCTTTTCTCTTCAAACACTGTGAAAACTGTGCAACTTACTGACAAAAGACCCCTCAAATAATTTTCAAAAAAACTACAACAAAATGCTTCTGAAGAAGACGGGATAATACACCAGTTGAAACTTTATAATCATGACGACAACCAAGGATGAGGATGAATGTCGGAAATATGTAAATGATGTAAATTATTAAATAGCTCTTGTCATTTATCGTGGGTAGGGGAATTCATTTTCATGGGTAGGGGAATTCATTTTCGTGAGATGGGGAATTTATCTTTGTGGGTAGGAGAATTCATTTGCTTGGATAGGGGAATTCATTTGCTTGGGTAGGAGAATTCATTTGTGTGGGTAGTGAAATTCATTTGCGTGGGTAGGGGAATTTATTTGTGTGGGTAGGGGAATTTATTTGTTTGTATAGGGGAATTCATTTTCATGGGATAGGGAATTCATTTTCGTGGGATGGGGAATTCATTTGCTTGGGTAGGGGAATTCATTTGCGTGGGTAGGGGAATTCATTTGTGTGGGTAGGGGAATTTATTTGTTTGTGTAGGGGAATTAATTTTCATGGGATAGGGAATTCATTTTCGTGGGATGGGGAATTCATTTGCTTGGGTGGGGGAATTCATTTGCGTGGGTAGGAGAATTCATTTTCATGGGTAGGGCAATTCATTTTTGTGGTTAGGGGAATTCATTTTCATGGGTAGGGGAATTCTTTTCCTGTTTGTACAAATACTTACGGACAACAGAAAATGTGTTGGCAAATCATAATGCTGCATCAAATCGGTTATCAAAATGTGACCGTTTTCTTGCAATTTTTCATTGATCTCCTCGGCAACGCTGCTTTTGTAAGAGCTGGAAAATAAAAATAAAATTATTTTACAGACATTATCATGTAGGGGGAAGGGGAATTAGTGGTAGGAGGAGAATAGAGGTAGCAGTAGCATAAGAGGATGATGTAAATGAAGAAAAGAAGAGGCGAGTAAGAGGATGACATAAATAAAAAAGAGGCGAGTAAGAGGATAATGTAAATAAATAATGTAAATAACGAAGAGGAGAGTAAGAGGATGATGTAAATAAATAAATGACATAAATAAAGAAGAGGAGAGTAAGAGGATGATGTAAATAAATAAATGACATAAATAAAGAAGAGGAGAGTAAGAGGATGATGTAAATGAAGAAAAGAAGAGGTGAGTAAGAGGATGACATAAATGAGAAATAAAAAAGAAGCGAGTAAGAGGATAATGTAAATAAATAAGAGGAGAGTAAGAGGATGATGTAAATAAATAAATGACGTAAATAAAGAAGAGGAGAGTAAGAGGATGATGTAAATAAATATATGACATAAATAAAGAAGAGGAGAGTAAGAGGATGACATAAATAAAAAAGAGGCGAGTAAGAGGATAATGTAAATAAATAATGTAAATAAAGAAGAGGAGAGTAAGAGGATGATGTAAATAAATAAATGACATAAATAAAGAAGAGGAGAGTAAGAGGATGATGTAAATAAATAAATGACGTAAATAAAGAAGAGGAGAGTAAGAGGATGATGTAAATAAATAAATGACGTAAATAAAGAAGAGGAGAGTAAGAGGATGATGTAAATAAATAAATGACATAAATAAAGAAGAGGAGAGTAAGAGGATGATGTAAATAAATAAATGACGTAAATAAAGAAGAGGAGAGTAAGAGGATGATGTAAATAAATAAATGATGTAAATAAAGAAGAGGGGAGTAAGAGGATGGCATTAATAAATGACATAAAGAGGATAGTAAGAGGATGATGTGAATAAATAAATGACATAAATAAAGAAGGGAGTAAGAGAATGACAAATAAATATATGACGTAAATAAATAGGAGTGTAAGAGGATGATGTAAATAAATAAATGATGTAAATAAAGATGAGGAGAGTAAGAGGATGACAAATAAATAAATGGTGTAAATAAAGAAGAGGATAGTAAGAGGATAATAGTAAGGGAATGATGTAAATAAATAAATGACGTAAATAAAGAGGATAGTAAGAGGATAATAGTAAGGGGATGATGTAAATAAATAAATGACGTAAATAAAGAGGATAGTAAGAGGATAATAGTAAGGGGATGATGTAAATAAATAAATGACATAAATAAAGAGGAGTGTAAGAGGATGATGTAAAAAATAAATGACATGAATAAAGAAGAGGATAGTAAGAGGATGACATAAATAAATAAATGATGTAAATAAAGAAAATCAGAGCAGAATAAGAGGATGACGTGAATAAAGAAGAAGAGAGGAGAGTAAGAGGATGGCATAGATAAAAATTGCTTCAGTGGCAATATGCCTTGTTTAGGGTGAATAAAAGTAAGTTAAAATTAAATAAATAAATGACGTAAATAAAGGAGAGGAGAATAAGAGGATGGCATAAATAAAAACGACGAGGGGGAGTGAAAGGATAATTTACATAAATAAATGATGTAAATAAAAAAGAATCACTTTGAGCATCTCATGCGTGGCAGGATGCGGGAATTCCTAAATCTAATCAAGTAAGTCTTTTATTATCACTTCTCAATTCCCGCAATGGTTAAAGACTTGTCTACAGCAGCTGAGTAAACGATAAATACTTGGGTAGCAAGATTGGATGTGCATGTATAAAAATTGTGTTAGAAACGGAATTTTCTACATGAGGTTAGATTAAGCAAATAAGTGGAAAATTCCATTAGAACTTAAAAGATTAGAAGTAACGCTACGTGTCAGGATATGAAGTCATGGACAGGAAGTCCAGAGTGACACGTAGTAAAGAATAGAAAAAAGTTTCTGCCGCACTGTAGCAAGATAGATGCGGGTGTGTAAAACTAATGTTAAAAACGGTATTTTCCACATAAGGTTAGAGTTAGATAAGTGGAAATGGCAAAAAGATAGCTAAAATCTTTATTTTTTGCAGGTGAGCTGATTGGGTTTGGACGCCTTTTTTTTTTAAGCTCTGTCTTCGTTTACAGAGCACACGAGGCGAACCTTATGTAACGTGTAACCATAAAGTGCTGTAAAAGAGTGCAACTATGTTGTTGCCGCTTTTTAATTGTTACCTTATTAAACGTTTTGTATTTGAAAAGGAAGTAACTCTTTGCCTTTTGTTGTCTTGCTTGAGATAATGTGCACTTCGGAAAGCAGAGTTATGGCCATTACATTTGTCCGGCTGACATTTAGGAGAAACATTCAATGGACGTTTCGCTAAGTGACTACAATTAATCACGTCCTCATTACAAAGTAATTCTTTTTCAGTTGTAATAATATAATAAATATTTATATTTGTTGATCTATACAGAAGCGTCTTCATCCAATTTATTCTTCATATTCGTGTCTTACCACTCACAACAAAGACCACATTATTTCACAAAGGAAAGCGGAAGATGGAGAAACTGCTACATCTTCACTATGACTACAGCTTAACGACGACGGAAAAGAAGAGAAAGAAAGAGACGTCACTACTTATTGAGCAAGCTACTTACAACGTGTCAACGAGATTCAGCTGTTTTCTGTCAACGAGTAGATGACAAGCAATCGATTGATGTTGAAAAGATATCCCCCCCCATTAAACATTACGGTACTGATATCGATCCTGAACCAGTTTTCTCGGAAGCGTTCGGCTGTCCTACGCAAAACGCCCGAGTGTTGAAGAGCCGAATGGTACCAGACGACAATTTTGATACGGTGCTGCATCCTGTGATCGTAAGTTATATTTTCAAGAAATTTTCTAAAAGAAACAACAACAAAAAAAACATAGCAAAGTTACTGTTATCAAATAAATTTTTTTTTCTTATTTTGATACGTTGCTGCGTCCTATAATTTTTAGTTATAGTAGCAAGAAATTTTTTAAACAATAAAACAAGCAAAACAGAGCGAAATTACTATTATCAAATAAATATATTTAACCCTAAACCCTAACCTAAACCCTAACCCTAACAACAAACAAAAACAAAACAAGCAAAACATTATTATCATAGGACGCAGCACCGTATCAAAATTGTCGTCTGGTAAAAATCGGCTCGTCAACTCTCGGGCGTTTGCGTAGGACAGCCGAACGCTTCCGAGTCGAACCTCACGAAAACTGGTTCAGGATCGATATAAGTACCAACATTACAAATAGCTTATTAATACCACGCAATGTTATATTTATAAAGCCATTAAGTTACTTTTTTTTCAGAGCTATTGCGAAAGTTCGTCTTCAAATAACGAAAAGATCTAGCACAGCTTGAGTAGATGTTGTTCGTACCAGTCAGGGATACGTCCTTGACAATCTGTCTGACAGTTTATCACTAATCGCCTGAAGCGCCTTTACCAGAAAATAGAGACGGGGATGCTCAGGCATTTTTTTAGGCTAGAGTGTGCTTATCCTAGTGTGCTGGCTTTTCAAAACCACACCTGACCTTGTGTCCAACCTCCTGGAGAGCAGATAAAAAAATATAGACATAAACTTACTCATTGATCAGTTCGCCAAGCAGCAAAGTAATGTCATGGTTATAGCGTACAATATCACTGACTTTAGACTCGATGTGTGCATAATCCACATTCAAAGTTTGCTTCAAGTCCGCAAGATTCACCCGGCCTGCAATAAAGTAAAATATTAACTTTAATTGGTTGGTTAAAAAAAATGTTTAAAGAAAGAAAAATACTTGGAAAAAAAAAAAAAGAAACATTTTAAAATAAATTTTTTTTAAAAATAAATATGTAGCGATATTAGATGTGGTTGTGTAAAAATAGTTTTAAAAATCGAAAAATTCGAATAAGAAAACGCAATTTTCCATTGGAGGTCAAGTTAGAGGTTAGGCTGATGTGTACTGGAAGTTGCGTCATGGGAAAAAGTACAGGATAGAGAAGCGAAATCGGTTCTTCCTTTCGCGATTTTTTGGCGTCAAACTGAACAGATGCTGTTTTCGAAGCTTCCATCACTTTACGTACGGTAATTGGAAAGGGAAGATGCAGGTCATCTAAATGTACTTAATGGGTAAAAAGTAAAACCAAACCCCAGAGCAAATGATGGGGTTATTTGTTGTTCTTTTTAATTGCTTTCATTATTCCAGCCACAAGGTGAAAAAAAAAAAAAAGAGAAAAGAATGACATCTACCCTCCCAGACTTTACCTTCTCTCTGAGAAGGAGTTAGTTTATTGCTAATCGCCTAAGGCACCTCTACTGGTAAATGCTGACACGGCTGCTCAGCATTTTTTTAAAAGTCAGAGTGCAGTTAACCTAGTTGACCTTCGGACTCTCTCAGCGATTTCTCTGAGTTCAACTCTGACTCGCCTCACCTCTCGAGTCTACTTCAATCTAATCTGCCAGTACCACAATTTGGTTCAAGTAATAATTAAATTAAACTTTCAATCAAAAATCTATTTTAAAAAACAAAAATACTTTAATAGCCCCCCCTTTCCCACCCAAAAACAAAAAAAAGTCTACCAGGAAACATCATTGCACATATAGAGCCAGATAATTAATTATTAATATTATTATTTCTTCTTCTTCATCCATTTTTCATGCTGGCATGTGTTAGACGGCTTTTAGAAATTTACTTCTAAACTAACCTATCTCTGTCTAGGTCTTTATTTATCCCTCTTTCTCTCAAGTCTATTTTTATCAATTCCTCCCATGTTTCTCTTGGCCTTCCTCTGTGAACTGAACCTGCTACCTCAATTGTTCTACATCTACTAATCCAAGAACTCTCATCCATTCTTTCAATGTGGTCTGGTCATACCATCATACACATCTCCCTATACTGTCCAGATTTAATCTTACTCTGAGGACATCAGAACTAAGCCTGTCTTTAAGACTAACATAACACATTCATCATATTATTCCTTTCCATGCCACGTATGTCCCGAACCCTCACTGGCCAGGTTTCACTTCTATACATCATCACACTGCGTACACATGCCTGATAGACTCTTCCCTTGGTTGACAATGGTAACGCTCTGCTGCTTAGTAATGGCAGAAGATCCCTGAACTTAGTCCATCCACTCCTTACTCTTGCAATCACATTAGCACCTGCACCTCAATGGTACCTGTGCTTCAATGATATCACCACAGTAATAAAACTTCTGAAAAATCTTGTAGCAGCTTATATGAATGAACTATTTTCTGTCGATTTCTGTAAGTTGTGATTCGGCTTGATGATCATAGTAATCATCGCCTCTTCAACAGGTGTGCGTCTGCATGTAACAAGATGCACGCGCGATCGCTAAAGCCAGATCACGTGATCGATATAAACACTAGTTTGTGACTCTTTCCAAACAAGACAAGATGTGATGTGATCCTGCGATTCTCTACTGTCGGCCCAACAGAGAATCTACGAACTCCAGGAAAAGATTATTTCGCCCTGTCAACACCTACTCAACCCTACATATTATATTTTCTTTTCTTCTGTGTTTCTCCTACATAAAACTACTACCTGTCTATGCAAAGTGTTGTACAATTGTATTACGTCGCAAGGAAAACTTACACAAACCAACAACCTTGTTCCTTTGTTCCCGTCATTATCTCATCCAAAAATGGACTTTCCTACCTAAAATTTGCAACCCCGATGTTTCCAGACTTTATGCAGCCTTGTTCTTAAAAAAAAAAAAAAAAAAAAAAAAGACATTTTTTTCTTCTTCACAGCAAACTACAAATCTGTTCACTGGAGGTTATTTTTCTAAATTCGGCAGTTTAAAGAGTTAAAAACTGCCAAGAAACGCAAAATTCCATTTATATCAATGGTTTACGTATAAACATTAAGGTAAGTGCATTTCAGATGATTTTTGTTCATTTCTGTCGTGTTTCCGTTTCGCTATTCAAATATACTTTCTCCATATCCGAGTTCACATCCGTCTATTGTCTTACACTTATCATCTCTCAACCTGCCAGTAATTTGCACTGAACTCTGTGTGTACCCAATGCTTAAAAGTACCACAAAAAATTGAGTTCCACCCGACTTTCTTTCCACACTCTGAGCATTTATAAATAAAACTAGCTATGGCAGGGATGTGAGTGGCCAATCGCAATAAAATCTTAAATCAATTTAAAAACCTGGGGGCGGGGGGGGGATGCCCTTCCCAATTTCCCAATTTCGGGAGGGGGGAAGGCCCTCCTTATCCCAATTTTCTAACTTGTCCAACTCCCCAATTTCCCAACTTGCCCTCCCCTTATTTCTACCTCCCCCATCATGAATCGTTTGAAGTATGACAAAATTAACATTTCCAGAGAGAGAGAGGAAAAAAGGGAATACAAACAGAGACAAAAATAGGAAGAGGAAGAAGGAAAGATAAAATGAGAGAGAGGAAGAAAGGGAAATAAAATCGAGTCAAGGCAGAAAAGAATAAACGATTTAAGTGGAAATCCCGCTTTTTCTGAATTAAAAAAAAGCGGCTTCTTGCTTTTTCTTAATTACAAAAAAAGTGGAATGTCACTAAAAAAGTGGAATGTCACTAAAAAAAAGTGGAATGCCACTAAAAAAAAGTGGAATGCCACTAAAAAAGCAGAGATCTTACTTCCCTGTAATAGTTTTATAACAATTTGGTTCAAATAATAATTTAATCAACAAATGACACTGTAATAATTAAATTTAACTTTTAATCAAAAACCTATTAAAAATAAATAAATAAACAGCATCGTTAAGAAAAAAAAAGAAGAAAGGTGAAACAACAATGAAAGTAAAAACTAAAAAAAAGACTCCCGGGCAACGCTGGATAGGTAGTGCTAATAATTTATAAATTATTTTATAGCAATTGGATTTTAAAGAGGACCGTGAAATTCGGGGAAGGGGGGGGGATATTTTAAAATGAATATAATCGAAATAATTCAATAAAAAAGGGGTGCTTTCTTAGATTAGGGCCCACGCTAAAATCAACTTGGATGTTTACGTAAACTGACGGAAAGGACTGACACCAAGTTGATTGATCTACCTGCATCCCAAAAAATCAAAAACGAGGCTGGATTTACAAGTGTGTGTGTGTGTGGGGGGGGGGGGGGGGGGTGACAAACATTAACCAACATTTAAAGCAAAAAAAAATCAAATAACACATTTAGTCAAATTGTATGAAAGAAATATTTATTTTTTTAACGAATAAATAAAAATAAACACATGATAAGATATATTTTTTAAGTGTTTTTTTTTACTGAAAATTATTTTTGATTTGTAATCAGGTAAAAATGGCATCGTTAGGGTTTTTTGGGTTTTTTTATTACTGAAAATTATTTTTGGTTTCGTTAGGGTTAAAGTATTTTTTTTGCCTGAACATTTTTTTTTCTTTTGTGATCAGCTTTTGGTGATCACTCCTTCGAGAGACGCAACAGCCATTGATAGCTCGTGAAAATTCTTTGCAGTACTTTCGCGTTTCAATCAGTTGAAATGTTGACATGTCGTATGCTTATTTTCTCGCAATTTGATTGGCTAACCGCTTCGGTATTTTCCGGCAGTTTACGTAAACATCCGGAAAGTACCAACACGAAGTCGATTTCAGTGTGGGTCCTAATCTAAGAAAGTACCAAAAAATGAAAATGATATGTGCAAAGATACCAAAAATTAAAACAAAAAATATAAAAAATTTTCGTATTAATGTTAGTCGTCTTTTTATTCAGCATTTTGTTTTTTTTAGTCAGGTCAGTCGGCCAATTCTCACTGCCCGAAAACAATGAATTTGATCCAACTCCGGCTTCTTACCTCCATTGATATAGAGTTCTTCCAGGATCTCTTTCTCCAGCTGTTGCCAGGTGAGATACTCTTTGCCATCGAGAGTGTAGATAACATTGGTCAGTTTCAACTCAACCAACTTTGATACAAGTTCAACCACATTTCTTTCAGAAAGCCTATGAAAAGAAAAACAAAATTACATTTTACAAATAGAACGTTGTGAAAAATCTCAAAGAAGCGACATTGGTTTTACGACATATCAATCATTTTGGGGTTATTTGATGACAAAACACACCATGCTCATTGATTAGTTTGGTTTGTTAGATTTATAGCAGTGCTTTTTAACGAGATCGACGCAGGAGGGTAAGTGTGTATGTGGGGGGGGGGGGGAGGGATACTAATTATGAAGTGGGCAAAGCCAAGTTTTAGAACTTATTTTTTGCTTTAATTTTTTTTCTTACTTAAGTTCACCCTAAACAAGGCACGATGCCACCGAGACGTAGGGGGCTACTGCGAATTAAGGAAATCCTATATAGAGAGTTTTGTTCATTTAAATGTCTGCACGGTCAGTTAGTACGGTCAAGGAAACAGGAAGGGAATTCCAAAGGCTAGCAGTTGTATTCTAAAATAGTCCCATCTGATTGGGTAAGACAATTCTCTTTGACCAATTAACAGGCACTTAATTTTGGTAGGATGAAGGCAAAAAGTCCTCTCTCATCCTCTTTTGAATGTGGTCTCCATCCAGTCAAGACCTTAAAGGACCTACTCTTTTTGAATTAGCCTTTACTTGAATTGAATGCATTCGGGGAGCCGTCCAGTTTAGACAATAAAGTGACCCATTTTCACAATAAGTATGTCTTGTGATTATGCTGCAAACACACTTAGTTTTGTAAAGACATTTCTTATATCATAATTTAATGCATATATTATCATTAATCACCGTCTTGTGTGCTTTTTTCCTGACACTCTATTTCAACTTATCTTTTCAACGTTCGGCATGAAAAACAAATCATTCTTTTACCACTTCAGTATCTTACAGACTAATCGCACACACTGAGAGAAGAGAAGATTCTTGCTCCAAACGAGTGACGGCCATCAGATACAAAATGCATTTCGGTTTCTTTGTAAACAAGTCAGCAATTGAAATCATTTGTTAACAGTTGTAAAAAAAGAATGACTTACTTTGCGACACTTCGAAATTTGAAAAGAATTTTGAAGCATTTAAACTATCGAATTTCTGGCTTCAAAATTCTTAGCAAATCCTAATGTATTAATTATGTTTTGGAAGCTATTTACATTCAATAATTTTATAAATAGAGATTAAAACATTACCATAACAAAATTAGTTATAGTTTAATAATAATTTGGTTCAATTAATAATTTCATAACCGAACGATATTATAAGAATCAAATTTAACTTTGAAAACCCTTTTTTAAAAAATAATAGTTTAAAAAAAAGAATGAAAATAAAAAGACTCCCAGGCAACGCCAGGCAGATACAGCTCTTCTATATATAAAGTTGTAATTTCTGTTTGTCTGTTCACAAACTCCTATTATTTTGTAGATAGACCCACATAAGATATATATTCTGAAACTACACTACTCATGGTACTTGGATAAGTATATTTCTGTGGCACAATGCGTAATCTTTTGGGGAGCTAAGTGCTTCCCGTTATATTCGTAACCCTTACGCCAGACCTGAGTTGCAAATGAAGTGGATTCGCTGCACTAAAAATGTCAGCTCACTGATCGGGTTATTCGGTGTAATCCGATGTCAGCTAAAATATAAACAATGCTGGAGACACCAGCCAAGTTCAAGAGGTAAAAGAAAACCTGTCACCGAGATTTGTTGAAACACTGATGACGGCTGTATTCCCTCTCTCTCTTTCTCTATCCCTCTGTCTCTCTCTCCTTCTCTCTCACTTTCTCCCTTCTCTCTCTCTCTGGTAAAGAGATTGAAACCGAGACTGGTTTGAATTTTGAAAGAGACGCACGTGTCTTGTCACGTTCTCTGCAAAGTTATAAAAATGTGCTTCGGAAGAAAATAAATATATATTTTTATATAAAAAGTAAAATGGTTTGTTCCATTATTACATAATGTTTGATTTGCAGCACGATGGTCCCGACCAAACAGCCAGCTAGCCAGTCCCAGAAGTAGACGACAGTGACTATTGTCAGACGATGATTGCTCACTGGCCATAACAAGACATTGCACATACAGTGAAATGGGAGTTGGCATTACACCCAAATAACTTACAGTACTTTTCCAATATGTGATCTACCGAATGGTTAGAGTTAGGGTTGTGATCTACCGAGTTGTAACCTACCCACTAACCCTAACTCAGTAAATCACGTATTGTAAGAGCACCCAACTTATCTTCACCTAAACCAAAAATAACATTAAAAACAATAAATTACATAGAAAGTTACGTCGTATAGGTGAAACGTCGAAATAAAAATATAGTCGCCATCTTTATAAACATGTCACAAAAGAGGCGAGTCAAATAAGAACGAGGAACTTGTAATGAAAGGGTATCCAGAGGATTTCAGTACTTCGACGCAGAATCCAGAGTTAGTGACGGAAATGGCCGAAGCAGTTTATGATTTGAAAACCGCGAAAAAAATATAAAAAAGCAGATGACACTAAGCATACGAAGAGTTAGGTTAGGGTTAAAAAATAATAATTGGCCCGAAAATAAAATCGTAAACTACTTCGGCCATTTCCAGGACTCATTCGGGATTCTCCGTCAAAATACTGGAATCCTCTCGACACCCATTTATTACAAGTACCAAGAACGATAACTCAAGTTCATAATTTTCTAGCGAAAGGACACTGATAGGGTTATGAACTCGAATTATCGATCTTATCTTCCTTAGCTAACCTCTTTCTCAATTTGTTTATAAAGACAGCGACTATATTTTTCCTGGCATTTCACGTGTGGGATGAAACTTGCTATTACTTAGTGTTTTAATGACTTTTTTTTATGAAACGTAATTTTATGTAACAATTTGTTTGGGATTAATATCGAAACTAATTTCAATAATTTACGAATTAACCAATTATTTTCGTAAATAAATTTTAAAAAACAATAGGCAAAAATTAAATAAAAGTCGAAATAAAAATCAACTTCGTAATAAAGCTTTCAAATTTAATAATGACGGGTGAATCTGTTTTTAAGATTTAAAAAAACAAAGGACATTTTGACAAAAGTCGTGATAAGAAACTATAAGGATTTTATCCACGTCAACATTAAAAATATATAATTTTGTATTTTCGTTTTTAAACATCAGATAGAATACAGAAAAGGTAATTTAATTACTAAGATATTGATTTAAATAGAATATAATTATTTATTGTAAATCACATCAAATTATTTTTTTACAAAAATAAAGACTAATAATATTTTAAAAACAAAGAATAAGAATCGGACGACATATGTTTATTTTCTTTCTTCCTATTTAAAAACAGTGTTTTTAGAAACAATACGTCGGCTAAATGTGACAACGCTTATCAAATATGAAAAGTGTAAAATGAATCCTGGGTGTTTGTAAAAAACAGTCATTGCAAAGATTTCAGGTGACACTCACTTCTGTAAGGAAGATCTTTGTTGAACAGCTTCGAATTCGGCTTGAAGCCGTTGAACATCTAACCAGTCGGCCATGTTTGTACATAAACGAGCTCTTCAATGAAAGAAGACGTAAAAAGAAAATTTTCATTTCCGTTTCCGCTTTCGGTTTCTATGGTAGCCGTGCCAAACATTTTTTTTTCTAAAAATAGGATTATCCATTTGCTTTCCCCTCTCTGAAAGTCGTTCTTTTATGTGGGGGAAATCTAGCTCCCCTAAATGCACACTCTTCTGAATTTGGGACAAAAATAAAAACTTACCTCAATCGAGAAGTATTTTTTCTCTATTAACCGCGGACAGAAGACATACTATACTCTGAAATATTTATTTGCAAAAAAAAAAAGTAAAAACATATGTTACAAGTTAGACACAAGGCCATCAAAATAGTGGGGTTGGGGGGGAGGTAATCATCATCTGTCTATCCTACTCGTAACTAGATGCATTTTGACCTGTTCCTTTCATTATTTCACAATTTGTCCATCACTTTCATTTCAGCAATCACCACAATACCACATTTGCTCTATATAGTACCTTACTTAAAATATCCCAATATCCCATATATATATATATATATATATATATATATATATATATATATATATATATATATATATATATATATATATGCACGTTTGATTAAACAACAGGGACAATTCCTGTTTGTTTCTTTTTTGATCCATCTTTTCATGTTGACGGACTAATGATCTAATGTTATGTTCGAGTGTAAACAGGAACTCGCCGAAATTGCTAACGTTTTCGATTCCCATGAGTCTTCTTTTTATATATATATATATATATATATATATATATATATATATATATATATATATATATATATATATAGAGAGAGAGAGAGAGAGAGAGAGAGAGAAAGAGATAGATAGATAGATAGATAGATAGATAGATAGATAGATAGATAGATAGATAGATAGATAGATAGATAGATAGATATGAAGATAAAATGCACAATATATCATAAAATGAAATGCCGTGAAAGACAGGATGTTTGAAAAAGACAAAGGGAAAAAACAAATTTAAATACAGGAATAAATTATCAAAAAACGAGATTTTACCGGTTTTGTTCGGATCAACGAAAGTCTTCAGACAAAGTGAAGATTTTAAATTCATTTGTTAACGGTAAAGACATAGGATAAACAGAACGCACAACGGGGTGTTATTGGCAAGTATTTAACTATTTTTAAGAAAAAAAAGAATAATGAGACGCATGTGGCAGAGACGTTTAAATGGAAAAAGAGAAGGATAAGGAAAAGAAATGGAAATATCAATGAAATATAGTAAAAATGAAAAGTAACTTTATATATAAAGTGGAGAACTAAAAGCGAACTTTTAGGAAGGTAAAACCTATTGTGAAAAATATACAGCTCAATATCCAGGATAGAGCAGATAGATAGGTAGAAGGATGAAAAGGAATTAGAAAAGCAAAAGGCAGATCTTTTTTCAATTCAGTTGCTCAGAGCAAGGTATATTCCGTAAAAAGGCAATTTATTCAATCTATTGGACTTTTTACCCTCTGGATTCTATCTATTTTCGCCGCACCTGAAGATGTGGTCTTTGGAGTTTAACTTTGAATCCTCTCATTTCATTTCTCGTGCCTTTTAACGACCTACCTACCTACAAATCACTTTCTCCGCTGGACTTTTTGACACCGGACTTTTTTGCAATCGGACATTTGCTTGCATTCGGGCAGCATTTTGCCTTGTTTTTTCCTCCACAATCTTTATTTTACTTTTTCAAATTTTTAATCTTGGCCTTTGCCAACTTATCTATCCCAGCGATTTCCTCTGATGATAATCTTTGAAAAGCCTGGCTTAAGGAAAAAATTAATTGAATAAATTGCCTTTTTACAGAATATACGTTGCTCTGAGCAACTGAATTGAAAAAAGATCTGCCTTTTGCTTTTCTAATTCCTTTTCATCCTTCTACCTATATATATATATATATATATATATATATATATATATTCAACAAATAAACCGGTTGATGATGATGGATGATGATGATGATGATATATATATATATATATATATATATATATATATATATATATATATATATATATATATATATGGTACATGTATTATATTAGTTTCTGTAGATGTTAATCCGTTGACACTCCAGTGTTTATAAAAAGTGCTCAATAACAAGTAGAGCTGTTCTTTAGTATAAATTTTTATTTATACAAACATTATTAGTTACATATGTGCATACATGTTTCGGTTGTACTTTTCATAGACAGTCAACCTCTTCAAACCTTTTTTTATATACCACACTTCCATTCAACAATATATATATATATAAGAGAGGATAAAATACATAAAAAGAAATGCCGTGGAGACAGGATGTATGAAAAAGACAAGAGAAAAACAATTGAACACATAGTTTTAATTTTTTTTTTCTTGCATTTAATTGTTTTTCTTTTTGTCTTTTTCATACACATATATATATATATATATATATATATATATATATATATATATATATATATATATATATATATATATAACATAAATAAATAGGCATTAAATAGGGAGTATTTTTACTTTCGTTAATAATTTACATGAAACGTTAAAAAGATTTTGCATCCTCTCTTTAAAAAAATGAAAAGTAAACCAAACAAGGGGAAATACTTACCCTTTTTTTAAATAGTAGATCGACCAACCAAAGGGAAGTTACTTCGCATTGATGAATACAGAGTTATTTCCTTTTTTTTCTTCTTAAAATGGCATCATTTTGAAAATTACTCCAGTCGGATAAAATAATTTCTCCAACAAATTAAATCGAATTACATTTTTTTTCTTGCTAAGAACATGTACCTACGATAACCAAAAATTGACAAACTGACAGACTTTATTATATAGATTCCATTGAAAAATACTACACCTTTTAATCCTAGCCCAAAGGCAGGAGCAACCCTATTTACCTTTCTCCACAAACGAGGGCAATGTTAGACACTAGGTTAGTTTTAACAGCTTTCCCAAAAAGAGGGTACTCTGGATTTGGGACAAGATGAAAATTGCCGCAGTCAAGAAAGATTTCTCTTCCTTCTGACTGAGAAAAAAAATAAATGCTACACTTTGATTCTTTCCTCAAAGGACAGACTATATTTACGAATAGTAATTTTCCCATGTTAATTCCACAGTTCGTTTATTTTTTGTATTTTTAATTTAAATTTAATTCATGGTTGGATATAGACGTCTTCTTGTAAAGGCTGGTCGTTTGGGCTACTTACAATGATGTCATGCTATGTTCAGGGTGATGGGCAAGAATGCCAGGAAGTGATATGGATGGATTTGAGAGAACAAGGGAAAAATAAAGACCTGGTCTAAGATAGGGTAGTTTGCGTGTCAATTTCTAAAAATCATTCAACACATGCAGTATGTAAAATACTATTAAAAAGCTGTGGTGGTTCGTATGCAACAATGTGATTGGTCGACAAAAAAGGAATAGGCAGGATACACATTACTAAGGCAGTAGTTTTTATGATATCAATATCCGAGTTCGAATTTCACGTAAGTCTAAAAGATTTTTTGTTGACTGAATATAGGTATTTTATAAATTTAAATAAATTAACATAACAGAATAATATAAGAAATCATTACATAATTTTTTTAAAAACTTTTTTTTTGGATAATCCGCAAAAAAAGAGACATAAAGGCGAATTATTTTTGCTGCAAAATATAATTTTTATTTACTTTTGATAAGGGTGATTTTAATCACCGAAAGTCTCAAGACCTTAAAATAAATAAATGTTTATTTTAATATAAAAAAAAATTCTGAGTGTTGTTTCTTGGCTTAAAAAAGAATTCTTACGTACAAATACACCAACGTTTTCAAAGTGTGAACCTTTTTTTATTCAAAAACACGTGCCAACGTGATCTCGCACACAGAACTAGACATTTAACAACCTCAGCCGTGATAACCACACCACGCGGAATCCTACTCGCCTGTGACAATATGAATCAGATAAGGAATATTAAAAAGAAAAAAAAGGTTTCAAATGCCTATTTCCTTTTGATAAGGGGGATTTTATTCACCGAAAGTCTCAAAACCTTAAAATGAATAAAGGTTTATTTTAATATGAAAAGAAATCTTATAGTTGTTATAGTTGAGAGTTTACCAAGATGTTTTTTCGTTTTCTTCCAGAGAGGATTCATCACAACGAAAAAATCTTTTATTTTATCATTTATTTATTTTGTAAAGCTATAGTTCCCTACATGTGTTTCGCTACCTAGCAAGCACCTTGCTAAACAGTTCATCAGGGGAGATATAAACCTAAGATATTGACCTCAACAACTGGCAATACCCCACATGGGGATTGACCTAGTTGAAATCACTTAAGAAGGAAAAAAAAAGGAAAACAAGATCAAAAGACAGCTCAAATAACCCAATTTCGGTCTATCTGTATTTCTCTATGCTTATCGACAGAAATTGATGCTGGACTCCTCAACGGAATAATAGCAGGGTACTTTTAATAAAGGTGATTCTATTCACCGAAAGTCTCCAATCCTTAAAATGAATAAAGGTTTATTTTAATGTAAAAAAAAATTCTTTAACGTTGTTTCTTGGCTTAAAAGAAATTCTTATAATTTCTAATGTTTTTTGTCAATAAAAACAATACGTAAATATATTCATTGTAGTTACTTACTCTTTTGTGCAAATACTAAGCAGCATATTTTTCAACAAAATTTCACAAATATTTTTCTTCGTAGTAGGTATAAAATGGTAAAAACTAAATAAAGATGGAAATTGACATACCCAGGTACTGTACCAACACGGTTCAAGGAGTGGGTATAGACTAGTGTTGAAAAAAATATTTTTGAAAAAAAAAAAATTCTGCGACTTATATTTTTTTATTTACATTTTTGCTGACAAAATAAAATAAATAAATAAACAGCTGAAGTCACGAAGAATTTAACATATATCTGATATCGATCAATGGAATATTGGCGACAGATGGTGTGACTCATCGGTCAGAATATTACTGTCATCATTAATCAGATAAAAGATTAAGGAAAAAGAAAATTGGTGGACAATTTTTTTTTTAATTTTTTTTTTAACATTGTTCACCCCAAACAAGGCAAGCTGCCACTGTAAACGTAGGGGCTACTGAAGATTACGATGAAAGTTTTTTGGGGGTCATCCTAAATTGAGAGCTGTGCATCGAAATGCTTGTTCATATTAGTTTTAAATTTCTGCATGTCGGTACAGTCGGGGAAACAGGGAACAGGGAGGGAGTTCCAAAGGCCGGCAGCACGGGGAAAGAAGCTTTTGGAATAAAAGGCTCTCTGGCATCTGGGTACCTCCACAGTGAATGGATTGGAAATTTTCACAGCAATATCTGTTTATGCACCTGTGGCTTTAGTGAAGATGTGATAAATGAGTTTGACTGGCTTAGGGTTAGGGTTAGGTTTTCGACAACATTTTGTTATTCTTAAATTCCCGACTAGTATGTTCTAACCTTTTCATGTTTGCTTTTAAATTCGTTAAATTTCGTTAAAACTTGCTTTTGTAAATAGAATGTTCAAAGGTTTTTTTTGTGTGTAATAAAATGTTATAGCAGTAAAAATATCTTTAGTCCAAGGAAAAAACAATAAAAACCAACATGGCCGCCAGCGATTAAAACCTGGAATTAAAGTTAGATTCTCAACACTTTAAAAAGTAAATGAGAATTTTATTTCAAGACCAAAAATACAATTAAGACAAACAATCAGTTTCATCCAAAATTTGGGCGAATACCAAGCGAAATGAGCAAGAAAAAAAAACAGCGATCCCTATTCTACAATTAAACCAATGTTTAAACTTAATTAAATTAAAGAAAATATCTTAAATTTTAATTTTAAAAAAAGCAAATAATTAGACTTTTTGATTTATTTGTTGTTTTTTTTAGAACCGAAAGTAGATTAGATATCTTTCTTTATCTTAAAAAATCTATTATCGAATATTAAAATTGTAAACAGTTTGTTTTTTGTTAGAGATTTCAAATATAGACGTTTTCACCTTTTTTATTCAAATTTTTAATTTTGATAAATGTTTTTGCTCGACCTAGGAAAACTAACTCCATTTAATTTTTCAGGGGAGGAAAATTTGACCCGATATTTTTTCAACTCCCAAGGTCTAGGCCAGATATTTCGTATGAAATTTTAAGACATTAAATAGATCTCTGAATTGTTTATTGACAATTTATTGATATTTTTTGGCCAACTTCTGAAAAATATTTTTTTATTCAATCTTTAAAAAATAAACTTCATTGGGTTTTTTTCGCTCCACATTGTACTGTTGAAGAAAAAAAATGAATAAATCGATTTGTTTGAAAGTACTTGCACGTTGTGGTTAATAATAATATACATTATACAATATAGTTACGTTAGTAAAACAAACAAATATTAAACAACACAACGATTAATGTTGCCCTGGCTGTCTCTCCTCTCCCAGAGAAATGTTTTCTTTAAAAAGAAAATAATCACTAATAATGTTTAAAAGTAAGACTTTATTTACTTAAAGCAAGTCTAAATTCCCTTCCAAAATAAATAGTAAAAATATCGGATTAAATTTTTCTTCCCTGAAAAAATAGGTTGTTAATGTAATGAAAATTAAAATTGTTTTAAAATACTTCAGGGATTTTTCTATTTCTATTTTATACCTCAGGAAACGAAAATTTACGTATAATCCTATGCTTCATCCGACATGTTCTCCTATAACCCTTAGCACATCTCAAAATATTAGCGAGATGTTGTCAAATATTATCTTACGGTCTTACACTTAAAGTGACATCCCCACCCATATTGACGAGATCCTTTATCGCCCACTCCTATCCTTCGACCACTCATTGGCAGAATCGAACGTTTATGAAAGAAGGTACATTTTCATTATGGAGCGCTGAAAAAGAGCTGCTCCTTTTTTATAGGAGTTGGAGTTGGAGCAGCTCCATTTTGAAAATGAGGAGTGTGAAAGGAGCCAGCTCCAATTTTGGGCGTTGAAGCAGGAGCGGGAGCAGCTTCAAAAGTAGTGGAGCACGTAAAGTCCTATATATATATATATATATATATATATATATATACATATATATATATATATATATATATATATATATATATATATATATATATATATATATATATATATATTGTTGATTGGAAGTGTGGTATATCAAATGTTGTTTTTTTTCATGTGAGAATTTATGCAGGTGTTCATTTTATCAATTAATCTTTGATAAACTTTCAGTAAAACCTGAAAAATGATTAAGTGCCCGGAACAAAAAAAAGAAACCTTTGAATTGTATAGTGTCCGTCAGGTGAGTGTAAACACCATTGTTATAATGTTAAACTTGTTTAATGTAGATTTTTAACAAGTAACCACATGGACGGCGGCACCGGGGGCAGGGGGTGCTCAAGTCCCCTCACTTTTTGACTTGGGCCCCCCCACTTTACGGTCATCAATAATTAAGTTGATATGCATGTGTTTAACCGCCCCCCCCTCCACTTTTATAACTGTCCCGCCGGCCCTGGACCAAATGTACTTTCAGCACCCCAAGCTGAAAGGAAAAAGTCTGTAGTGAATAACAAAATAAAGAAATTCTTAGGTAATTTATCTTCATCTCATATATAAAATAAAGACGATTTTCCTCTGTGTGTTTGTTATCAATGTCTTTTTTACAACAAGGTACACAATAAAGTCTGTTTTCACAGTCATATGAGGCAAACATTGGTCTGTGTTGATAAAAAAATAAAAGTTGTATATTTAATCGATTTTGATATTTTAATAATTCATGCTGATTGATATTTTATCATTACTTAGTCATAAGAAAAGCATGTGGCTTTTAAGTATCACAAATTGACTAATTAACGAAACACAGAGTGAACCAGATTAACCCACATGAAGACTCAGGAATTGACTGTACAGGAAATATCACTGTACACACTGAGGGAAAGGCTGAGAAAATCTCTCTACTAATTTTCACGTGTCTAGCTACGAGAAGTATACACATTGAGATTGTGCAAGACATGGCCTCCAAAGCCTTTGTACACGCATTGATTAAATTCTGTAAGTTGTATGGAGTATCTACTTACATTGACAGTGAAAATGCGAGGTCTCATTAGAAGAAAGGGAGTATTTTCTGTCTGTGGTTTTGCTTTGTCGAACATCCAATCAGAGGTAGTGGCCATATCTCAAGTGGATGCTGCTATTCAAAAAATAGTTAAGATATGTAATAGATTACTAAGATTAATTAATTTAGTTAATCTTAAATAATAATATTTGGATTTAATTTATTTTGTTGTTGTTGTTCTTATTTATTATTATCATTATTATTATTATCATTATTATTATTATTTGTTTTTTAATTTATTATTTACTCTTTCTTTATTATTATTATTTTTTTATATTAAATATTTAATATTTATGTTAAGTGTTGTAATTGTAAATATAGGTTCGAATAGTAAGGTAAAGATTAAGAGAGATAATTAGGGATCAGCATAAAATGGCCAAAGGGGGATAATTATGTAAAGTAAAATAATGCATGGTCAGATAGATAGATAGAATTATTCTATCTTAAACCTTCATCTGTTCCATTATACTCAACCTAGAGTATGGGAATAGGAGATTGTTAGAAGAGAAAGGAACGGAAAAGGGTTTATATATAATTAAAATTAACATTTATTATTCCATAGTGAACGAATTATTGCATAGTGAACAAAACTAATTAAGTGTAAGTATAATATATGTGAATTAAGTCTAAATGGTGTGGGTGGCTTATTCTATGAATAGGAAGTTGTAGGAGTTGTTGGGAAGAGTATCGACAAGAAAGGTATATAAGGAAATAAACGTAGGGGAAGATGGGTGTCGGTTAAGGGGAGGAATAAAGGGAAAGGGTGCCTGAATGAAAGGGTATAAGGAAAACAAGGAAAGTGAGAGTGTGGATATATATATATATATATAGTCTCGGAAGTTTCTCAACCATTAAAACTAAAAAAGAAAAATTAAAAAAAAAAAACAAAAAAACTTATAGTCCCAAGTCTTCCAGTGGAAAATCACTCATGTAAGTCAATTTATTTATATCTATATATATAACAGGAAAATACATTTTAATAATGCTTGTTCACGAATACTTCTGTTGTAAGATGTCATTGTAGGAAATAAATAACAAAAACAAGTCAATTACATATACTGCAACTCATCGTTTTGTTTATTAAATCTCTCCAGTTTAATTGCACTTTTTAAAAAAAGTATTATATATATATATATGAGCGGTATCTTGAATGATTTAGTTCTTTTGTTTTTTTTGTGGGTTTTTTTTGGGGGGGGGGGGGATTTATTCATCATTGTGCCGGTCGACGTGAAAGTGTATTATCGCACATTGTTCCGGTTTTTCGTTTTTTTGGTTTTTTAATGTATTTGGGACCGATTATTTGCTTGTTGGCTTGGTGGAAGAAATAATGCACGAGCTACTTTTCCAAGACTTTTCTAGGACTTTCCTTTTTTTATCGTTGTTCTTCCTTGTTTTTTAACTTTTATTTTTATTTTTTTCCTCTTCTCTTCTTAAGTGACCTCAACTATTGCAACGCCACATTGTGTATTGTCGGCAGTTGAAACCAGTATTCAAGACATTTAATTTCCCTGATGATCTGCCAAGCAAGTGACTGCTTGGTAGTGAAACACGTGTAGGAAAAAACATTTAATTTGAATAAATAATATTTGTAAGAAAAAATATCTTTAATGGTGATCATTGGTGTCCTGAAAGGAATGCTTTGGTAAGCCTTCATAAAATCACATATATATATATATATATATATATATATATATATATATATATATATATATATATATATATATATATTGTTAAATATATAATTTTATTTCTTTTTTCTTTTCCCATTACGAGATTGGAAATTTTCGCCAACTCCTGTCGGCTTTTTCCACCAAATATGAAATTATGAAAATCGGTAGTAAAATATCGTTATTTTAAAAATAAACGTGCAAAAATGACGTTGCATTGTTTAAAATTTGGTCTCAACCGTTTTATGTTTTGTTCTTTGTTCATTCTTGTGGGGATTGTTTTCATCCATGTAGATATGAAAATACATTTTAATATATATATATATATATATATATATATATATATATATATATAGAATGGTAGTTTGCTTGAAGCATTGCTGGGAATAGTAGTAGTATATTTTTAAAAGGCTGTGGGCAATGCAAAGTCCCGGGTATATATATATATATATATATATATATATATATATATATATATATATATATATATATATATATATATATATATATTAATGACAATATATGTATTAGGATATACTATCAGTGCCTTTTTTATTTTGCAGTCTCCTTGAAAGATTCAGCTCGATGATTGTCAATCAGTAACAACAGAGCATATTTAAGTCAGGTTCATTTTATATTCCAGTAACCATGTTTTTATTTTATTATTTTTATTTTTTCACATTTCCAAAAAACATAACATTTCTGTGAGATGTATTTTTTTACTGTCCGTTTCATTTGCCGTGAGCCAAACAACATTTGTATGCCAATATCGTCTGCAACACTACAAACAAATCAGAAAAATTCACAAAGAGTTAAAAAAGGTCTTGGACTAAAATGTCTTGAAAAAAAAAATATATATATATAACTTTGAAATTTTTTAGAATCAGTTAACATGACGCGAGATTTTGTTACACAAATGAAATATTTATTAAATCATTTTTTTTTTCTTTAAAAAAATGATTTAATAAATATTTCATTTGTGTAACAAAATCTTGCGTCATGTTAACTTATTCTAAAAAATTTCAAAGTTATCGTTTCAATCGGCGCTTCTAAAACTGTAGTTGAATTTGAATTTCATAATCGTACACATGCGTTTCAGTACGTGAAAACTACGGATCGGACATATAAAAAAAAAAAATATCTTCATAACACCAGAAGTGGAAAAAGAAAGCATTGTCTACCATGATTAAGGTTTTTGAAAACCGAAAATTTGGGATTTATAAAAAAAAAAAAAAAAGAAAGAAAAAATGATTTAATAAATATTTCATTTGTGTAACAAAATCTCGCGTCATGTTAACTGATTCTAAAAAATTTCAAAGTTATCGTTTCAATCGGCGCTTCTAAAAAAACGTAGTTGAATTTGAATTTCATTATCATATATATATATATATATATATATATATATATATATATAATGAGTAAAAATAAATAAACTTACAACATTATTAATTACACTTCCAAGAATTCAAGATGAACAACGGTTATAATCAATAGTCTAAAAAAAAAATACGATAATGGATCCTCCCTTTCTTTGTCCATTCCTTTTTCTGTCTTTTCTTTTCTTCCTTTTTTCTTTTTACTTTTCGTATTTCCTTCATTTTCTTTTTTCTACATTTTTTTCTTACTACATTGTTTGACTTCTATTTCATTTATTTATTCATTTTATTATACTTTCTTAGTTCACTTTTTCTCTATTGTTCCATTTTATTTCTACCACGTGATTCCGATTTTATTCTGTCCACCGTTCGTTATTTATTTCTCTACTTGCTGAGATCTGCTGTGACTGTGCAGGCCTATCCTGGATCGGCAGGCTCTATTGCAGTTGCTACAGATGTAGGTGGCATCATTCTGATGCAGCCCTCTGCCGTCTGTGCTCTCTCCTCTCCCATCCACTGCTGGTGTCTCCGCTCCTCACTCTTCTTGGAACATGTTTTTCCCCGACTGTACAGACATGTAGAAATCTAAACATAATGTGAACAAGCATCTCGTTGCACAGCTCCCAATTTAGGATGACCCCCCCCAAAAAAAACTTTCTCCCTAATTCTCAGTAGCCTCTTACGTCTACAGTGGCAATTTGCCTTGTTTGGGGTGAACTAAGCTAAAAAGAAAAATAATAATCTAGACTCAAAACTATGTAATGTATTTTGATAAAAATTGGAATAAGGATTCTAGACATAAGGTGTAGTATCATTATATCTTGATTTTAATCTTCGTAAATGGGACATAAAAGTGGTGCAAAACGGTTCTATTCGGGGGGGGGGGATCAATTTTACCTGTCCTGGGATGGGTGTTCTTTTAGTTGATATTATAAAATAAATAGTCTTCCCGAAATTAAGGCTCGGATAAAATTACCCCCGCTCATTCTGTCATTGAGTGAATAATTGGTTCTAGTGGTAGAGGGCACTACTCTCGCATGATTTAGTATTCCTATGCGGTCATAAATTCAGAAACGAGACTGTCTTTTTTTGGCATGATCTTGAAACATTGTCTGATCCGCTCTGCTTCTTAGTATGAGCCTTGCCTAAGGTTATATATTTCTGATTGAGTCCTCGAACTCTCAGACATTGGTCAAAAAACTAAACAATCGGTAGTATTTTATCCCTGAGTTATCTAACAGTTTTCTTTTATCTTTTTTTTTTCAAATATGTGTGCTGTTTGCGCCGACACGAGAATACAAGCGAACAATGGTTGCCACGTGTACAGGTAATAATATATCCCCAACAAGCGTGCTGCTATAATGATTAAGTGAAATTAAATATCCGTACTTTACACTTTCCTTTATCGCGAATGCTTTTAATAAATATTAGCAATTTGTCGCAGTTCTCCGCGTTATCACAATCATGTAAATTACACTACTCATCAACTACAAAAGAAAATCCTGCTCGATTACAATTTTTACAGTTTTTAGCATCTGCATTAAAAAAAAACGTTATTTTTTTAATTTTGTTTGCAAGCATATTTTCAATAATAATAATTATGTTTGGGGTCTCTTCTTCATAGTGCATGGGGTCCAAGCTTGCATTATTGCTGGGCAATCAACCATTGGTTGAGTTAGTCACATGGTCATTGATATAAAAGACAGTTCGTTTTCTTGCTTTTTATGGTTGATCATTGGGAGGGAACACTTTTGCCATACTCTCCCACAATTATGTTAATTATTGCGCAATCATCACCATCATAATCATCAGTTTAACATCCGTTTTACATTCTGGCGTTCAGCATGTCATAATCTTGAAGAAAAAAAACACAATTCTTGAAGCTACTACATATCGTCTTTTCAATAAAATTACATGTGTCGGGAAACAACACATTTACCCAAATTGTTATAAAGCTAGAAGTTATTTGGTCAAAATAATATTGTTTCAATGGCAGCCATCTTAAAGCTGAAAAGTTCAAGATAACCAATAATTCAATGTGTATTTATCAAAGCTACAAATCTTGTCTGCTAGTTTAATTAATGCAGAGATAAGCCGTTTCTTATAAGTCGCGTTCAAAAATACAACCAAAACGAATAAAAAGCGTATGTTTCCATTTACCTGAAAGTCGTGTTTACATTTTTTTGAGTTAACCGCTTCAACAAAACCTTTTATTTTAATAGATATTCGTGGCTAATGTGTAGTTCCGGTGACAGTTAAGTTTTTCGGAAAGACAATATGAATTAGCTCATATTTTTTTTTTTAAGATTATGACATGCTGAAGATATTGAAATCAATTTAGTATTACGTATTAATAGAACAAAAGAACAACACCTTTTAACACTTTTTAACTTAGTACATCGGCTTATTTCCACTATGCCGAAATGAACGATAAAAAAGCTGGACTGGAAACAAGGTTTCACGAAACGAATAAGGAAATAAAGTAAAGTCTTTTATAAAAATAATTAATTTTATAAAAATAATTAATTAAAAAAAATTAAAATATTTATAAAACGATTGTTTCGAAAACATAATTCCTTATGAACCCCACTCGTGTGCATAGTGGTGGTCTCGTCAACCGCACATGTGTGACACCCTGGTCGCGGTGCCAGATTGTGACCCCCACTCGTGCCGATCGTCGTAGTGGCAATAAAAAAATATATAGATCCAAATTCCTCTAGGCCGGGATGGTGACGATGATGATGATGACGTCGCCGATCTTGTCGTCTTGTCCAATTAATTAAAACACACTCCCACGTTGAAACTGTTTATATCAGCGAGCGATCACTAGGCGAACAGCCACCGGTTGGCTCTGTGAGGGCGAAAGATCATTCAAAGCAGAACAAAAGGAAAAGAACAATGTTCAACAACTCGGTCGGGTTTTGTATAGAAGAGTAATTATTAATAAAATAAAAGAATTGATTTTACATTGGATTAATGTCTACTGTATTCGTAAATGTCCTTAGCAAAAGGTCGTTTTTTCTCTAAGTTATTTCGTTCTCTGTGTGCGCGAATTCTTTACACAAGTAGTTGTTTAGTCACAAGTCAACAGGCGAAGGCGATGGTGAGTATTTCGTCGGTTTGGTTTCTTCGACGCACGTCATCATCAGTGTACACCGAACGACCGTCCAACTCCGTCTACCAAAAATTCAACTCTCACTGGCTCTGTACTGCCGTGCGTGAAAAACGCACATTCTTTTATTGAAGATGTCTATCGTCATACACCCCCTTCTCCGCCATCTTTCTTCCTGCATATCTTCCTCTCTCAAGGAGGGCGGGGACGGGCGCCTCACTTCCCCCTTCCCTAAAAATAAATGGAATTTTCTTTCTATCCCATTATTATCGCCAAAACAAACACTTTCTCATTCTGTCATACGGCTGGAGATGATCTGTGACTAACGATGGCAGGTCCAATTAAATCCCTGCCAAGTCAAAACAGCCTTCACAAAATCGTGATTCCAAAAGACGCCATTCACCCAAACAACAATATCGCCTTATTTATATTTCGGTATTAAATTTAAGATTATGGAATTTCATAATCTTTACTTCTCATCTGGCAACTGTCTCCTTGCCTTGGGAGGCACTGGATTCTGACTATAAACACGACCAACCGAGACAAATTGGCGCCTCGTCCCGTCGCCTGAATAGTTCGTTTCTACGTCAAATATATACTAGTTTTATATCTCACCTCGTCTCGACGCAGGGCATAGCATCACCACCAAGATACATACTAGCGTGTCACCAGGGTATCCGATCCCCATGGGGCCTGGATACTTTGTCACATCCTGTTTTCACAACACTTCTTGTGTTGTTATTTTTTTCAACATAACAATTATAAAAAACATTTTAAAGTCTTAAATTGTTGCGGGGTCCGATCACCGGGCCGATCGATCTTACAACTAAGAAAGTGGACACAGGCAAATTACGACAATGGCAAAGAAGAGAGCAGATGAACAGTTAAAAAGAATCGTTTATTTACCATAAAGGTGACAACGGGAGAAAGAAGGAAGAGGTGACGTTACTGGAAGCAGGAAAGGCTGGAATGAGGAATGATGTCACTGGAAGGTAGGAAAAAGCTACAATGAGGAAGCTGAAACATGGACAGCAGGAAAGGCTTGGATGAGGAAACTGGAACCTGGACAGCAGGAAAAGCTGAGTCAACAGGAATCGCGGAAACTGGAACCTGGACAGCATGGGATGATGTCACATGGAGATTGACGTGGACGTCCCTGAGATGTGGTGAAGTGTGAACGTGGCGAAAAGCTGGATCAACAGGAACATGCTGCTGCTGGAACAATAAAAATTCTACTGCCCCCCCCCCCCGCCCCAAATAAAATCTAAAATAACGTTTTTTGAATATTTCTTTCAACACGTGTTCGCTAGGGTGCGATTCTAAGTGGCCCAAAAGTGGGTGCGCACTTTACGTATAACTTATATAGGAAAGTGATCCCCCACCCCTCCTAAAATCTAAAATAATAAAAATGTTAATTACTTTTTTTCATAGCGGATATTTGTTATGGCTGTTTACATGTAATTTGCCAAAAAAAAGTAGAATTTTTATTTATTTAGAGGGATAAATGTGAGGGGGTGAGATTCCGTGGCCAAGAAATGGGTGCTCACTTTACGTATAACTTATACAGGAAAGTGATCCCCCCTCCTAAAATAATAAAAATTTTCATAATTTTTTTTCTTACCGGATATTTGTTGAGGCTGTTTACATGTAATTTGCCCCAAAAAGTAGAAACATTTTTTTTAGGGGGTGGAATACGAGGGGTGCAGTTCTATAAATTTACCAAATAAGTGGGTATTTTTTTTTTCTCTAACACCGGTTTACAATTTCGGCCATGATGAAGTGGATACTTTCTATTTTACCCTCAAAGTTACGTATTAGCGAGAAACACGCAGACACACTAGATCTTTTCTTACAGATTTATTAATACCGAGATTTGGTTAAAAAAACAAAAAACAAACAAAAGGCAATAAACCAAAACGACATTTTAAAAAAGCGAACAAAAAGAACTCCCGGGCAACGCCGTATAGGTAAAAAAAATTATCTCAGCGGTCTTATATAACCTCTGAGATAATTCGCTGTCTTTATTCTGCTAATTCCTATCAAGCCGGTGCGCAATAAAAAATGTCCCTTGTTAAAGGTTGCAATTTTTGCAGTTACTCGGGTGTAAATTTTTCATATATACAGGAACATGTCGCCGGAATAACGGACTTTTCATGGATGGAACTTATTTTTTAATCTAATAAGTACTGACCAAAGGTCTGGATTGATTTTATTTTTACTTATATTTATTTATTCCTTTGTAAACATACACGTGTCCAAAGTTAAATGGATAAGTTTTTTTTTTTTTCTTATATCAACGCACCTCAAGAGTTAAAAAAAAAAATGTCGCGTCTTCGTAATCTATTGTCGTCTCTTTTTTTTTTTTTTTTTTTAAAGGGGTGGGGGACTTTTTAAAAATTTCTATAAAAAAAAGAAGAAAAAAGGGTACTTCTGCAGTTTACGGATCGTGCTGAAATAATAACGTTATTTATTTAGAAACCCATTCTTAACATGGAGAAGGGAGCTATGTTAACTATTCTGTACTTCCACCTAACAGTTTAATAACCAAAAGATACCGTAAAAATTGAATTTAACAGTAAAATCCTGTCTAAAAAAAATAGCACGGTCCGTAAACTGCAGAAGTACAAAAAAGAAAAAAAAGAAAATACAGATTATTGTCGATCACAGCGTTTTAGAAAAGGTGCATTATTTGGATTATTCGAACTACTGTTCTTTTCGTGATTGTTATTTTCACAATGCCATTCCACCTGCAGGAAAACCTTGGAACGTTCCAATTCTAGGGTCTGCTCCGCTAGGGAGGGGGGGGGGGGGTATCTGAATGAAATATTGTTCAGTTTTTCCTCCCATGCATTACCGGTAAATTCGTCGTTTCCCAGCCAAAATGGCGAACAATGAATCGTCTGCAGTTTTCCGACCTCACAAATTAGTAAGTAAACCCAAATAAATTGTTTTGGAACTAATTTCAAATTTACCTAAAATTATTTAAAAACAAAAATACAGTTGGGAAATTGGTCCAAAACAATTTATTTGTGTTTATTTACTCATTTGTAAGGTTGGAAAAGAATCAGAAAAATGCAGCCGATTCATTGTCCGCCATTTTGGCTGGGAAACAACATATTTACCGCATTACCTCCTCTGTCGGAAAAAAAGTGGTTTATTGCAAAATGACGACGGGTCCGTTCTCGACTATTTTTGTACCACCTTTCCAGAGTTTCCGCCCTCAGGAGAGCTCGACCCCAACCCTACTTTAAACTCGGTTCATGTCTAACCTTGCTTTTTAAATTTTTTTTTACAACGTTTCGGCCGATGTAATCTCCGATCTAAGATCTTCACGTGCATCTTTTCGCAATTGGGGACCTTCTCGTCGAACTTTGAGAGCTTCCCAAGTTCGAAAAGCTGCACTTGAAGTAGGTCGGGGCCGGAACGTTGTGAAATGTGAATTTTCAAAGATAAAAATGAGACTAGTAGTTTGAATAATCCACATTATCAATCTTCATCTAAAACAAAAGAATAGGTGCTTAAGCATATCCACCCCGACATTAAAAAATTTAAAGAATGTATAAACGTTATTATGTACTTACGTGTTAGCTAAAAATAAGATTGTGCAGAAAAAATTACGCAAATTCATTCAGTAGTTATTTAATTATTAAAAAAAACGATTTTAACGATTTTTTCACTCGGTAGATTTTCCACCATTTTGTATCTTAGATTTTCCAGTGGTCAAGAACGATAACTCATATTTTCACGATTTCTTGGTTTGTTATCTCCCTTGTTTACAAAAATGTCAAAATCTACGTAAAATCATTTAAATCATTTTTTTTCTTTTTCTTATAATTAAATAACTACTGGATGAATTTGCGTAATTTTTTCTGCACAATCTTATTTTCAGCTAACACGTAAGTACATAATAACGTTTATACATTCTTTAAATTTTTTAATGTCGGGGCGGATATGCTTAAGCACCAAAGAATATTCCGAAACCGGTAAATGTTTGAATTAATTTCATTCATCGAGAGGGCGTGGAGGGGCTCACTTCGCTATTATGTTATAATCATGTAAAGAGACACTTACTTTATAGACAGTGGAACCGGTTAGTTAATTACGTTGGTCTCGACTGAACTTCCTAATTTCTACGTTGAAGGCAGCGGGAAAAACGAAGATATACATTATAGAGGATGGATTTCGGCGCTTGTTCGTAATTGTTCACAAACCGTTTTTCCCAACTTTTTTACTGACCAAATTTTTTTTCCGTGTACCTATCATGACGCTAGAGAATTCCGTGTCATTTGGAAAATAATTTCAAAGATTTTAGGAGTGGGATCAGTTTCCTATATAAATTTAACATCACCCACTATTTGACCATGTTGCTTATTCATCCATTTTTTGTTGTCACCTTTTTACGGACTATTTTTTTTTATGTGTACAATTACCTATCATGACGCTAGAGAATTCCGGGTTGTTTGGAAATTTTTTGGAAACAAATTTGTGATGATCAAAAAGTGGGTGATCCGTTTACGTTAAATTTATATAAGAAACTGAGGATTGATAATTAAATATTGTTTATTTAAAGCATTTCATAATTTTCATTCATGAAAAACTTAATATTGTTTATTTATAACATTTCATAATTTTCATTCATAAAAACTTAATATTGTTTATAACATTTCATAATTTTCATTCATAAAAAACTTAATATTGTTTATTTATAACATTTAATAATTTTCATTCATAAAAACTTAATATTGTTTATTTATAACATTTGATAATTTTCATTCATAAAAACTTAATATTGTTTATTTATAACATTTCATAATTTTCATTCATAAAAACTTAATATTGTTTATTTATAACATTTCATAATTTTCATTCATAAAACCTTAATATTGTTTATTTATAACATTTCATAATTTTCATTCATGAAAAACTTAATATTGTTTATTTATAACATTTCATAATTTTCATTCATAAAAATTTAATATTGTTTATTTATAACATTTCATAATTTTCATTCATAAAAACTTAATATTGTTTATTTATAACATTTCATAATTTTCATTCATAAAAACTTAATATTGTTTATTTATAACATTTCATAATTTTCATTCATAAAAACTTAATATTGTTTATTTATAACATTTCATAATTTTCATTCATAAAAACTTAATATTGTTTATTTATAACATTTCATAATTTTCATTCATAAAAACTTAATATTGTTTATTTATAACATTTCATAATTTTCATTCATAAAAACTTAATATTGTTTATTTATAACATTTCATATTTTCATTCATAAAAACTTAATATTGTTTATTTATAACATTTCATAATTTTCATTCATGAAACCTTAATATTGTTTATTTATAACATTTCATAATTTTCATTCATAAAAACTTAATATTGTTTATTTATAACATTTCATAATTTTCATTCATGAAACCTTAATATTGTTTATTTATAACATTTCATAATTTTCATTCATAAAAATATTAATATTGTTTATTTATAACATTTCATAATTTTCATTCATGAAACCTTAATATTGTTTATTTATAACATTTCATAATTTTAAATTGATAAAACCTTAATATTGTTTATTTATAACATTTCATAATTTTCATTGATAAAACCTTAATATTGTTTATTTATAACATTTAATAATTCTCATTCATGAAAACTTATTGTTTATTTATAACATTTCATAATTTTCATTCATGAAAACTTAATATTGTTTTATTTATAACATTTCATAATTTTGATTCATAAAAACTTAATATTGTTTATTTAAAACATTTCATAATTTTCATTCATGAAAACTTAATATTGTTTATTCATAACATTTCATAATTTTCATTGATAAAAACTTAATATCGTTTATATATAACATTTCATAATTTTCATTCATAAAAACTTAATATTGTTTATTTATAACATTTGATAATTTTCGATCATAAAAACTTAATATTGTTTATTTATAACATTTCATAATTTTCATTCATAAAAACTTAATATTGTTTATTTATAACATTTCATAATTTTCATTCATAAAACCTTAATATTGTTTATTTATAACATTTCATAATTTTCATTCATGAAAAACTTAATATTGTTTATTTATAACATTTCATAATTTTCATTCATAAAAATTTAATATTGTTTATTTATAACATTTCATAATTTTCATTCATAAAAACTTAATATTGTTTATTTATAACATTTCATAATTTTCATTCATAAAACCTTAATATTGTTTATTTAAAACATTTCATAATTTTCATTCATGAAAACTTAATATTGTTTATTCATAACATTTCATAATTTTCATTGATAAAAACTTAATATCGTTTATATATAACATTTCATAATTTTCATTCATAAAAACTTAATATTGTTTATTTATAACATTTGATAATTTTCGATCATAAAAACTTAATATTGTTTATTTATAACATTTCATAATTTTCATTCATAAAAACTTAATATTGTTTATTTATAACATTTCATAATTTTCATTCATAAAAACTTAATATTGTTTATTTATAACATTTCATAATTTTCATTCATGAAACCTTAATATTGTTTATTTATAACATTTCATAATTTTCATTCATAAAAACTTAATATTGTTTATTTATAACATTTTATAATTTTCATTCATAAAAACTTAATTTTGTTTATTTATAACATTTCATAATTTTCATTCATAAAAACTTAATATTGTTTATTTATAACATTTCATAATTTTCATTCATAAAAACTTAATATTGTTTATTTATAACATTTTATAATTTTCATTCATGAAAACTTAATATTGTTTTATTTATAACATTTCATAATTTTGATTCATAAAAACTTAATATTGTTTATTTAAAGCATTTCATAATTTTCATTCATGAAAAACTTAATATTGTTTATTTATAACATTTCATAATTTTCATTCATAAAAACTTAATATTGTTTATAACTTTCATAATTTTCATTCATAAAAACTTAATATTGTTTATTTATAACATTTCATAATTTTCATTCATGAAAACTTAATATCGTTTATTGATAACATTTCATAATTTTCATTCATAAAAAACTTAATATTGTTTATTTATAACATTTCATAATTTTCATTCATAAAAAACTTTATATTGTTTATTTATAACATTTCATAATTTTCATTCATAAAAACTTAATATTGTTTATTTATAACATTTCAGTGTTTTCATTCATAAAAACTTAATATTGTTTATTTATAACATTTCATAATTTTAATTCATAAAAACTTAATATTGTTTATTTATAACATTTCATAATTTTCATTCGTAAAAAACTTAATATTGTTTATTTCTAACATTTCATAATTTTCATTCATTAAAACTTAATATTGTTTATTTATAACATTTCATAATTTTGATTCATAAAAACTTAATATTGTTTATTTAAAGCATTTCATAATTTTCATTCATGAAAAACTTAATATTGTTTATTTATAACATTTCATAATTTTCATTCATAAAACCAGATGTGTAATCCTTGAATGCCTTAACTTGTATAACAGAAACAAAGACAGTTTTTCTTTCACTGAGCATCTCATCACTCGATCCAACCAATCAAATCTCATCAAAAGAATTGTACCAGTGAATTAATAATCCTTAGGAGGGTAGCCGTGTTCTTGGCAGGGGGTAAAAGTCACAATAGCTGGAACAAGTTAACAATGATTTCCAAGTGAATGAATAATCTTATGGAGTTGAGTCTGCTCGCTGTTATTACTTGCTCTGATTACAGATGGACGCATGCGTGTTAAGCCATGGCTCACTTCCGGTCCTCATTGATAGTGGTCCTTACTCCCACTATCAATGACATCACCAGAAAAACTCGACTCAGTTGACAGGCCTTGATCCTTTACGATAGCCATGGTTAGGGTTAGCTCGGACCCTAATCTGAAGAAGTACCAATTTCTTTTACAAAAATAAGTACTGATCAAATAGGTGGTTTGATTCTTTGATAATTCTGCAGTTTACTGACTGTGCTGAAATAATAACATTATTTTAACATCTTTCCTCTCCAAACTAATCAGAAAGCTAAAAAGTTCTCAATTACAAAAATATACATTGCGATGCGACAAAACAAAAGTGTGAAAGACAAACAACTCACATCGAATACACCTCCATCTCGTGTGTCTCTGAAATCACCAGTTCATATTATATTCCAATAACCATGGTTTTATTTTATTATTTTTATTTTTTCACATTTCCAAAAAACATATTTCTGTGAGATATATTTTTTACGGTCCGTTTCATTTGTCTTGTGCCAAACATTTTTATGTCAATATCGTCTCTGTAACACTACAAAATCATCAGAAAAAATTCACAAAGAGTAAAAAGTTCTTGAATTAAAGTGTCTTGAAAAAACTTACACTATACAGTGGTTCATTTTTGAGTGAAACCAAACAAATAAAAAGAGAGCAAAAACTCACACGTGGGGGAACCCACTAATACGCCATTTTGAATTTTTGTTTTTTGGAAATGTGAAAAAATAAAAATAATAAAATAAAACCATGGTTATTGGAATATAATATGAACTGATTTATATTTGTTCTGTTATCAATAATTGACAATCATTGAGCTGAATCTTTTAAGGAGACTACAAAGTAAAAGGAACTGATAGTATATGCTAATACATATATTGTCATTAATAATTATATATATATATGTATATATATATGTATGTGTGTGTATATATTTAGTAATATATAATAATAAGTAATAAGAAAACAAGTTACTCCAGTGGATTAAATAAAGGGTTCCGTTCAAAAGTCTATACAAATTCCCAAGCTCAACAGAAAGATTCCCGAGTTCGACAAGACGCACGCACCTAAAGAAGGTTGGAGGTTACATCGGCCAAAACGTTGTGAGAATAACATCAAAGATAATAACAGTAGTCTGAATAATCAAAATACAAACAAGTCTTTAAATATATTTGTCGTATCCATAGACACAGTTTGAAAAGATTATTTTTAGCCTCACTCAAACAGTAGTTAATAGTTTTATTGGATCAATTAAACTATTAGTTTTTATGTTTTCCGAATACATGACAATTTTCAATCAAATTTTCTTCATCATATTCAGTTTTTCATGCTGATGGTATATGTTGGTTGGCTTTGAGAAATTGACTTCCAAACTAACCTATCTCTGACCAGGTCTTTATTTATCACTTTTTCTCTTAAATCAATCCTTATCACTTCCTCCCATGTATTCGTTGGCCTTCATCTGACAACTATCCCTGCTACCTCAACTGTTCTATATCTATATAACGCAAGCATTTTCATCCATTCTTTCAGTGTGACTAAACCAGCAAAGTCTCCTGTTCTGTACACATCCCCCTATACTATCCAGATTTAATCTTCCTCTGAGTTTATTGGTTTATTAAAACATGTTCTCTAATTCAAACGTTAGTTACCTCAAATGTTCTCAGTAATCTTATCTCTTTTTGTATATTGACGTGTCTGTAATCAAGAACTTCTCATGTACAGAAATGAAAGGGCGAGACAACAGAGAGTTTAAATGGGTCTTTATTTTGGAGAGAAATTTTCGTCATGAATAAAAGTCACACATTGACATTGAATGGAGAGAGACCAAAAATGTTCTTAACTTAACTATGTAGTTACAGAGAAGGATGGAGGGTGGGCATACAAGTGGTGCAATCACTTTATTAGGAATTAAATTCCCATTTTCTTTTTCTTTTTTAATTACATCCTGAATTCGTGTTTGCTTCCAAAAACTGACTGACTAAAACACGTCTTTCTTTCAGACTGTATCATGACGTCACTGCTTCAAGGGGGACACTGAATTTGTCATAACACATTTATGTCTGACCTTTCCTTGAACCCCAACTTGAATCTAACCCACAATTCATGCCTGTTTACATTTTAGTCCAGAGAGTGGACTTGTTATTCAGATTTTCGTGTCAAGTTAACTTGCATTGGTCCACCTAGATACTAAATCCATACTAGCTGATGATATCATTATTCACCCCTCGACATAAATTCACTAGACCAATTCGACAATCAACTAAATCCCATCCATTCACTGTGGAGGTCCCCAGATGCCGGAGAGCTTTCTACTCAAATAGCTTCTTTCCTCGTGCTGCTGGCCTCGGGAACTCCCTCCCTGCCCCCTGTTTCCCCGACAGTACTGACATGCAGAAATTTAAAACTAATGTAAACAGACATCTTGCTGTGCAGATCCCAATTTAGGTTGACCCCCCCTCCAACCGTCTCCCTTTTTTTTTCTCAGTAGCCCCTTACGTCTACAGTGGCGGCCTGCCTTGTTTGGGGTGAACTATGTTAAAAAAAAAAAAATACGTCCATCCATTATGTAACAAGGCCATCAAATAAAATCAAGTGTGCGTGCATATTATTTTGTTTCTGATTCAATCGGAAGAAAAAGAATCCGGTTACGTGTGCAACTTGTCTCTTTATATTAGAATGTGTAAATTTTGCGCTCCCATACGACAAAGATAATACAATGTTGTTACTATGAATTAATTATTTTATGACATCAGCGTGGATATCATGTCCTTTTTAAAAATGGTGGGTTTATACCCTTAAAATCCGATATCTATTAGTGTTACATTTACACGTTCTCGACCCCTTCGTGGAATTGGGGAAATCATAGAATTAGAAGAACTCTCACCGTTGATTCAAATGGGGCGATGTGCCATTTACCACTAATTGTGTTCTCTGTCGCTGTCGTCGCCACTGTTCGTACTGCCTTTACTTCGTTTCTCCGTGTGTCGATTGCAGGGAACTATTAGCACTGCTCTGCACTAACCTTATTTCTTCTCTCTTTTCTTTCTTGTCGTCTCGTCGCCTCGTGCAGCTATTGTGTGATACTATTCGTACCACCGTTTTTTTCGCTTGCAACCATTCTTCGCGACTGCTATGGTTGTCTTGTCATCATTCCTTTCGGGCTGTTATCTTCGCTCTGAAATCAATTTCTTAACAGTACAACAAAGTCTTTTTCTGTTTTAAAGAGCCGCTTTTATTTGACTATTTTAATTAGCCAACTTGAACGAGTTCGTTGGGATCAAGAGAGAGGTTACGCTAACTAAATTCACTATTTAATATTCTTACGTTAGTCTGTAATCACTTAATTACTTGCAGAGGAAGGAATATGAAAGATTCTACTAGATTTCCTAAAGGCTCTTATATTTTTCCGTCATTTCGAATCTTTCTCGTAACCGCTACATGATGTGTTGTTGACTCTTCGTTCCAAAGTCAGTAACTGATTCAATCTCGATTTAATTCTCCCACGGTGGGGACTCTGACGTCATCAAACCTCATGATCGCACAGGTGCAATCTGAACCTCTGACCTTCTCTTGATTTAAGGTCAATCAACGTCCCGCGTTCGTGGGAAACACATCGAACTGAACCTGCATGAGATGACTCTGCTACAAATCGCGTAAGTCAAACCCGTCTCGAATAGATGCGTCCAACTCTCACTAGGCATTATCTAAAATAAGTTCAATAAACCAAACTGCCCTTTGGATAAAAAATAAATGAATCAATTGCAGACTGTTTACTCACGAAATATGTGCAAATATAAAAGAAATTAGTCTGCAAATGATCTATATACAAAACTTAATCTGTTAAATGTTTACAAATATTATGAACCTCAAACATACAATTTGTTTTACTAAAATCAATGGAGTCGGCAGTACATAACTCAAAATGGGTTGATATGCTGTAAAACAAAATAAAAATAAAAGATAAAAAAATAAAAGAATCTGGTGTCAACACAAAATATGTCCTTAGAGTCGTTTCTAACTCTAGGGTGTGTAATGTCTAGCATTTAGAGTTATCTCCCTTACATCAAGCTGCAAGAGTGGCCTCTCCTTGATATACCGAGATATAAATAAACGGCCGATGTGATTAAGTGTCGCTTAGCAGTTGGTACTGATTGAAGCCACAACCATATCTCTTTGTCTTTTTCTTTGTTTTATTTTGCCCCTCGTTTCAGCCTTGCAAGCCGAGTCTATGATATCACAGGGTGCCTCAAGTATGATTGATTCAAACCGTGTTGGTAAAATTAAATAATCTTATGATAATGATTTAATAAATCATGTTATTGAATGAATTGCAAATCACTCTTTTCTGTGAATTTTTAACAGCCTTTAAGTATTTGTCAGAGCCATTGACACAATTTGAAAACATTTTTAGCCTCAGCCAAACAATAAACAATAATTACATAGTTTAATTGATGAAACAATAATTACATAGTTTAATTGATGAAACAATAATTACATAGTTTAATTGATGAAACAATAATTACATAGTTTAATTGATGAAACAATAAACACTAATTACATAGTTTAATTGATGAAACAATAAACAATAATTACATAGTTTAATTGATGAAACAATAAACAATAATTACATAGTTTAATTGATGAAACAATAATTACATAGTTTAATTGATGAAACAATAAACACTAATTACATAGTTTAATTGATGAAACAATCAACACTAATTACATAGTTTAATTGATGAAACAATCAACACTAATTACATAGTTTAATTGATGAAACAATCAACACTAATTACATAGTTTAATTGATGAAACAATCAACACTAATTACATAGTTTAATTGATGAAACAATAAACAATAATTACATAGTTTAATTGATGAAACAATAAACAATAATTACATAGTTTAATTGATGAAACAATAAACACTAATTACATAGTTTAATTGATGAAACAATAAACACTAATTACATAGTTTAATTGATGAAACAATAATTACATAGTTTAATTGATGAAACAATAAACACTAATTACATAGTTTAATTGATGAAACAATCAACACTAATTACATAGTTTAATTGATGAAACAATCAACACTAATTACATAGTTTAATTGATGAAACAATAAACACTAATTACATAGTTTAATTGATGAAACAATAAACACTAATTACATAGTTTAATTGATGAAACAATCAACACTAATTACATAGTTTAATTGATGAAACAATCAACACTAATTACATAGTTTAATTGATGAAACAATCAACACTAATTACATAGTTTAATTGATGAAACAAGCAACACTAATTACATAGTTTAATTGATTAAACAATCAACACTAATTACATAGTTTAATTGATTAAACAATCAACACTAATTACATAGTTTAATTGATTAAACAATCAACACTAATTACATAGTTTAATTGATGAAACAATCAACACTAATTACATAGTTTAATTGATGAAACAATTAACACTAATTACATAGTTTAATTGATGAAACAATCAACACTAATTACATAGTTTAATTGATGAAACAATCAACACTAATTACATAGTTTAATTGATGAAACAATCAACACTAATTACATAGTTTAATTGATGAAACAATCAACACTAATTACATAGTTTAATTGATGAAACAATCAACACTAATTACATAGTTTAATTGATGAAACAATCAACACTAATTACATAGTTTAATTGATGAAACAATCAACACTAATTACATAGTTTAATTGATGAAACAATAAACACTAATTACATAGTTTAATTGATCAAACAATAAACACTAATTACATAGTTTAATTGATCAAACAATAATTACATAGTTTAATTGATGAAACAATAAACACTAATTACATAGTTTAATTGATCAAACAATAATTACATAGTTTAATTGATCAAACAATAAGCAATAATTACATAGTTTAATTAATCTAATAAAACTATTAGTTTTTATGTTTTTCTAATACATGACGATTTCCAAATGTTTTCGTTTTCCTGTCATCTGTACGTTGTGCGCATTTAAAGAAAAACACATTAAAGTGACCTATTTTCTTATATTCTCTGCGTCGGTAGCGGATAAAGAACGAAGACCAAGGTGTCGAACGTTCGAATCCCGCTGACCCATAAGATTTTTTTTCTTTTCTTTTTAACGATAACTTAAATATACATTGAAGGAGGAGGCAGGGGTGAGGGAGAAGATAGAGATGGTACTTTTAATAGAAATATGTTACAATTTTGTCTCGGGCAACAGGGAGAAGTGGTAAGAGGGTGGCGGAGAGAGGGAACCTGGGGTGAGGGGACGACCAGGAAGAGACAGTTTTTGCCCCTGCTAGTCTATTATATAAATTTCAGTTGTATGTGTGTATGTCCAGCTAAAACTTTAAAACTACAAAACAAATACCAACAATGTTGGTATTTTTTAATCGGCGTTGCCCCAGATGCAGATTTGAATGGGGGGGGGGCTGTTTTTTAGCCACTAACTGAAGGGAAGTAACTCTGATTTTGTTTTTTTTCGCATACCTAATCCTCTCATGCTGACTCATTCCTCTAGTTGTGTATGTGTAGAAATATGTTACACTTTTGCCCCGGGCAATGTCGGGTAGCCTTGCTTGTAACCTTATATTGCATTGTCAAAGTTTTGTTACCTTGGTGATATCGTTGGAGCACTTAAAAAAGTTTGAGGTTACATCAGCTGAAACGTTGTGAGAATAACATCCAAGATCTGAATGATCCAAATAATACAAGATGCTGACCTCTAGCATTTTTAATATTGATTATTTTCTTCAGAAAGTCATGTTACAAGGATAGTTCCCCACATTTATAAGCCTTGTGGTAGACTTCTATTGCACTCTAAGGGAGACATGCAGGGCCGACAACACTACACTTCAGGTGTCAGACGCGTCAAAGAGATAAGTTGTTTGGTAAATCATCACTAGTGTCAGGTTGATCGCTGCCAGATTAAAAGTTAAATCAATGTTAGCTGACATCTAATATCTCCCTCGCTATGATAAACAGGAGAGAGAGGGAGGAAGAGAGAAAGAAAGAGACACAGCATGCATGAAAAAGAAATAACAATATTCTATCTTATAATCAGAACGCTCTGGGTTCAATCCCCAGTGAATGACACACGGCGTGACCCTCATTCTTTTCCCTCGTGGACCCGCATGATGGCTGCTATGGAAAAAATTATTTCATTTAATTTGTTTATTAATAATATTCTTTTAAACATTAAATTAAGTTTGTTTAATAGCATTCTTGGTAAAAGTGCAGAATAGTTAACAGTTGATAAATCGTAAAAAACAACAACAAATAGCTTATACCAAACGCAATAGAATTTAATTATCTACCGGCCTGTATACTTGTAAAGTGTGGAAACTTTGTACGATTTATTTCTGAATTTGTTTTCGTTAAGTTGACTTATTGACACACAGATAAAATAAAAGATGGCCGTCAATTTTTTATTTTATTTTTTGTTGAGGTGGTTGCTTAAGTTTGGATAAGTTCATGTTGAAAAGATAGTAAAAAAAATTTAGTTACCCTACCTCTAACCCGAAGTCCGGAGTAGGGGGGGGGTGGCACTCGAACTTAGGGTTAGTGGTAGGGTACGTAATTTTTTTTTTTACTATCTTTTCAACATGACATTATCCAACCTTAAGTAACCACCTCCCCAAAAAATCGACGTCCATCTTTTATTGTTTACATGTGTCAATAAGTCAACTTAACGAAAACAAATTTAGAAATGAATCTTACAAAGTTTCCACACTTTAAAAATATACAGGTCGGTAGATAATTTAATTCTACTGTGTTTCCCATAAATTTATTTCTTTATTTACGATTTCCCGACTATTTTGCACTTTTACAGTATTCTTTTATAAATTAAATTTCGGAAATGATGCAAGAAAAAAGGTATTTCCCAGTTGTCTCCCTTTATTTAAATAATCAAACGAGTTATGATTACTTTGCAACTTTATACAAAAGAGGCAAACATTTTCCCAAAAATGTGAAAATTTGAAATACTTATATAAAAACACATTTCCGTTTGTTTCCTTAAATATTACTTTTCTGCACAATAACGAAATAACAAAATTAGAATCGTATTTACTGTTGTTAGTGAGGATTTTATCTCAAGAAACACTATTTTATGAGTTGAAATAATTGCGATTCTTAAGCCATGTCACGTTGATCAAAGGGAAATAACTCAGTAATTTAAAAAACGCCTGTTTAGCTGTTTTTTCCGCTAGATCTGGAGATTTTTTTTGGAATCTAGTTAGTAGAATTTGGATCTAACGGCTACCGTTTTTTTTTTGTCTTTAAAATCTGGAGATACATGATACCGGCTTCCTGACTTAAAATGCATTGATGTTATTGTTTTTTTCCCTTCCCTTTGCAAAACTCAATCATTTTCTACACAGTTTAAAACAAAAACAACAATTTTCCTCTACAAAACAACCAAACCAAACACCATGAATAAATATTTGAAGATATTAAGAACTTGAAGCATAAAAACTTTTACCAAAATGACCGGATTCAATATTAAATAACTTGAAAAGGGTTGACATGCCGTAAGACAAAACAATTAAACCAAACACCATGAATAAATATTTGAAGATATTAAGAACTTGAAGCATAAAAACTTTTACCAAAATGACCGGATTCTGCATTAAATAACCCGAAAAGGGTTGATATGCCATAAAACAAAACAACCAAACCAAACACCATAAATTTTCTAAAATATGTTAATCTCCTCAACAAAATATAACAAATAAAACAAAAAGCTATAAAAACCCATACCCTAAAAACAATTAAACCTTTTCTTGGCATTAAATGACCCACAAAAGTTAGAAGTGCCGTTAAACAAAATAAACTCATTCAATCCATACATGATATATGCAGAACAGTAGTAGTTGTACATTTTCAATAAAAATTCCAATATTTAAAAATATCCCGGGATCTTACGATCCTATAAACTGTATTACAATGAAGTATCAAAACAGCGAATTGATGAAGACCACTAGACCAACGAGCTGGAACAAAGGAAGCAGGGAATAGATAACACAATTCTGAAGGAATGTCTCCTTAGCAGAGTGTTCAATGCATGGGCACACTAGGCAGTTGTCTGAGGTCCTCACAAGCATAAATAACACTAAACAATCAAACAGTTTGAAAATTTTGCAAAATTCAGAAGGTGCAGACCAAAAATAGCCGTTAGGGCTCCATGGGACTCAAAATCCATCATTTTTTGGTGAAAAAGTGGTTTCATGCGATATTACAGGTCCTAAAACATCCTCAAAAGCTATGAATGGATATCGATGGTTAAATCTGATATAGTACTTTAATTTAGGACCATTTTCAGGCTGTGAAAGGGTTTTCATGAATGTAAAATAGCCAAAAACTATTGGCCTGCACCTTCTGAATTTTGCAAAATTTTCAAAATGTTTGATTGTTTAGTGTTATTTATGTATAAATGAACACAAAAAAATACTACTCGCATGAATCTGAAATTTTCACCCATTACGTCCTACCCCTACTAGTAACTCGACTCTGTGATGAGCCGCTCACCAAGATTAGTGACTTTGAACTATAAACTAGTGATGGGACGATTCCCAAATTTTTCCCGATTCCAATACAATTCCCGATTCTGTTTTAAATTCCTGAATCCGATTCAATTACCGATTCCGATTCTTTTAAAATCTCTAAATATTAAGCTATAGAGTTCTTGTTTTTTAAATTTTAGAATTACCGTAAAAACCCATGTAATATGCGCATCTATTTTCGCAAATATTAAAATACACTTGGGGGGGGGGGGCGTGATCTATAGATTTTAGTTTTACTGGTAGTTCAAATCAATAAATATTTATCATTTTATCATTAGTACCAACAATTAGAAAATAAAGTTTTAAACAAAAACAAATAAACAAAAAAAAAACAATTAAAAGAATCATCTTTTTTGGCATGGGAAAATAGGCACAATTTTTACAGATTCCGATATTCCAAAAAGTTCCGATATTTTTCGATTCCAGATTCCGATTCCAATTAATCGTCCCAACACTACTATAAACTCTCACATTCTTCAAACGATTAAAGACTAGACAAGAATTGTTTTGGCAACGCGTTAAATATCGTCCGCACCCTGTATATGTTTTATTGTATTGACCATTTTACATTTTTATTACTGTTAGTGATTGCATAGCTACACTGTTTTGCTGGGGGGGGGGGTCTAAGACAGCACTGCTCCTTTGTTTTTTTCTAGCTGGCATTCATTAGAAGAGTGACGTCAGCAAATAAAGTTATGACACTTGAATACAACAAATTCCATAAAATCTTTACACCTCCATAAATTACTTTGGTATTATTATTGTAGATTAACTCCCGCCATTAAATTACCCCCCCTCACACCCCATGAGATTCTACTTTTTTAAACAATTATGTGTGAACACTCTGAAAAACCTGACACAAAAAAAAGAAGAAAAAAAAAACAATTTTAGAATTTAAAGTGGGAGATCCGTTTCTTATATATAAATTTAACATAAAATGATCCCCACTTCTGAACCATTCTAGCGTTTTAGGGCAATTAACCAAATTTATTTTTTTGCTATGGGAGATAAATCCTGTGCCTTTTTTAGGATGGGGTGGACGATTCTACTTTTTAAGCTGATTACACCTTGCTACTCGGACTAAGAGTTAATGGTAAAAAAAAAAAAAAATTGGTTAATGACCTAAAAAGTTGCAATGACCCTGAAATGAGGGATCATTGTACGTTAATTTTATATCCCTACAAAATTAATCCTCGATTTTTTATTTTTTTGAACATAGTTCACCCCAGACAAGGCAGGCCGCCACTGTAGACGTAAGGGACTACTGAGAAAAAAGAAAAGGAGAGAAGGTTGGAGGGGGGGGGGTCAATCTAAATTGGGATCTGCGCAGCGAGATGTCTGTTTACATTAGTTTTAAATTTCTGCATGTCAGTACTGTCGGGGAAATAGGGGGCAGGGAGGGAGTTCCAGAGGCCAGCAGCACGAGGAAAGAAGCTATTTGAGTATAAGGCTCTCCGGCATCTGGGGACCTCCACAGTGAATGAATGAGATTTAGTTGATTGTCGAGTTGGTCTAGTGAATTGTTTATTTTTGTTTTTGTTTTTGTTTTCTTTCTTTCCACCAAATTTTTCTGGGTGTTCACATGTAATCGCCTAAAAAAGAAAGTAGAATTTTCTTTTTCTTTTTTTTTGGGGGGGGGGGGAGGGGGGGTTAAGAATCACGCGTTTGAGTACAGTCAGTATTTTCCATTTTCCGTTTAAAAACTAGCAGATATCCTATTTTCCAGATCGATCGATATCATGTAAACATTTGAGAAAAGAACTTGTCGAATCAAATACGAGTGCTCAATATGGAATAGTAAACTATTCATATAATAGTACGCTAAGGCAATTTCATGCTCGTACGTACGTTATCACCCTCCACCCATTTTTTTTTTAAAGATGGGATCTGTGGCGGAATTTGTGATCTTGAGCCAGAATCGAACGGTGGAGATGGCCCGGACTTACTTCATCCCCGCAGTAAAAGGGTCCGCCTTTGTCTGACTTGCAGATGGAAAGGGAAATAAGTTTTGGCTTACTAGTTTTCTAGTGAGGATTGAACTCGCAACCTCGAAGTAACAAATCTATTGGTTGCTGCACAATAATACGTGGATTCGCCTTGACGACAAATAGTGAGCCAAGGGATTATGTTTTTTTCTGATTGGTTAAGCGGAATTAACTGAAGCAAAATCTGCTAATAAAAAGAGAAGATTATTAATCATAATGAGTGAGTGCTGAGTGAGTGTCGAGTGAGATTCTGCGGTGAGCCGAATTATTTTTCATTCATGAGAGCTCAAAGTTACACAGAAGGTGTTTGTGCTTCTACAGGAATTGAACCGAACTGAGTTTTTTTTTTGTTTGTTTAACGTTTGGAGTCTAGTCATAGACTTCTGAATTCCCATCTTTCAGGATCGCACGATCACTAATGCAAACAAAAAAAATAATTAAAAAAATTTCATTTGATGTCACTGTTCTGTCGAACGTGAAACGCAAACTAAAATACTATAAAATTGAGCTTAACTTTAATGCTTAATGTTGTTTTAAACAAAAAATGCTTCACCCGTGTTCGCACTTGCTATCATAGAACTACGTCACTAATTTTTCATATATAAATTATTATCATTTCTGATGACCTAAAGAAAAAGAAAACATCCATGAACTTTTTTTTTTATAGAGTGAAAGATTTCTTTCCGAATTCATTTCAGGTGGCAGGATAAGTCTAAGGTGGTTGTTGGACTTGCTATTTGCTTTCTTGCTTCCTTCTCACCAGTTGAAATAGTTTCGTCCGGAAGTTAGAAAAAAAGCACTTGTTTTAATCACTAACTTTTGCATGATGGGATAGAAGTACATAAATCAAATCAAATTTATTTGGTGGTGAGATGAAGGGATATAGCAAAGTCTCGTAGTAGCTATGGCTGCTATATCCCTTCATCTCACCACCATCTCAACCTCAAACTTCTATGTACTTGCATGACATTTTTTTTCAAACTATCATCCTGAGGAAGTCTTACAATAAAGACGAAACGTTGATAAATAGATAAACAACTATCTCTTAGTTTTTCATTTTTCATTTCCCATATATATATATATATATATATATAATTAGTTTGAAAAGTCACACATAGAAACGTTGGTGAAATGGCAATAATAAGGAAAATATTTTTTAAAAATATTTTGAAAACCTGGACAACGCAATTTATTTGTTTTTTAAAATAAATTCTTTATTTACTTTAAAAACTTGAGTATTTTCGGTGATTAAAAATTGGATAAAATACAATATTTATTAATTCATCAAGTATTCAAACAAGGAATATAAATTTTTTAAATTTTTCCTTAATCCATGGATTTAAAAAAAATAAGATCTTTTCATCAGAGGAAAAAATCAGCAAAAACTGTATATATATATATATATATATATATATATATATTGGAACTTAACCTTGAATCCTCTCTCACCACCTCTTGTGCCTTTTAACGACCTACCTATCTACATTTAATTTTCTCCGCTGGACTTTTCGACACCGGACTTTTTAGCAATCGGACATTTGCTTGCATTCGGGCAGAGTTTTGCCCTGTGTTTCTTTCTCTACAACTTTTATTTTACTTTTTCAAATTTTAAATCTTGGCCTTTGCCAACTTATCTATCGCAGCGACTTCCTCTGATAAGATTTTGATCTTTGAAAAGCCTGGCTTAAGGAAAATTTAAGTTGAATAAATTGCCTTTTTGCGGAATATACCTTGCTCTGAGCAATTGAATTGAAATTTGATTTGGCTTTTGCTTCTCTAATTCCTTTCCATTCTTCTTCATATATATATATATATATATATATATATATATATATGAAAGAGAATGTTAGTTTGCCTAAAGCATTACTGGTAAATGCGTATGTGGGTATTTAAGAAGGCTGATAGCAATGCAGAAAACCGTGAAAGAGAGGATGAACAAAAACAAATAATCGAAGACAATATTTGAAGTATTAATCTTCACACTTATCGATTTATTTTATGTTTTTTTTTTTATTTTTCAGGAGAGGAAGAACGCAGTCTCGGTGATACTCAAAGATGACCTCCAATGATGAGAATCCTCAACATTCAGAGATTCTGATCAGCAGAGAAAACACAGCGGAGTCTGAGTCTCAGCTTCTTGGAACGAGAAGCAATGCCGAAGAGGCTGAAGAAACCAAAGATGATTCGAACGTAAAGGTTGACATTGTGATCGAAAATCAACCTTATAAAACTAGAGTTTTCCTCACCGTATGGATATTTTGGTCATTCATATCTTTGGTAAGAATCCAACTCGATGTATAAACGTCAACATTTTTCAATGATATCGTTTTTCTCTCCGCCTGATTCTACAGATATACAGACCCAAAACACTGGCCCCTTTTGATTCAACCTCTTCTTGGGCTTGGTTTTGGTCTAAACCCTAAGATGTTTAACTGATATTTGTTTTTCTCTTTCTTTTTTAAATTATCCAGAAATCTTCCCTGAAAAGGTAAGCTTGAATGTCTAGGCTTCAAAACTGTTAAAATATTTGTAGGTATTTCAATCGGAAATCATTAGGGAATTATGTTCGTAGAGAGATTTATTTATCAAGTAAACAGGATGTGCCGCAGACTGGGGGACGGGGTCAGTAGCATTTGGGGCAATCGTCTAACATGAGAATGATAACTTAGCGGAATGATGTGAATAATGTAGTTGAACAAGATCGGGGAAAGAACGCAACCTTGACGGACACCAGTATGCACATTGAAGAATTCTGATTCCTTTCCGTAACAACGGACTTTTGTTCGGATGTGTGAGCCTTCAGAAGACAAAGCAGCTTGGGTGGAAATCCATCATGGCTCATTATCTCCCAAAGACTCTCATGATCAACAGATTCGAACGCCGCAATAAAGTCAATGAAACACATAACAGTCGCCTACTGATAGGCGGATTTTGGAACAACGCTGATCCTAAATGAAAAAAAACTGATCAGTGCAGCCTGACCTCACTGGAAATCGGAGTGGTTTTGTCGGGTTCAAAAGTCTCTGTGTTTGAAAATGGTGTAGAGAGATAATTGTTGGCTGACAGAACCTTTTGTCTTTGAGGCATTGATCATTATACCCACATGTTTGGTGGTGGTATTGACATTATTCAAAGCTTGCTGGATATCAGCGCACGTTTTGCCATGGATAGCAACATCATCTGCATAGTGCAGGTCGGTATTGGAACGATCACGTCCAACCTGCATGCCAGCGAAGTCCATCATGCCCTGATCATGGATCCTGTTAATAATATAGTTAGTTGAACAAGATGGAGGAAAAGAACATAACCTTGGCTGACACCAGTATGCACACTGAAGAATTCCGATTCCTCTCCGTAACAACGGACTTTTGTTCGGATGTGTGAGTAATACGCCTTCAGCATGTTAAGTAATTGGTTTCTCGGTTGTTAGCGGGTGTAGGGGTCGTTGAGAGCAGTGTAAAGGACGCTGGGGTCGCTGGAAGCGGTCTAAAGTCATTAGTTTCGCTGTTGTGAGCAGGTACTTATGGAGGAGGCCACGAAAAGGTTGACTTTATCTCCTCCACAAACGAATCTGGCTGAAACGTTGCTGGACGGAGGAATGGCAGGCAGCAGATAAATCAAGGTTGCACAGATTTGTGGAGGACCCGGATAACCTACCAGGCATGGACCTCCCTCGCTGGCAGTGGACAATGCTCAACCGCCTCAGGACAGGTGTCGGCTGTTTCACTGCGACTATGAAAGGATGGGGACTCAGGGACTCGGCTGTCTGCGACTGTGGTCACTCTGAACAGACAGTAGACCACATCATCGAGTTATGCCTTAAACATCAACCACTCAACGGCGAAACCGGCATAGCTGCGCTAGACAATAGAACATTAACATAGCTTTTCTCAACCGAGCTGGTGATTTAACAGTGAGATGCTGTGAAGCAAACGAAAGAAGAAGCATGTTAAGCAGCTTTTGTGGAAATCCATCATGGCTCATTATCTCTCAAAGACTCTTGCGATCAACAGAGTCGAATGTAGCAGTAAAGTCAATTTCAATACTCTGTCACACCACTAAATCATGTTTTGCATCGTATGATATTGACATAATTTCTCTTTGCTTTCAATTAAATTAAGATTTTAATCGAAGTCTAGATTTTATATGTTTATCCTTTTATTGTTTAATGTCTTAATTTAAAGTAATTGGATTTATCACATTTTGCATTCGAACTCTTCATATATTTATTTCGTTATTAGCCAGATAATAAAAAAAATTGCACATTGGACGGAAGATTTCAACGTCTAGGTACGAGCCTCAGTGAGTCAACCTAGTTGTTCCAATGCATCTCCCTGGCTATCGTTTGTGGCAACGCTATGTCAGTAACGGCGGCGTCACTTCCGTTCTAATCGTCATCTGTTGACTCTCTCTTTCTGTCTCTCCCCCTCTCTATCTACCTATGTCTGTATCTGTCTCTTTGCTTCTCTTTCTTTCTCTCCCCCTCTCTATCTACCTATGTCTGTATCTGTCTCTTTGCTTCTCTTTCTTTCTCTCCCCCTCTCTATCTACATATGTCTGTATCTGTCTCTTTGCTTCTCTTTCTTTCTCTCCCCCTCTCTATCTACCTATGTCTGTATCTGTCTCTTTGCTTCTCTTTCTTTCTCTCCCCCTCTCTATCTACCTATGTCTGTATCTGTCTCTTTGCTTCTCTTTCTTTCTCTCCCCCTCTCTATCTACCTATGTCTGTATCTGTCTCTTTGCTTCTCTTCCTTTCTCTCCCCCTCTCTATCTACCTATGTCTGTATCTGTCTCTTTGCTTCTCTTTCTTTCTCCTCTCCTCTCTATCTATCTATGTCTGTATCTGTCTCTTTGCTTCTCTTTCTTTCTCCCCTCCTCTCTATCTACCTATGTCTGTATCTGTCTCTTTGCTTCTCTTTCTTTCTCCTCTCCTCTCTATCTATCTATGTCTGTATCTGTCTCTTTGCTTCTCTTTCTTTCTCCCCTCCTCTCTATCTACCTATGTCTGTATCTGTCTCTTTGCTTCTCTTTCTCTCACATTATTGTTTTATAAATAATTTGACTTGCTTTGGTTTGTCTTCACAATGGCAGCCATGATTGTTTATTTATTGTTGGTTTGAAATTGTATTTCTTGTCCTGCAATAAAATTTTATATATACTTTAAAAAAAAATAAATAAATAAATAAAATAAAAAAATGGGAAGGGAGAAAGTCTTTTTTTTTTACTTTTTATTATTTCGTCTGCCTTTCTTTGGGACTTTTCGCGTCACACATACCATTTTAGAAAATAATAATACTAATTGCATGGTGTATATCGTTACGTTTTCACTTACCGATTTGTGTATAAACGATTATACACCTGTGCTATCGTCCTCGTGAACCCAGGTTCTTTTCGTCTGCTAATGAATTCATTAGGATGCAGATGTTTATAAAAAAGGTTTATTTAAAAGAGAACATGGGAAACATCAGAAGGACAGGTTACTTTCATACGGTTTGGGAGAAAGACAAATAGATGGATAGCTTGCCTCGCTAAACCCAGCCATTGGGGACAGCACCCTAGACACGTCTTTCCTGCTTGAAGTATGAGGTTATTTTCGTACACATGACAGAGAGAGAGAGATTGGTTTCATCGCGGTCGAAGGTCTCTTTGTGTTTGAAAACGCTGCAGGAGGATGATTGAAAAGATTTTCAATGCAACATCAATCAGATATATTCCACGATAGTTGCTGCATATATGGCAATCACCTTTTTTGTAGAAAGGGAGGAGAATTGCGTCACTCTAGTCTTGGGAGATATTTTCTAAGTACCAAACGGCAGTAGAATATTTGATGTAGCCATCTTGCTAGCCATGAGATCATGACAGCAATTGTATCTTTTTGATTTGTTGTTCTACAGCTTTTAATCTCTAATCTCGACCGGCGGGGGTAGACCGCCTTGACGCGTGATGCGGTGAACTAATTTGGAGCCGGTTCAACCCATCCCAGGTGAATACCGTTACAGTTCCAGGAAGTTATGTGGGACGACAGATGTGAGAGGGCAAATTCAGTCAGCCTGAATGGAACCCGCGCTGCGACTAGACATGCTTGAGATGTCTTGAAATTGGTTTGAATAAAGCGATGCCTCCATCGCTTTCTGTCCTTCTATCCTTACCCCCCCCCCCCTGTTGTTTTACAGCAAATACTAATGCGGCAGAATAAACCCATCTTCTTCCATTAAGAATGCGTTCTTTGATTGATTAGTTGACGCATCATCTTTTGTGGTTGCCGTGCCGACTTTTGATTCCAGATCAGGATTGTTCACCATCAGGCACGATCACTGTGGTGCGCGTGAATGTTGAGAAGCTGAGGGAGAGCAGGTAGGATTTTAACTGTTGGTTGTCCGGCTGGCAACGTGACTATCGGAGTTCCTTAGTTTTGTTATGGTATGTAACAAAACTGGCATAAGTTCTACCAGATCTGAAAATACTGGTTTCTTGACCTAAAATACACCAAACATTGATGTTATTGTTTTTTTTCCTTTCCCTTTGCAAAACTCAATCATGTTCTGCAAAGCCAAAAACAAAAACGACAATTTTCTTCTACAAAACAGCCAAACCAAACACCATAAATAAATATTTGGGGACATAAAGAACTTTTACCAAAGTGACCGAATCTGGCCGTAAATAACCCAAAATGGGTTGATATGCCGTAAAACAAAACAACCAACCAAACTGGCATAGCGAAAATGATTTTTCAAGCAACCTGACTTTAATCCATTCCTAAAAACACATTTTGGGGGTCGGTTTTCAAAAACTAATATGTCCTCGACACGCTTTGGGATTAAAGTTACATCTATAAAAAAATGTAACAGATTTTTGTCGAGTAGTATTCATGTGATATAGCCACTGGTAATTTATTTTAACTACCCTTCCCCCCTGGTAAGCCCAGAGATGATAATAGGCCAAAAGTTGATGTCTTCTTTTAACTTTTTCATTTTGATAAATTAAAAGTAGAATAAATTTCTGAAAAAGAAAGAAGTCAAATCTATCGCATAATTTTGAACCATTTTATTGAGATTTGGAAGTTACGAAAATAAATCTGCAGGCTGCAACCTTGATCAGAGTCGGTTTTTTATAAACAAAAGTTTACAAACCTCAGCTAAAAAAAACCCTCCAAAATGCCAAAAATCCTTACATGCACACTTTTTACTTGTTTTTTTTTTTTTTTAGGTTTGTTAAAATTGAAAATGAACTGATCGTCTCAAAAGTGGATAATAGATAAAAATTTCCAGAAAAACTTAGTGTTATTTTTCTTATTTTTTACTAAGCAGAAAACGTCTATTTTTGATGAAAATCGAGTGATACTTTTTGTACAAAGTGCAAAATATCTTTAAAAGGGCTATATTATGTCAAAAACCTTATACAGTCAAACATATATTAATAGACTGTCAGGATCTGCAACAAAGCCGAAAGAAATACTACAATTCAAAAAATCTAAAGGATCTATTTAAAGACACAAATCCGACGAAAATCTTAGACTTCATCAAAGAAGTTGGACTGTTCAAAAAAAAATTTAATTTCAAATTGTTTTTGATTTGATTTTTCTTTTTTTTTCTTTTTTTTTTTTTTTCAAAACAATATAAAATAATTATCCTACCTTGGGATTCCATTTGACAACTTTATTCAGCATTAAATAACCCATAGATGGTTGATATGCCATAAACCAAACTAAATTAATCATGTCAGGAATTCTTATCGGATTCTCCTGACATGTTTCTTCCAGGAATTGTCGTTTGAATCTTTCGATGGCTGATGACATCTATGTGTACCACTACTATAGATGCATTATGGTCCTCTGCTCACCAGAGCAATGCACCTTCCGGTTGTCATGCAGGATGATTTCCCCTGATGCTTTCACATACTGTCTGCTAAAGTATCCATTTGTCAATGATCGTCACAGGAACTACAGCTACCTCTAAAGAATAGAGGGATTTTTTTTAATCGAGGTTACACTCCTCTAGATCTGCCATGTTCTTACTATGTCCATGTACATTAATAGGGTCACCTCATGAAGGGGGTGACTCTTCTACACACATGAACTATCATGAACTAGTGCTGAGTGCATGGGGACCAGTCGAGGATGCCACAGAAGGCTATGTTGAAAAGGTCCCACCCCTCTGCATGAATCTCTCAACAATTAAGAAACTGATAATACTGACAGTTATTCTTTTTCTTTGCATCTTTCCGAATTTATTTATATCGGACATATGCCATTACTAACCAGCAGAGCGTTACCACTGTTGACCGAGTCATATGTACAGTGTGATTATATATAGAAGTGAAACCTGCCAAGTTAGTGTTGAGGACATACATTGCATGGAGAGAATGATACGATGGATGTGTAATGCAAGTCTTAAAGACAGGCTCAAATCTAATGAGCTCAAAGGAAGATTAAATCTGGACAATGTAGGGAGATCTGTGCAGAACAGGAGGCTTTAATGGTATGGCCACATTGAAAAAATAGATGAGAGTTCCTGGGTTAGTAGATATAGAACAGTTGAGGTAGCAGGGTCAGCATACAGGGGTAGACCAAGGAAAACATGGGAGGAAGTGATAAAGATGGACTTGAGAATAAAGAGGGATAAATAAAGACCTGGCCAAAGTTTAGAAGTCAATTACTGAAAGCTGTCCAAGACATGCTAGCATGTAAAACGGACGTTAAACCGAATATGATGATGATCTTGATCTTAATTTTTAAAATGTGTCAACATTTTTTTCAGCATTTCACATGTATAATTCCCCCCCCCCCCTCCCAATTTTTTTTTTCTTTTTAAACAAAAAATATTCGGAGACAAATATTTTTTTTTTTTAACTAAAAATGTCTCACCACCCAAGAATGCGGCAGCCTAGCAAAAATAGACGACCGTTAAGGAGTCTATTTTTGCTAGTTCACTTATAATATAACGAGCACCTTCTCTGTCTGTCAGTCTGTCTGTCCGTCCTGGAGAATTTTTGTAAACGGGGGGGGGGGCTATTTAATTAATTTCAAAGTCAGAAACATAACAAATACATTAGGGCACATATTAACGACTAAATAAACAATAAATAATTTCGATTCAACTTGTTTTAGGTGAAGTCAAAATTTGACCCCTATATTTTGTATAGTTTTAGAAGACAGTATTCATTTTAAAAAAAATAAAAACGAAGGAATAAAAATTTTTTATTTTTTTATTTTAGGGTCTGATGAGTTCAGAGATTGGGCCGTCGTTTTTGGATCTTCTTTCGTTGACGAACAGCAGTCTGGCTGAGGGCTCGGTCGTCATCACATCTGGTTCTGCAGGTTACCTGACCGGGGCCATATGCACCGGACTTTTCTTGCAGTCATTCACAAACCACCTGCTGATGTTTATTTCTCTTTTGGGGAGTGCCGTTTTCAATATATCAATGACATGGTCCCCGACTCTGATTCTTCTTGTATTCATCAATTTTGCCCGATGTTTTTTCTGTGCTATTATAGATACAGGTGAGTCAAATTAACGGAACCTATTCATCTTTTTTTGTTTCAGAAATTTTTTTTACACGAGGATTGATAATTTGCATTATTTGGATTATTCGGACTACTATCTTCATCTAAGTTCTTGTTTCCACAATGTTTCGGCCGATGTGACTTCTGACCTTTTGTTAATGTGTTTCGGAATTTTTGAGATGAGGGTTGATAATTTGTAGAATTTGGTATATTCGGACTACTGTTCTCATCTTGGGTGTTTTTATCACAACGTTTCGGCCGATGTAATCTCCGACCTTCTTCAGGTGTACCTTGTCGAACTCGGGAATCTGGACGGAATTTTGAACGGAACCCTTTATTAAATCCACGGGGGTAGCATGCTCTCGAATTACTGAAGACTTCTTCCCAGTCATGGCAGATGGAACGAGAACATGCTACTCCCATGGATTTAATAAAGGGTTCCGTTCGAAATTCCGTCCAGATTCCCAAATACTAACCCTAAATCTGGGGTAGCAATAAAGCTCGGTTTGGCATTTGGCAATACGAGAAACATATATATATATATATATATATATATTAGGATAAAATGCACGATATATCATAAAACGAAATGCTGTGAAGACAAAAGGAAAAACAAATTAAATACATGAATAAATCATCATCTTTTTCACACACACACACACACACACACATGTATGTGTGTGTGTAAAAGGAAAAACCAAACTTTATATATTCATCAACATTTAGTCTTTATTTCAAGACATTCACAATATGATTGATTTGAAGAAAAGATTGGAACATTATTTCCATAATTTTCATCATGTGTGTTTTAAAGAATTCAAGATAAATAAACGGCTAAAAAATTCTTTATTTTAATTTAAAAAAATATTTTTTAACCAAATATTTTAAAAAAATAAAACCAAGAAGAAAAAGAAAAACACGATTAAATGTTATTTTTAAAATAAAACAAAAAAGAAGAAAAATACGATAAAATGTTATTTTAAAAATAAAAGAAAGAAAAACACAATAAAATGTTATTTTAAAAATAAAACAAGAAGAAAAATACGATAAAATGTTGTTTTTTTAAAGAAAAGAAAAACAAGATAAAATGTTATTTTAAAAATAAAACAAATCTAACAACAACTTTTATTTACTATCAAATACAATTTTATTAAAAAAAAACAACTTTGATTTTAAATAGAATTTAAAAACAGTTATAATGATCAATTGTATTTATAGTTGAAATTTAAAAACATCAAGAACCTTCATTATTATACGTATCGTTGTTAGTCAAGCAAGAGTTATGGTTTCTTTGGGAACTCAAAATACAAAAGAGCCGGCAATTTTATCTCTATTTATATAAAAGCTTAGTATATGTTTATAAGTTAGGTATGTGTATATATTTCTATGTACAAGATTCACTCCTAAATTAATTAACTGATCATTATGAATTCAGAAACACAGCTGCTAGGTGTAAGTAGTCGTAATGTGGGCTATATTTAGTTCAATTTAGTTTTATGCAAAATGAGTCAAAAGTGGGTGGAATCCCTTTGTGAAAATTCAGATTAACAATAGGTATCAATTAATAAATAATCCCTAATTCCAGTTTCTTTGGAGTATTTAAAAGGGGCCATAATATGAGCACAATCTCCCATTTGAAAATTCAAATATTTCAGATTTGCATTGAATTTGATCCATAGTCATTAGACACCAATTAAGGCAAGATTTACTGAATTTCAATTTTTTTCTTAAAACTCCTTGAATTTTAGACATTTTCTAGAATCAAAATCATGTAATAGATTTTGATCAAAATTGGAATAAGGATTCTAGACATAAGGTTTAGTATAATTATATTTTGATTTTAATCTTCGTAAGGGACATAAAAAGGGTGCAAAATTGTTCTGTTTGAAAAATTAATTTTACCCGTCCTGGGACTAGGATTATTCTACTTAAATATAAACAAGCTTACTTGCTATTCAAAAGTTGGTACTTCTGCAGTTTACACACCGTGCTATTTTTTAGATAGGATTTTCAAGTTAAATTCAATTTTTACAATATCTTTTGTTTATTAAAGTGTTAGGTGAAAGTATAGAATAGTTAACAAAGACCCCCTGTTAAGAATGGGTTTCTAAATATTAACGTTATTATTTCAGCACGGTCCGTAAACTGCAGAAGTACCTAAAATTTTATATCGATTTAATGTTTTTTTTTGTTTTTTTTTACTTTTATAATTTCTTTTTTGTTTCAGTGGGTAATACCGAGGTTGTAGAAATCTGGAGTAAGAAGAGCGGACCATACATGCAATCGATACATCTCGGCTTTGCCCTTGGCGGCCTTATATCTCCATTAATAGTAAAACCATTTCTCAGTCCAACGCAAATAGCTACGACCAATCCTACAGTAGGAATGAACATCTCAACAAACAGCAGTGCCAATATAACGGCTTCCATCATCTCTACGATGTCTTCAAGAACAGAATCAACTCTTTTATCCCGAACAACAGAATCTATCATAAATATAACATCTTCAAATTCTAGTCATCCAGAATATTCTTCTAGCCTTAATCAAACTCGAGTACATTATGCGTATTTAATCATAGCCATAATAGCTCTACTGACAGCGGTTCCATTTGGTTTTAATGTTTTTAAGTTTGGTAAGTTCCGGAAAGTCGAGCAGACGGCGAAGCAAGAGAAAGAAATGTCTTTCCAATTAAAAGAGTCCATCTTTCCGCTCCTGCTGATGCTATTCGTCTACATGATCTACTGTGGAATGGAAGACGGTATCAGCGTCTACCTGACCAGTTTTACGGTGAAGTATCTAAACTGGACGAAGCAGGACGGATCGCTGGCAACTTTTGTCTTTTGGCTCTGCTTCGCCTTTGGACGATTCCTCGGAATTTTCATGCTAAAAATATTCAACGTTAACCAGATGATCTTCATGGACCTTACGCTGTTGAACGTCTGCAGTTTTGTACTACTCTGGTCCAAATCACTACCAATCCTTGTCTGGATCTTTTATGGGATCAGCGGATTTGCGATGGCCAGCGTGTTTGCGACCGGATTCACCTGGGCTGAAACCTACCTTTTTAAAGTGACGGCACGGATATGCTCAGCCATATTGGTCTTTTCCTCGGCCGGAACGTCGTTGAATCCTATATTTCTTGGATACATGATGGAAAACTACAGTCCGCGTTGGTATCTTTATATCATCTTCGGCGAGTCTGTCGCGTGTTCGGCTTTATTTTTAGCGTTGGTGTTATTCTCTAAGTCTGAATATTGGCAAAACAAAAGAAAACTACCTGAAGATCGAAATAAAGATTCAAGTTTAGAATAGTCCATATGTTTATTGATATACTTACTTTTTAATGCACACACACCCACACACACACATATATATATATATATATATATATATATATATATATATATATATATATAATGATAATAATAATCCAGGCAAGGTAAACATCCACAGGATAGGAATCCAAAGAATTTCAACCGGGCTTATAAAAAGTGCTCAATATCAAATAGAGCTTTTATATATGATTATTTTTTATTTACACAGACATGTACAAAATTTGCGACACTGGCATGTCGATGTTATCGATCAACAGCTGTTATAAACTGAGATCGATAACATCGACATGCTAGTGTCGCAGATTTTGTACATGTCTGTGTAAGTAAAAAAAATAATCATATATATATATATTATAAGAATAACATGAAAATCAACTTCTCAAAATCAGAACAGAGCCGATTCAAGACGGCAGACGTTGCACACACAAAAGGCTTGCTATCTTTTCAGATAGACCTTTATAATAATACTAAGTAATATACTTGACTTATCTTAACATTTTACTGCAATTTCACAGGATATCCGATCATTAGAAGTATATTAATAAAATCTTTATAGTCTTAAAAACTGACAAGAAAAACAAATTCTGAACTAGATAATGGTTTCCTCACAAAAGTAAATAGTGTTTCATTGTTGTGTGTCATCTTGTTATTTTTTTTTAAAGACTACGCAATAATATTTATAACTAACAGGGTTATCCGACGGATCTCAAGGTCCTAACTTCTGTAAAGGACAAAATAAGAGTAAAAATACTCATGTCCCCTAGTGAGGTTTGAACTCATAACCTCGGCCTCTTAGTATGGCATGCTAACCAATTGAGCCACTGAATTAATTCTCTATCTCTCACTGTCGAATGTTTGGTTGGTTTTATTTTTTTAAATAATGAGTCACTACTTATCAAGGCCAAAAGCCACTTGAGAACAAGGGTAAATGAGATTGAATGATTGTCAGTTGAAAGACGATAAATATTATGAGAGGATTGAAAATTATTAATTGAATTGACTAAGCTTATGGGGACGGTTTATGACAAGTATTTTTTCATTAAAATCAGAACAAGCAGCATTCTTTCTGTTTTCATTCTACCTCTCTCTCTCTTTACTTTTTCTTTCTCCTTGTCAGCCAAAGGCAACGAAAGAAAGAAGAGAAAGAAAGTAAAAAGGACAAATCAAGACTTCTTGTCTCTCTTTTAAAACGAGAACAAGCAAAATTCTTTCCCTCCCTCTCTTTCCTTTTTCTCCCCCCCCCCCCCCCTGTTAGCTAAAAGCAACGAAAGAAAGAAGAGAAAGAAATCGAAAAGAACAAATTAAGTTTTCTTTTCCCTCTTTTGTTCACCGGTGAATCTTTATAGATTTGTTTTAATTTGTTTCCTGGTGTCCATGGGTAGGGTAAGAGTAGGTATGAATTAGGGAGGGAGTGAAAACTCCTTCCTCTTTCTTTATTCATGACAATAACTGACTGACTGAACAGTTTTAAGTGTGTATCTTTTGTTAACAAAACTATTTAAGTCAAAGAAATAGAGGGGGTGCTTTACTTTTTATATATGGAGATATAATTTATTTTTATATTTAAATAGTTTATTCCATTTATTAATCCAAAAAACATTTATCCTCATTTATTTTTGCTTAAAAAAAGTTTTGTTTTCAACCAGTGATGGTTGAGGACATGTGTTGCATGGGAAGAAATGATTTGATAACGATACAATGGATGTGTAATGGCGGTCTTAAAGACAGGCTTAGATCTGAGTAAGATTAAATATGGACAGTATAGGGAGATGTGTGCAGAACAGGAGACTTTGATGGTATGGCCATGTTGAATGAACGGATGAGAGTTCTTGGGTTAGTAGATGTAGAACAGTTGAGGTAGTAGGGTCAGTTGACAGGGAATGGCCAAGGAAAACATGGGAGGAAGTGATAAGAGATAAATAAAGACCTGGCCAGAGAGAGATACGTTTGGAAGTCAATTTCTAAAAGCCGTCTAACACATGCCAGCATGTAAAATGGATGTTTAACCAAATATGATGATGATGATGATGATGATGGTGATTAAATGCAAAATATTAATATTTTTTAAATATATGATTCGTAAGATTGAATACTTCAGTATTTAAAATGAATAATTTTTTTGTAAAAAGCCGTTCGCTAATTAAGAATTTGTTTTTCTGTTCAGTTTATAATTTTTATTCGAATGCATGAAGACTGTAAGGATTTTTATTAATACACTTATGATGATTGGATATCCTGCGAAACTGCAGTAATGGGTTAACGTGAGCCAAATGTATTATTGTATAACGCTCTATCAGAGTATTCACAATCACAGGATAGTGCATTTGCGATAACTTATCTTAGAACGATCCTATCAACGTCGGAACCGAGCCGATTCAAGACAGCAAACTTTGCACACACAAAGTGCTCAATATATTTTCAGAGAGAGCTCTATAGCAATAACTGCTTATTGTTTGGCTTATTTTATCACTTTATCGCTATTTTGATACCTCATTGTAATACAGTAGCTTCATTTCAAGAACTGCAGGCTTGTGGAACTCTCTTCCTGCTGACTGTTTTCCTTCTACCTATAGCTTTGGTCTTTTCAAGACTAAGGCCAGTAGGCATCTCCTATCTTTGTGTTAATCATTTTTCGTTCTTGTTCACTCCTTACATCAAGTGGCTTCATGCCTTGTCTGGAGCAGATCAGCCTGTCTGAAGATACCGGCTTCCTGACTTAAAATACACCAAACATTGATGTTATTAAAAAGTAGGCAAGCTACGATACAAAGCATCCTTTAGTAAAAATATTAATCAGACACAAGAGACCAGATTAAAGATGCAAGACTTCTTTTTTTTTTCTGTTTTTTAGTAAATGAAACATTTATTTCATATATATTTCGGTTTAAAACAAACCTTCATCAGTGAATAGACATTTTATTTTTTATTTTTTCTTCCTCATGGTTGAGATTTAATGTATCAACGACGTCAACCGAATGAGCCGGCGGCGGCGGCGAAATAAATATCCCGATGAGTCTTGGTAAATGGAGGGATATTTAATGTCCGGTTCTGTAGCACACGCTGGGACGTGAAAGTTTAAAAAGTGGGCAAGCTACGATCAGCACCCTTTTTTAGTAAAAATATTAATCAGACATAAGAGACCAAATTGCTCGGGTAGAAACATATTGACCGGTGTAGTGCGTAGAGAAAAATGTTTTTCTGCCTCAGACATCCCTTTACCTTTTGCCGTTCATGATACTCAGTGATAAATTACAGAGGACCGAAAAGGTCATTCTTTTTATACAACACGTTTCGGCCGATGTAACCTTCGACCTTCTTCAGGTGCATCTTTACGAACTTGTACCCGTGACGTAACGGTTAAAGGCATTTATTAACAATCAGTTTTAAGTGACAGTCTTCTGGAGGTTGAAGGTTCGATCCTTACTGCAGGTGATAATAATTTAAAGTAATATAAAAATAATTAACACTTCTACCTGGTCATGGATGATAGAATGAGAACAATCTACCCCCATGAAAGGGGTCAGTTCGAAATTCTGTATAGACTCTTACGGTCGACATAAAGATTTTCAAATTCGAAAAGATGCACCTGAAGAAGGCCAGGGTTTACAGTCATCGGTCTACATCGGTATCCACTTCACTTCCGCCACCGCAGTAAAATGTTAAGATTAGCTAAATATATTTCTTATTAACTGTATTTTCCCGGTGTTGCCCGGCTTGAGACATTGCCCGGTGGAGGGCTTTATGAAAAATAATTTTTTATGCCTCGGACATAACTTTTTCCGTTTACAATACTCTACAATAAATTGCTGAACACCAAAGAGTTCAGGCGTTTTATACCAATACTTTGACATTGCGAATACTCCTGAATTTGTCTCATATGTAAATATTTAAATGAATTAAAATTATTTGGGAAGAAATGCCATATTATTTATATTTTCTATTACTAATAGAAAATTTGGTATCTGTCTGAAGCCGAAACTATACAATTACTTTTGTTTTTGTTTTATTTTTGTTTTGTTTTACTGATGGGTCATCGCTTATCAAGGCCCGGGGACGACTCGAGGATAAGAGTTAGAGGATCGTTGGTTGGATGATGATCACCATTACGTGAGGATTGGAAACAGTGAGTGAAAGCGCAGAAGATTACTTAAGAGGAATTGATTATACAAGAAAACGGCTCGAGAAGTATTTGTTCACTTTAGACTCGTTGAAGACGACCATGCAGTAGTTGGTTGGGAAGCAGACTCGTGGTATCTTGTTCCACAGGTGGGATGTTATAGGAAAGAAACTTTGTTCATGGAAGTTCCACTCAGTTTATCGTACAGAGAGAGAGTAAGGAAACTTCTTTGCTGTGACTTCTATTAATATTCCATGAAAAATGCCAGTATACTGAAATCATATGCCCTTAATAGGGTTAAGATGAAAATTCATATACACTAAATGTACAAAAGCAAGGAAATTCCCAAATTTTTACACTTTTATTGTCATTAAGGGTATGACTACATATCAACCAAACCATTTCATTATCACATCACTACAGTATAAATCTCTATGCATGAGTGGATGAAGTGTGTGAGGTGCGCTGAAGAAAAATTCCTACCAGTAAAATACATATCCCTGTTGTGCTCGCATACCCTTAATAACGATAAAAGTATAAAAATTTGGGAATTTCCTTGCTTTTGTACATTTAGTGTATATGAATTTTCATCTTAACCCTATTAAGGGCATATGATTTCAGTATACTGGCATTTATCATGGAATGTCACTACTTTTGTAAAGGCTATGCCTCAATACAATGGTCATTTTTAAGGTTTTTTGGAATTTTCTGGAAAACTAAGGTATATGGTAAACTGAAATTAGACCCTAGAACCTCTATCTCTGCCAAAAATCAGCTGAATCCATCAAATAGTTGATGAGATACAGGGTGGCACATACGTACGTACGTACACACAGATAACATGATTTCATGATTGAACTTTCTGGATCTCTGGGTTGCCTTGACTAATGATGCTGAACATTTACACACTTGTAGAACCTATCAAATAAAAATTTTGTGCAAAGTTTTAACTAATTTGGTTTATTGGTTTTTGAGTTATGATTGATCAAAGAAATGAGATTTCCAGCATAGACCATTCGTGAAGTCTATTAAGGGATAGAGCATTCTCGCGCCTCCCTTGATTGTACTATTATACTTTTATATTACTAATGGAGATTTGGTATCTGTTTGCCTGTATCTGTAACTATACTATTATTTCGATTAATTATACTATCTGTTAATGCTCAAATCAGACTAATGTACTATCTTTCAATGCTCAATTCAGGGGATGGGGTAGTGTAGTATCTGTTTTGGTGTCATCATACCACCCTCTCAGGCATTACATCCTCCTTTTTTAGGGGGATGGGGTTAGTGTAGTATCTGTTCTGTGGTCTTAATACCACTTAGTGGGGGGGGGGGCGTGATAATGTAGTATATTTTCGTTCGTCATGTTATCATACTCCCAGGTATTAACTCCTCCTTTTTTTTTGGAGGGGGGATGGGGTAGTGTAATATCTGTTTTATTGTATGAGACCATCATGCTAGGCATTACCTCCTCTTTTGGAGGGAGGTAGTATAGCATATATATATATATATTCGTTCGTCCTGATACCATGCTCCCAGGCATTATCTCCTCCATTTTTGGAGGGGATGGTGTAGTATCAGTTCTGTGGTCATGATATCACTTGAGGTGTAATGTAGTATATTTTCGTTTGTCATGTTACCATACTCTCAGGCATTACCTCCTTCTTGGGTGGGTGGATAGTGTAGTATATTTTCGTTCGTTATGAGACCATCCTCCCAGGCATTACTTCCCCCTTTGGAGGTGGGGGCAGTTTAATATATGTTCGTTCGTCATGATACCATTTTCCTAGGCTAGCAAAAATATGCTCCTTCCGGTTGCATATATTTGCTAATATATTGAATTGTCAATAGTAAACTGTCCAATTTAAAAATATATTTGAGTGAGAAGTGTGTAAGTTATTTGAAGTAGTTTCATACCTTATATATATATATATATATATATGAGAGAGAGATATATATAAATTTGTAAGTTTGAAAAGCCAGAAACAACGCAGAAATTGTTTTTTTAAATAAATATTAATTTATTTAAGAATAGTAAATTTTCGACCACAAACAGTCCTCATCAGACAGAAACAATTTCAGTTTTTGAGGTTTTTTGTTCTTTTTTTTTTTGTGTGCTCTACACATTGTGATTTTTCTGATGATAAAGGGGGGGGGGGGAAATCTCTCTCCATATATATATATATATATACATTCATAAAAATATGGAGCACCATAATGTATGTAAGGGAGTTAACTCTTTCAAGTGCTTAGGAAGTGCATCACTATTAGCTTTAACACAGCTATTATCGCTAACAATAGCAACAAATAATGACAACATTTATAAGCGATAAATCATCACGTATTTCAGACAGGTCCTTCATGGCTTACTGGTAAAGTACCTGATTACAGTCTCTGGTCATGGTTTTGAATCCTGTCATACTCAGCCATGTTGATGATTCACAGTAACGGCAAAACACGTGTCCATTGATAACTCTCTCTCTCTCTCTCTCTCTCTCTCTCTCTCTCTCTCTCTCTCTCTCTCTCTCTCTCTCTATCTATATATCTATATATATATATATAGAGAGAGAGAGAGAGAGAATGAAATCAGATTGAAAAACAAAATTACACGATGCAGATTTAAAAAAAAAAAAAAAATGAAACATTTTTCTAATTTTATTTTTGAGTGACCTGTTTATTTTCGATTTTCGATTCATTATAGTCCCGTTATGCAAGTGGTGAATAGTGACACTATTTTCATCTTTGTGAATTTTCTGTTTTCAACCCAGTGGCATGCAAAGGTCTAGTGATGCCTTGGTAATGCCCAGAACCAACTCCTTGATTGTATGCCCCAAAGACTCAAGTATAAGTCCTAGTACTGAGGAATGTTATAAAAAAGGAAGATAGTTTGAATATGATTGGATCCCCCCCCCCCCCCAATTTGGATGCCCGGGGGCTCTGCGACCCCTTCCCCTTGCATTTCACTGTCTCAGCCCCCTAGAATAATTAACTGTTTCATTAAATAACAGCATTACCTACACAAACACGAGTGTCAACCAAATAGCAGCATTATACATATGTTGAACTATAACTGTGCCACTAATTGCCCGCCTTACCCCAAACATGTGCCGTGCTTCTTCTTCTTCTTTATTACTTAAATAGTGTGAAAGTTATGTGCAAGTTTTTTTAAGGGTCAAATTGAAATATAGTTTAAAAGGGAATATCCCCAAAGAGGTTTAACAAACAAATGATAATAATACAAAATTATCGACCCCAGACATTCGCTATATTTATTTATTTATTTATTTATTATGTTTCTTTTGGTATCCCTTATAAATTGCTTCCGTTTAGAAACTGATTTTTGAAGTCTAACTCCGCCCTCGTGGGGAGGCAAAACGAAAGATTACAAGTCAGCCGATATTTTAAAAAGCGTATATATTTCGTTTATTTATTAAAATAACTTGCGTAATCTTCCGTTTTGCCTCCTCGGGCTAGGAGCAAAGTGTAGTATGGAAAAATCTTTCTAAACTGAGGTAAGATCCAAAGTGCCCTTTTTTTGGGAAGCTTGATTTACCCTACAAAACGAAAGATTACTTAAGTACGATGATAAATATTTCATACCCCCCTCATTTCTGCCCTCGTGGGGAGGCAAGTAAATAGTGACACAAAAACATGTTTTAAAAGAAAACATGTTAATATTTTATTTGTTTTATTTATGGACTCTCTGCCTTAAAATAAATATTAACATGTTAAAAGAAAAAAAAATTCCGAAATATACTGCATTTATTAAAATAAATAAAAGATTTATTTACAAGTGTTTTGTAAATAGAGACCACGTGTATTGCGAGGTCAACCGGTGATTCCAAAACATGTCCCGCGTCTTGTGTTAATGATCTGGGGTCCTTATTCTAGTCTTGGTCCACGAAATGTAATACGTTGAATTAGTTCAAGTGTTAATCACGAATAACTCAAATAGCAAACGTTGAAAAAGTATGGTAGCACGGAGGCGTAACAATAAGTGAAATAATAATATTTGTAACATGTATTGTTTAATGATGGCTTTAGTCTTGTGCGGTGAATAACTTTTAATCAAATGTAATCAATTGTAAACGAAATGTAATACGTTGAATTAGTTCAAGTGTTAATCACGAATAACTCAAATAGCAAACGTTGAAAAAGTATGGTAGCACGGAGGCGTAACAATAAGTGAAATAATAATATTTGTAGCATGTATTGTTTAATGATGGCTTTAGTCTTGTGCGGTGAATAACTTTTAATCAAATGTAATCAATTGTAAACGAAATGTAATACGTTGAATTAGTTCAAGTGTTAATCACGAATAACTCAAATAGCAAACGTTGAAAAAGTATGGTAGCACGGAGGCGTACCAATAAGTGAAATAATAATATTTGTAGCATGTATTGTTTAATGATGGCTTTAGTCTTGTGCGGTGAATAACTGCAGGTCATGAGTGACATTAAAACGCCAATTTCTCATACAAATTATGATTTACCTTCTCTGCAGGAGGTTAGCCACAAGGTCAGGTGTGGTTTTGAGAAGCGAATACACTCTAGCCTACAAAAATGCCTGATCAGCCCCATCAGCATTCCCCAGCAGGGGCGTCTCAGAGAGAAGGTAAAGCCTGGGAGTGTAGACCTCCTAGGACCACTATCAGACTGACTGATTTGTATCATTTCTTATACAGAAATAAAAGAAATTCAGTTTTTAATGTACTGAGCATGTCCCAGCGACCGACGTATCTCTGGCTAGTTAATTTGCATATTGATTTGAAAAATGACATCTCAGTAATTTACTATTCGTTATTAGCGTTTTCTAATTCAATGATTTTTTTCTTTTTCATTTCATTATTTCAGAGTTTATTTAGGCATATCTTTCAGATGGTGGATAGAAAATTATCATTTTGAGTCAAAAGAATCTGAGAATATTCTGGGGGTTGCAATCCTGTTAGACATTGCAAATTATAAACGCCCCCCCCCCCCCCCCCAAGTGATTGATGAAGTGAAAGTGATGGACAAATGGTGTAAAGAGGAAAGAAACAATGTTTCGCTTTTTTCTTTTCTTTTTTTTTTTTTTACTTACGCTCAGAAATCAAGGGAGCCCTTTCTGGAGCTAACACTTGAATTCTATATTAACTATATATATATATATATATATATGTATATATATATATATATATATATATATATATAAGTGTTCAATCAAGATTCTCCTAAAATGTGATGCGATCATTTATGAGCCGTTTGCAGAAATGTGTGGCAAGTAGAAGACATTCGGTTGAATGACATACATTATATATATTTGATGTTATGTATTTTTATGTATTTGTGTATATAATTTTATATATTTTCAAAGCTTAATTTCATTACCTGTAGTAATATAACTGCGGTAATGGTCCTCTGAAGAGAAGAATTATCTTTGAAAACTCATGAGCTAAGGACTTAAGGATACTTTGTTTGAACTTTGAATTCTAATAAAATTTGATTGACACCTTATTTTATTACTTCATTTTATATTATATTATAATATATATATATATATATATTCGACTACGAATCAGTGGCGATTTGTAAAAGCGGGTTTGTGCCCTCCGACCGACATGAATTAACATCCCCTACACTGAAGATTGTGTAAGCATGAAACATTGATGTCTGAAGGTAAAAATAATTAATATTTACTTTAAAAAATATAATATATATATATAGATAGATATAATAATAAATATTTGTTTTGTTTATTATCTATGTACGTATACGTTTCGTCCTTTTTCATCGGAACTCATCAGCATAGAGATATAACTATTCACTACTGGTCGTGTGATTCGAAACACCAGGCTACGAGTATTTTACAACTCAAATCCCGACATCTAGAACCATACGGCCACCGCTGTATAGCTAAATAAACAGTGATAATTTTAACACTTATTTTGGCGGCTTAACGTCATAAGAGCGTTCAACTTAATGAAAGGAATGATGCATTTATAGCTAGCGACGTCATGCTGTGTTAATACTACACTTACAGTGCCCATCTAGAGGGTTTTCTAGGGGCTACAAATAATAAATATTTGTTTTTTTGTTTATTATCTATGTACGTATACGTTTCGTCATTTTTAATCAGGACTCCTCAGCATAGAGATATAACTATTCACTACTGGTCGTGTGATTCAGAACACCAGACTACGAGTATTTTACAACTCAAATCCCGACATCTAGAACCATACGGCCACCGCTGTATAGCTAAATAAACAGTGATAATTTTAACACTTATTTCGGCGGCTTGACGTCATAAGAGCGTTCAACTTAATGAAAGGAATGATGCATTTATAGCTAGCGACGTCATACTGTGTTAATACTACACTTACAGTGCCCATCTAGAGGGTTTTCTAGGGGCTACAAATAATAAATATTTGTTTTTTTGTTTATTATCTATGTACGTATGCGTTTCGTCGTTTTTAATCGGGACTCCTCAGCATAGAGATATAACTATTCACTACTGGTCGTGTGATTCGAAACACCAGGCTACGAGTATTTTACAACTAAAATCCCGACATCTAGAACCATACGGTCACCCCTGTATAGCTAAATAAACAGTGATAATTTTAACACTTATTTCGGCAGCTTGACGTCATAATGGCGTTCAACTTAATGAAAGGAACGATGCATATATAGCTAGCGACGTCATGCTGTGTTAATACTACACATACAGTGCCCATCTAGAGGGTTTTCTAGAGTATATATATATATATATATATATATATAGCAAATGAAAGAACAGAAATAAAAAAAAATCTGAGAATGACAAATCTATTACGTCTTCAGTTATTCAAAACAAGGTATATTCAATAAAATAATTTTTTTTTTTATTAAAAATTTTTTTTTTTTATTTGAGACCGAACATACTCAAGGATGGTATCAAAGTGTAGTATCTGTTCCGATGGATACTGCACCCCATAGACTGGTATTGTCTTGGCCTTCGGGGCTTGATTTACGCCGGTCAATGGGTCTGTCCTGTGCAGTTTTAGGAGGTCCACCCTCCCAGGCTTCGCCTCCCCTCTTTGGGGAGGAGTAAGTTTATTGCTTACTGCCTGAGGCGCCCCTACCGGAGAATGCCGACGGGGCTGCCCAGGCAATTTTTAAACTCCACTTTCCCGACCCGACCTTGGGTCACATCTTACTTGTGGGAGTAAGATAAAAGCTGGCCTTGTGCCTAACTCCTGGAGAGGAGTAAATCAATACTCAAGGATAGTGTCTACTTTAGTTTTTTGTTTCATTTTACTTCAGTTGAAGTTCTCAGAAATCAAGGGGCGCCTTCTTAGGGCTAACATTTGATCTCTATATGAGATACATAGATATTCGAATATTCCATTAATGTTTTCCGTTACGTCACAAACGTCGAGTTAATGGGTCAGAATGTGTCTAGTTAAGAGTAGGATGGACAATATGACCCCCTCACACACACACACACTTTTGATGACCTTGTGTCTAATTTTTCAATAAATTTGATTTCTTTATTTGCGAATAAATAATTGAAAGTGTAGTATATGTTCTTTCCTCATTCAGAAGAAAAGAATCATTCTAGACTGAGCCAAGTTTAACTTTTTGTCTTACTCTAGAGTGCCTCCTTTTTTTTTCAATCCAGATCACATTTTAAAGTTTCAACCCCCTTGCACGTTCGGCGTTAAAAACGGTGCACAGATGAAATAAATTTTGAAGCTCTTAACTTTTAAAGGTTAGGACCGATTCTGTTAGGAGAACATTTTACTACAAACTCGAATGACCTCCCCCCCCCCCCACACACACACACACCTAACTGGAATATTTAAAAATAATACATTTTTCCGAATCTTTTATTCTTGGGCGTTCTTGTTGTCCCACTCTCCATCATTTTCCAATGAAATCGTATTATATATATATATATATATATATTTGTAAACAAAATTACATTCAAACCATTGGAGACATTTTAAGTAAGGTAATCCATAGGGTAAATGTGGTATTGTGGTGATTGCTGAAGTGAAAATAATGAACAAATGATGAAAGAGAGAAAGGAACAGTGCTTGATTCATTTTACTTCAGTCGAAGTTGTCAAAAATCAAGGGGTCTCTTCCTGGGGCTAACACTTGATATTTATATCAGATACATAAATATTCCATTAAAATTCTCCTTTACTTATCAAATATTTAGTTAGTAAAGTAGTTAAGAACATTAATTTTCCTCTCCCCAATTGACCAGTTAATTATGTTATAGTATATATTTCTTGTGGTCTCTTGGTCTTACCGAGTTCCAGGACAAGAATTCATCTAGTCTGGTGGAGTATCCAGCTAAGTGCTGTTACTTGAGGTAACATTACTTGGAGAAGATACACCATTCCTCGTATGAGCAAGAGTATAGCCGTGTCGAGGGGATCTTATTTGGGCTTGGAATACTATGTTATTTTGAATATTTGGTCAGGGTTTACTTGTAGGGTGAAGTATCCTCATGCCAGGTTGTCCTGACAAACCCTTGTACAGAGAGACCGAAGACACTCGAGGATGATGTAATTCAAACTCAAGAATGGATCAAAAAGTGTCTAGTTGATCCTTTTTTCCCCCCTCATACCCACACTTTTGATGGCCTTGTGCCATGTGTGAATGAATTCTATTTATTATTTACAAATAAATAATTCAAAGTGTAGTATCTGTTCTTTCCTCGGTCAGAGGAATGAAATCTTTCTCAACTGAGCCAATTTATATCTTTTGTCTTAATCCAGAATGCCCGCTTCTTGGGGAACTGGATTTTCCTCACATTTAAAACTAAGGCAAGTAGATTTTTTTTTTTTCGTTTTTAATTCCAATTGTCATGTCTGGCTACTGATGCCCAGGATTCCTTACACTATTCTATATAGACCACATTTCCCATAAACAATGCAAGGCTAAAATAAGCTACGTTATTGACCATTTGTGTTGCTAGGCAACACTTTTATATATACGAGGGTAACTCAATAAATAAGGTGCATTTTGCAATAAAATTATTCACATTTCACCCGGATTTGTCTCTGTACTAGCATGGCTACCCGGCGTTGCCCCGGCATTGCCCGGGGGGGGGGGGGCATGGACAACAAAAATAGAAAAGTTAAAAAGTGTGTGTAACATTTTTCTTTTAAAACTTCTCTCACTCTCTCTCTCTACCTCTCTTTCCTTATCCTCCTTTCTCTCTCTCTCTTCCTCTCTCTTTATCCTCCTCTCTCACTATCTCTTCTCCCCTTCTTTCCTCTCTCTTTATCCTCCGCTCTCACTATCTCTTCTCCCCTTCTTTCCTCTCTCTTTATCACCCTCTCTCTCTCTCTCTTCTCCCCCTCCTTCCTCTCTCTTTATCACCCTCTCTCTCTCTCTTCTCCCCTTCCTTCATCTCTCTTTATCGCCCTCTCTCTCTCTCTCTTCTTCCTTTCCTTCCTCTCTCTTTATCGCCCTCTCTCTCTTCTCCCCTTCCTTCATCTCTCTTTATCGCCCTCTCTCTCTCTCTCTCTCTTCTTCCTTTCCTTCCTCTCTCTGTATCACCCTCTCTCTCTCTTCACCCCTTCCTCCCTCTCTCTTTATCGCCCTCTCTCTCTTCTTCTTCCCTTCCTTCCTCTCTCTTTATCACCCTCTCTCTTTTTTCTCCCCTTTCTTCCTCTCTCTTTATCACCCTCTCTCTCTTCTTCTTCCCTTCCTTCCTCTCTCTTTATCGCCCTCTCTCTCTCTCTTCTCCCCTTCCTTCCTCTCTCTTTATCACCTTCTCTCTCTCTTTCTCTTCTTCCTTTCCTTCCTCTCTCTTTATCGCCCTCTCTCTCTCTTTTCTTCCCTTCCTTCCTCTCTCTTTATCGCCCTCTCTCTCTCTCTTCTCACCTTCCTTCCTCTCTATTTATCACCCTCTCTCTCTCTCTTCTCCCCTTCCTTCATCTCTCTTTATCGCCCTCTCTCTCTCTCTCTTCTTCCTTCCCTTCCTCTCTCTTTATCGCCCTCTCTCTCTTCTCTCCTTCCTTCATCTCTCTTTATCGCCCTCTCTCTCTCTTCTTCCTTTCCTTCCTCTCTCTTTATCACCCTCTCTCTCTCTTCACCCCTTCCTTCCTCTCTCTTTATCGCCCTCTCTCTCTTCTTCTTCCCTTCCTTCCTCTCTCTTTATCGCCCTCTCTCTCTTCTTCTTCCCCTCCTTCCTCTCTCTTTATCACCCTCTCTCTCTTTTCTCCACTTCCTTCCTCTCTCTTTATCACCCTATCTCTCTCTTTTCTCTCCTTCCTTCCTCTCTCTTTATCACCCTCTCTCTCTTCCTATTCCCTTCCTTCTTCTCTCTTTATCGCCCTCTCTCTCTCTTCTCCCCTTCCTTCCTCTCTCTTTATCACCTTCTCTCTCTCTTTTCTCCCTTCCTTCCTCTCTCTTTATCACCCTCTCTCTCTCTCTTTTCCCTTTCACTTCCTCTCTCTTTATAACCCTCTCTCTCTCTCTCTTCTCACCTTCCTTCCTCTCTCTTTATCACCCTCTCTCTCTCTTCCCCCCTTCCTTCCTCTCTATTTATCACCCTCTCTCTCTCTCTTCTCCCCTTCCTTCCTCTCTCTTTATCACCCTCTCTCTCTCTTCTCCCCTTCCTTCCTCTCTCTTTATCACTCCTCTCTCTTTCCCCCTTCCTTCCTCTCTCTTTATCACCCTCTCTCTCTTCTCCCCTTCCTTCCTCTCTCTTTATCACCCTCTCTTTCTCTCTCTCTCTTAGTATCCTCCTCTCTCTCTCTCTATCACGTACCAATTCACACCAAAGATCGATGGAAAAAAAAATCGTTCTAAATGTTCCTCCCCACCTTACTAATTTTGTTCATGTTGAGCCCCAAAAGAATGAATATAACCCCCCCCCCCACCCCACACACACACAAAAAAATTTGTACGTATTCTGTCCGAGGCAAGGTTGATAAAGAATATATAAGCTTTGTAGGTGTATTTTCTATAGTGGACACACACCAACAGACAACTACCCTTTATATAATAGACTAGCATGGTAACCCGGCATTGCTTGGGACATGGACAACAAAAATAGATGAATTAAAAAAGGGTGTGTAACATCTTTCTTTTAATACTTCTCTCTCTCTCTCTCTCTCTCTCTCTCTCTCTCTCCCCCTCTCTATCTATCTTTCTATCCTCTCTTTCCCCCCTCTCTCTATCACAAGTACCATTTCGCATCAAAGGTTGATGTAAAAAAATCGCTAAAAACATTGACCCCCCCCCCCCCGCTCGCCCCTGACTAATTAATCCTGCTGATTTAAAAAAGAATGAACATTACAAAAAAAAAATGTTTCCATATTCTGTCTGAGGCAAAGCTGAAAAAAATATATCAGTTTTGTTGGTGTATCTTGTGTAGTTTCTGATTTTTAGGTGAACACGCACACACACACAACTCCTTTTTATATAATAGATTAATAAAAGTATGAGACGTGTGTCTGTGTATTGTTATTAGTTTTTATGACATGTCAACCATCATTGGGTCATTTTATGTTGTAATCATACCTTTTTTTTGCATACGGTTTATTTATAGATTAATCAAAATTTTAAGGGATTCTTGTCGCATAAAGTACCTGATTTTCCCAAATTGTCACTCATGTATGTGTATCTTTCTTCTGAGTCTCACGGCTTTTATATTTGTTTGGTGTCATTCATTCATCGTCTTGTTGGTGTATGTGGCAACACCAGAGCCAGGCTTATTTTACCTGAGATCCTGTGACAGGGATAATGTTTAACCTTCCCATACGTAGAAATAATAGTGCACCATCGCACGCATTGTATATGTTAGACGTTTACAACAAAAGAATATCGATTAGTATTTGTTTCAATGGCCGATAACTCGGAAACCCAGCGTTTCCGGACCTATGTACACATATATAACATAATCTCAAAGTTATGCCATCGATTTTTCAAATACCCTGTATCTCTATATTAATCAAATTATGAGACAACTTCATGTGTGTGTGTAGTTCTTGCCTAAATGTTACTTTGATACTGATACATTGAATTATTATTTTTTAATTCACTATTGATCGAATATTTATTGAAATGAAAAATAAAATATGTGAAAACTAGAACGAATGTAAAAAAATCCGAATGAATTTCAATTTCTTCTTACGATCCTTTAAATTTAACTCTAAAACGCTTTATTTTTTATATTGGTCTGACATCGGAGATACTGATTACCTATTTAGCGGGTGTGCTTATGCAACATCATACTAATACCTACTCACACTTTCCAACAGGCTCGTTGCAGATGTGAAGCAAGTTACAGTTTGACACATTTTCGTTGACTATTATATTAAATAGGCATTTTGTTGCAATGTGTCATATTTGAAACAAAAACATTTAAGGGTTAATGCTCAATTCAGGTGTGGGGGTAGTGTAGTATCTGTTCTGTTATCATAATACTATCCTCCCAGGCATTATGTCCTCCTTTCTTTGGCGGAGGGTAGTTTAGTATTTGTTCAGTTGCCATGAGATTATCCTCCAAGGCATTACCTCATCCTTTGGAGGAGGGGAGTATAGTATATGTTCAGTTGCCATGACATCCTCCTCCAAGGCATTACCTCATCCTTTGGAGGAGGGGAGTATAGTATATGTTCGTTCGTCATGATACCATCCTCCAAGGCCTTACCTCATCCTTTGGGGGAGGGGAGTGTAGTATATGTTCAGTTGCCATGAGATCATCCTCCAAGGCATTACCTCATCCTTTGGGGAGGGGAGTGTAGTATATGTTCAGTTGCCATGACATCCTCTTCCAAGGCATTACCTCATCCTTTGGGGGGAGGGGAGTGTAGTATATGTTCAGTTGCCATGAGATCATCCTTCAAGGCATTACCTCATCCTTTGAAGGAGGGGAGTGTAGTATATGTTCGTTCGTCATGATACCATCCTCCCAGGCATTACCTAATTAGCATTAAGGGCTAACTCGAGATTCGGTTGGTGGATAAAGATAATACCTAGTAAATATAATTAACAAGATGGCTGGCCTAGGTAAAAATGAAGCGACCGTTCAGTTCAGTTAGTCGTCATTAACTCTAACACTTGCCAACAGGATCGTTGTAGATGTGAAACAAGTTGGAGTTTGATACATATTCGTTGAATATTTTATTAAATAGGCATTTTGTTGGAATGTGTCATTTTTGAAACAAAAAAACATTTAAGCCTTAAAGATGAGACATTTTCTAGAATCAAAATAAATCATGTAATGGATTTTGATCAGAATTAGAATAAGGATTCCAGATATAAGGTTGAGTATCATTATATCTTGATTTTAATCTTCATAAGGGGACATACAAGTGGTGCAAAACTGTTCTTTTTGGGGAATTAATTTTACCCGTCCGAGGATGGGTATTCTTCTATTACAGTATAAAATGATGTGCTACCTTTATTAGTACAAATATTAACTGAATATGTTTTGTGCAAGTAGATCTAGCATGGAGTTATAAACAGCATATACATTTTAATCTTTATAAGGGGCATAAACGTGGTGAAAAACTGTTCTGTTTTGAAGAATTTATTTTATCCGTTATTTTAATCTAAGCTTTCGAAAATTAGAATTTTCCTTGTCAAAGCAAGTCCACATAACATCGGACGATGAAAATGAAAAAGAAAAAATAAGGAAAAAAACAATTTGCTTTGACAAGCAAAATTCTAATTTTCAAAAGCTTAGATTAAAATAAATATTTATTTTAACAAACACATTGTTATAGTTTTCTAAAAAAAAAATACTTTTACGAAACAATAGTTTATAATATGTCTACCCCTTTCTACGAACTAAATATGTTTTGTGCAGATGGATCTAGCATGGAGTTGTAAACAGGATATACATTTTAATCTCCGTAAAGGTATATAAAAGTGGTGCAAAACTGTTCTGTTCTGGGAATTGATTTTACCCGTCCTGGGACGGGTATTCGTCTAATTTAGTATAATAATAGATTTCGAATCTTAAATAGTCAGATTCTGTCAAGATAAGTTCTTGTTACTGTCATTCTTGCATGGCCAGAAGGCTGCAAAGTTGACCACTCCATCCTCAATATAAGCACTAACATAGTCTATCTTTCGATTTCTTACTGCACATAGTCTTAATTCGTAGAGGAATCCATAACGGGAAACACCATTCCTCTGCCAGTAGTTATTTTTAGCTCTTGACTTCCAGATAGCGCTCACAAGGGGGTCCTCGCCATCATTAAAGAGTTTAACATAGGTCAAACTTAAATTGTTTTGTATCTGTTTGTTGAGCTCAAAGAGGAAATTGTCCACCGTTATAGCGGTCCAAGAAACGGTTTTCTCTGATATTTCTGCTTTTTCGTATACGGATGAGACAACCAAGGAATCGTTAATAGAAGTCAAAGATTGTATCACCAAGTGAAAGCTCTGCTCTCGCATCTTGTCCAACCGAAAAAGATGTCCCTCAAGATTTTGATGATAGAAAAGTTTCTGGACGACGTTAGGCTGTTTTTTAAAAACAATAACAAAGTATAATTCGTTCGCAACGGAATAGTTTTCTAAATGCTTAATAAAATACCCATTTTCAGATTGTCTTTGCACAGTGTCCTCAAAGAGATTGCTTTTTACATCGATCGTGATATGGAAAGATCCGTGTTCATTATCTTGATTCCAGATAATATTAAAATGGTTTTGAGCGTTCCATGTACAGCAGTCAATCCATTGAACATTATACCCAGCCTCAGTCATCAAACAAACGTGTTCTTTTAAGTAGATATGCGGTAGCATGACTGTAACCCCTTGGGTTTGATCTTCGCTGATAACACTTAGATATTTATGAGGCAAGTTTGCCGGCTGTTGTCTCAAAGGCAGAAAGGACACAGTGCTAATTGCATATTTGATCAGACCATTCAAATCCATATCCTTTGACCAGGCGTTAAAATACAAGGCCCATGTAAGACCAGACTTGTCATGCATGACTGTGCAAGATGTCCCTTCCATGGCACCAGTATGGCTCCAAGAAAGGCCGTTGTCTTCTATATCCATTCCTAGTCCGTACCATTCTGACCCGTGTTCGTATGTAGGACGGTCAAGCATTGTCTGAGATGTTTCCTCTTTTAAAAGTTGTTGCGGTCCATAGCCGGCCAGTGAGTCATAAATGTGAACAAGATTTGATGTAGTGGCCACCCATCCTCCGTATGCCGCAGTGCCATCCATAACTACTGATTTGGAGTGAGCTGGCATCCAAAATTCTTTGGGATAGTCAGATGAGTCAGAATTTGGTGAAGGATTATGGTAATATTCCACCTGAAATATAGAATAGAAAATATTTAAAATCAATATCACATTATCATGAAGATTCGATGTTTTTCTATAACCAAAACGTGGAATATTATTTCAAAAGAATGTGGAACACAAACAAAAGTCTGTCGTGAGACTGCATACCTCCGTCTGACAACATACCAATATTTGTGTGTACATATGTTTCAGAAATGTTTTTAATAACCTCCTCTTAAACACAAAACAAATCACTCTATGATTTCATTAATAGGTTCAGATAACAATGGAATTGTTTAATGAGGACAAATACTTAAAAAAAAATACTCATAAAATTCGTTATTTTACACTTTTTCCTTTTTTATGATTGGCTATAGTAATTGGATTTTAGAGTCAAATGGATATATTTATTAAAAATTTTCTGAAACATAAGTACACATAGATATTTGTTGATGTTGAACTTTTAGAGCATGATATATATATTTAGTATTTATTATGCAATAAATTTTGTATTCTACTTAATTATAATATATATATATATATATGTGTGTGTTTATCGTTCAAGTTTCAAAGTATTGCATGGAAAGTTAATAAAATTGAAATATAAGCCAAATTAGCAATACAAGATTAATTTTTTTTTTTTCTTACATTAATCCTATCGATTACGGAATAAAATTCCTTCTTCAGGGGTGACCAGTATTGAGTCATTTTTTTTTTTTTTTCATCAAAAAACAAGAATAAAGAAACTTATTTCTTTGTTAATTTGATAAACGTCTTTGATGGTACGACGTCATCGCCGTACTGTTATGAAAGGCGGGTAGAATTCAAAAACCGGTGTCGAACGAAAAATGCGTTGGCACGCTGTCAAGTAATGTGTGTGTTTATCGTCAAAGTTAATAATATATATATATATATATATATATATATATATATATACACACACACACAAGCTCTACAAATAACTAATTTAATATCGAGAACCTTTGGAATGGATATATACCGACTTATTACCTGGTAATAAGTCTAAACTCATCCTATATATCTAATATATGATGTTATCTTGACGGATTTTCAAAGTCAGACCTAAATAGCAATGCATCTGACAAATCGATACTTGATTTGAACTAGCATTTTTTCCACTATCTTATTGACCTGAATATTAGTTAGTTTATTTAAGTTTCTTCCTGAGAATAATTAAGCCGGCTAGGAAGTTTGTTAAACTGAGGTCATGTTTCATTTATGACCTAAACAGAAGCAGCCGCTTACGAAATTGATAAAAAGAATTTCCTACATTTCTAACTTCAGATATCAGATAAACAACTAAAAATGTTCAAATTAAATAAAAGGTTATATATATATATATATATATATATATATATATATGGTTAATACAACAAAAGATATAAGAGGCAACTAATATCTTTAATTAGTGAACATCCGGATAAAAATAAAGCTCAATATACTGGATAGAGCATTAATAGCAATAGATGAAGTGAAAGAATAAAATAAGGTGCGAATTTCCCGTCTGGATACCTTTTGTCGTTTTTTGACCACAATTCACCAATTGGATTATTTTTTAATCAACCTCTTTGATATCTTGCCTGGAGCTATTTTAGACTTGTTGACTTGGATGAACTGTATAGTTTTACTAAAAAGTATGTTTTGGGCCGATATATTTGATGTTTTATATACCTTTATGTATTTTTATATATATTTTTTTATATATATATATATTTTTTTCAAAGTTTAATTTTTATTACCTGCAGTAATGTCATTGCGGTAATGGTCCTCTGAGGAGAAGATTTTCTTTGAAAACTTATGAGTTAAGGACTGTAAAGAACTTTGCCTGAACATTGAATTGTAATAAAATTTTATTTGCACCTTATTTTATTCTTTCACTTCATCTATTGCTATATATATATATATATAGGACTTAAGGATACTTTGCTTGAACTTTGAATTCTAATAAAATTTGATTGACACCTTATTTTATTACTTCATTTTATATTATAATATTAATGCTCTATCTAGTATATTGAGCTTCAGTTTTTATCCGGATGTTTCACTAATTATAAGATATTAGTTGACGCTTATATCTTTTGTTGGATTGCTTCATATATATATATATATATATATATATATATATATATATATATATATGAAAATAATAATGGCCTTGTAGCCACAGTCAATAAAATAATTCGGCTCACTTTCTCCGACTTTGTCTTTCTTGCGTCTTTCTTCACAACATCAAGTTCAGAATAAACTCCTGACTCAAAATGTGAATGACTTTCTTCTTTTATCGACATGCAGACATGTAGTTATTCAAACCAACTTGATTTGCATAACTACATGTCTACACTCTCTGTCGCGGATGTTAAAACAAAGACATTACAAGTCGCCTCTACTTCTTCTTCTTTCGTTTGCTTCACAGCATCTCACTGTTAGATCACCAGCTCGGTTGAGAAAAGCCATGCTAATGTTTTGTTGTCTAGCGCAGCTATGCCGGCTTCGCCGTTGGGTGGTCGATATTTAAGGCATGACTCGATGATGTGGTCTACTGTCTGTTCAGAGTGACCACAGTCGCAGACAGCCGAGTCCCTGAGTCCTTTCATGGTTGCGGCGAAACGGCCGACACCTGTCCTGAGGCGGTTGAGCATTGTCCACTGCCGGCGAGGGAGGTCCATGCCTGGTAGGTTATCCGGATCCTCCACAAATCTGTGCAACCTTGATTTATCTGCTGCCTGCCATTCCTCCGTCCAGCAACGTTTCAGCCAGATTCGTTTTGTAACCTCACCGGGTGTTGAAAGCAGGAGCTGGTGGGCATGCACCGAGAATGGGCATCGTGACTTGAGGCGAGCTAACGCCAGTATTTGTTATCAACAGGGCAGTTTTCAAATCCTCTTGTCCTTCCCCGGTGAATGGCGCAAAACACAGACTTAGGGTTAGGGTTAGGCATTCTCTTATTCCTCTTTCCTTAGACTACTCCACTTACACTTAGACTAGGTGCACAATCTAGTTTACCCTACGAATCTTGAGAATCTAGTTTACCCTACGATTTAATCCATAGCTGGAGGGTGAGGGGACATATGGAGTCATATCTTTCCCGAGGGTATTAGCGAAAATGAGGCAGTGGGCCCGACAGAAAATAAACAACCGACAAGTGCAGCTCACCTCTGGCAACTCTTGCAGGAAATCCGGGCAAAACTATCTTCAGTCTACCCCCCCCCCCCCCCAGGTCTTTGGTGGAAAGAATGGCAAGAATTTGTGAAGCCGTAAATTGGTGAAAAAATAAATAAAAAGTAAATGGATCTATTGAAATCCAGAGCGACCCAAAAGCTCCTTTTTCATTGGCTATTACACAGAGATGTAGGGGAGGGCGCCACTCTTACTCTTGATCTTCATCTTATGATGCTGAATGTTTAGCAAGGGAGCATCAAGTACTTTTTTTTTGAGTCTTTGGTATGATCCGATCAAGGATTGAACCTCGGTCTCCTGACTCATCGGAAAACATTCTAATTATTACGCCAAATTTTTGATTAAAAATATAAAAATAAATCTAAAAATAAGTTATTTTCACCTAGCAATTTATTATTATAACCCTTACGGCGTATCCGCATATGAAGGCAATTTTAGCGATTCGTTCGGTCATTATTGTTTTTTGTCGTTAAAGATAAAAGGAATCGCACGATCGTGGCAAGATGAATAGCCATATTGTTTTTCTTACCTTTCTACCTTTATTCGATATGATTGTAGAGCAAATAAGAGGGGGTCGGGCTGGGCTAGGTGGGTCGTGGGGGTCGGGTAAAAACATTGAAAAACGGTCAAGTTGGGCAGAAATCCAACAGCTTAGGGTCGACGAGCAGATAGCGAACTAGTGTTGTCACTAAACATAGATTGATATTGATAATCATCTTTTTTTATGAGCCGACGGCACAGTTCGTACAAAAATACCTTTGTACAAACCTTGGCACGGGTTTCGCAATAACAATGAATAACTTTAAAACAACAAAAACAATGTCTCAAATCACCCCCCAAGTAACAACAACAATCTAACAACTATGCGTAATAAATGAGGACATACAAGTGAAAAAAAAAAAAAGTTAAAAGAAAAAAACAAAGCCATAGAGTTGCTAAATATGTTTTCATAATCAATATCAGGGGTTATTTTTAGTCCAGGATTTTCTCATTGGCAAGTCGAGTAGCTTAATGGTTAGAGCAATGGTTCCCTAAATCATCTGGTGCTCTGCATTGGTGTGGCCTGAGAGGATGGTATGATTTAACTGCTTCCCACTGCATCAAAATTTGTCACAAAACCGGAAGTTAGGAAAAAACAGCTCCCCAGGGAAGGCATTCTGATCAGATTAAAAAATAGTCGAGAACTGAAACATCAGAATTTCCCGGTAGGGGTACCTCAGGCGATCAGCAATAAACCTACCTCCTTTTGAAGGAGGAGGTAATGCCTGGAAGGTTGCACCTCCGGCGACCAGCAATAAACCTACCCCCTTCCGAAGGAGGAGGTAATGCCTGGAAGGTTGCACCTCCGGCGATCAGCAATAAACCTACCCCCTTCCGAAGGAGGAATTAATGCCTGGAAGGTTGCACCTCCGGCGTTCAGCAATAAACCTACCCCCTTCCGAAGGAGGAGGTAATGCCTGGAAGGTTGCACCTCCTACAATTGAATCGAACCATACCTAATTCTGATATAACATAATCACACTGACACACCAGTTCTTGTTGGATCACCGAAGTTAAGCAATGTTGAGCCTGGTCAGTAAACGATTGGGAATATCAGGCGCTGTATGTGGAAGGATGGTGACACCTCCTCACTGCAAAAAACGTCGTTAAAATTATCTCGCCTGAGCAGGATACAGGTGCGACTGGGGACCGGAAGTTCTCCCTCTCTGACAATCTTAAGGGGGACTTTTTTAGGATTATGGTGGAATCTGTCCTGCTCTACAACTTGACAGCTCAGACACTGTCGAAACAGCAAAAAGCATCACTTGCTGGAACATACACAAAGATGTTACGAGTTGAATTGGAGGAAACACTCAACCACAAAAAACCTATTCAAACACCTTACTCCTATCTCAGTCTCACTAAGAGAGAAAAAGGCTTCAGCTTGCTGGAGAAAGGAAATCAGAATTTGTGAGTGACACCTTCCTATGGAATCAATCACCCAGCCAAGATCAGTTAGAAAACCTCATCATTCTTATATTGGATAAATTGTAGAGGAGTTTGAATGCCATCTGGAGAACCTGCTGGCAGCGGTGTCTGAGAGAGATAGTTAGAGGGAACTTGTCAGGAAAATTCGAGAAGAATACTCGATCTGATTGATTAGTATTAGATGAAGAAGCCAATTTCACAAATAGTTTTCTTTCCATATGAAGTTTGAATTCTCTGAACTTGGTTCAAGTGACTCGGATATAACTGTTCAGATATTCTTCAGTCAGGGTCAATCCGCAGATCTCCTTTGACCTACAAAAATTTCTACAGAAATTTCTGCACAATCACTAATATGTACTAGCTAATATATCCACTAATCATCTTATCCACTCTAAAATATCGGTTGGAAGACTTCATCACACCTACATTGACCAACTTGCAGAAGAATCTGGATGCTATCTGGAGGACCTGCTGACAGCGATATATGGAGGGAACAAGTCGCAGGAATCCGAAACGAATTCTCGACCTAATTGATTGAGTTAACAGGATTTAAATCTGGCACAGCCAACTCCATAGTATATGGTAAAGAGACCGACTTTACTTTATATATTATAAGAAAAACTGACGAAACGGGATCACATATTGATTTTTCAGGAAGAAAGCTAACGATAAAGAGACTTACTTTAATAGCATGGCTACCCGGTGTTGCCTGGGAACATGGACGACAAACCCGAAGAGCTAAAAAGTGTGTAACATCTTTCTTTTAAAGCTTCTCTCTCTCTCTTTCTATCGCATATATATATATATATATATATATATATATATATATATATATATATATACATAGTAAGCTATGAAAATATAAACAGAACAATAGAACAGGATATAGGAAGTAACACAAACAAGATCTTTGTTCGTGAGAAGCCCAATGATTGGCTGAGAGAACAACAAAGAATCTGATTGGTTAACTAGCTAGCCGTGTATATAAAAACACACAACAAAAATAACTCCATGCAGTTAGCCTGAAGATTCCCTCTGGGAATGAAACGCGGAAGCCTCTGTGTAGCTTAATTGCCATTAATATATTTTCATAGCTTACTCCTAGCTCTACTTACGTATCGAGCAAATACTGAAAATTGATACATTAAAAAATGATATCTCCTTATAAAATTTTATGTGGATACATGAAATACTAATATATATATATATATATATATATATATATACAATTTTTCATGTGAGTTTTTTTAATGTATTTTGGCTTAGCGCTATTTTTTTCAAGACTTCTTATTAAACTTTTCCCATCTTCTTTACTCCAGTCTTTGGAATAATATGTTTTCTTATTACTATTAAAACAACTACTTCTCTGATGATCAGCAATGTCAAACTAAAGTCTGTATATTTCTCTTGACTTTGCTGTGAAACACGCGTAAGATTTAGAATAAGTATTAAATTTGGAGAAAAAAAACATTTTGTTTGTGAGACGAAGAAGAAATACAGAATTATGAAAATAAAGAGATTGAAAGAACAAATGAAAATTATGATTTTGAATTGAATTGATTCCCAACGTCATTGAAATGCAACTATAAAGTAAATATATATATATATATATATATATTTTACCATCCCCCTCTCATCTCCCTTTCTATCCCTTCTCTCTTTATCACCCCCTCTCTCTTATTCTCTGGAAACCGGTTTAATATGCAAGAAAGAAAAAGAAATCTGACTGACTGCTGGTTAGCCTAATTTCAGTGTTTTCCAAGCAACTACCAGGATCAACGAAAACTAATTTTTGACCTTTGACCCTTGAACTAATTTGTTTGCTAGTGACACCAAGCGGATGAATATTGCAGTATTTCTTTTGACTATAACCAGGCAGGGTAACACTGGATCTGATTATATAAGGTTTGTAAGTGAACCGATCACACACATACACACACACACACAAAATGATGATTTTACAAGTCGGTGACATAAAAGATTACATATATGACATTTTCAAATATCAAGACAGAAAGTACCATTTCACACCAAACATCGATGGGAGAAAAATCTCTCTAAATGTCACCCCCCCCCTCCGCGACTAATTTTGTTCCTGTTAACCCCCAAAAGAAGGAATATTACAAAAAAAAATGTGCTTTCTCGGCCTTTTGGCCAAGATCAAAGTGTAGTATCTGTTCCGATGGATACTGCACCCCATAGACTGGTATTGTCTAAGCCTTCAGGGCTTGATTTACACCGGTCTATGGGTCTGTCCTGTGCAGTTCTAGGAGGTCCACCCTCCCAGGCTTTGCCTCCCCTCTTTGGGGAGGAGTAAGTTTATTGCTTACTGCCTGAGGCGTCCCTACTGGGGAATGCCGAAGGGGCTGCCCAGGCATTTTTTGTAGGCCAGAGTGCTCACCTACTCGGGCGCTGGTTTTTCAAATCCCACTTTCACGACCTTGTGTCACATCTTACCGCTGTGGGAGGTAGATAAATAAATGTGCCTATATTCTGCCTGAGGCAATACTGAAAAAGAATATATCAACTTTGTGGATGTGTCTTGTGTAGTTCATAACTTCTAATTGGACACACAAACAGACAATTGCCCTTTATATATTAGATGGCTGTAGTGCCAGACGTTAGCTGAGTATTCTGTTAGTTACCCAGTTTGTTGGCGACAAAAGAGACAAACAGAACATAGATTTATAAAAATAAAAGTCTTTCTTTATAATGTGTATTTGCACCTATACAAAAGAAAGAATGACTGTAATTACTGGGTATTACTATTCACAGCTAAATAAAAATTAATTTTTGATATTACTTTTACAGTTGTTTTTATTTTGTTTTATGAAATTAAAACAAAGTAAATATTTTGTTTTAATCTTTCTGGAAAAAAAACGAACATTTTCTAATTTTTTACTCGAAGATTCAAACAGATTGTTAAACGAAATATATTTTTGATTATTCAGATTATTATTTTCATCTTGATTGTTATTTTTACAACGTTTCGGCAGATGTGACCTCTGACCTCCTTTAGGTGCATCTTTTCAAACTTGAGAATCTTTATGTCGAACTCAGGAAGGAACCTACATAAAATTTCTCACTGAACCCGGCGTTGCCTGGGGCTATTAAAAAAAACAAAATAGAAAAGGTTAAAAAGTGTATGTAACATCTTTATATTAAAACCTATATCTCTCTACCTCTCTCAATCCGTCTCTATCTTTCTCATCCTCCTCCCCTTCCTCGTTTTTCCACACCCTTCTCCCCCACCCCTCTTTCACCTCTGCCCAGTATATTCCTCTCTCCTGTTTTAATGTATTGAAAATAATAATAATAATGTAAGTCATTCACCTTTCTTTTACATAATATATAACATTGGAAATGGCTGAAAAACCGACACCCCTATTATTCATCCAGGGCAACGCTGCTCAAGAATATACCAACTTTGTGGGTGTTTGTTTTGTAGTTTTATATTTTTATCTGTACACACACACACACACATAGACAACTGCCCTTTATATAATAGAAGGTTGAAAGTTACATTGGCTGAAACCTTATGAAAATAACAATCAAAAGGGGGATAGTCGTCCGAATAATACCATCAATACAGATTACCGGTACTCTTATAGAGAATGCACCGTATTTCCATGACTTTGCGTCGTCAGGTCTTGGAAGCGTCCGAGAGTTGACGAAACTATTAACCAATCAGGTTTCAGCAGACATTAAACAATCAGGTTCCAAGCAAGCAGACGATAACTTTTGGAAGAAATGAATTTCTATGAATTGCAGCGCGTTGAATCTTCGGAAGGATTCATTAGGTTGTCAGCAACGGTCACTTCTTGCGAAAAACTAACCCTAAATCCTAACCATAACACAGAAAATGTTAAAAAGAAAAAGCATTGAAAAAAAAAAAAAAAAAAAAGAAATTGGTTAAAAATAGTGGTTTCGTTGTTTGTTATATATATAAAAAAATCATCTTTTGAAACATTTCGGTGCACAAAAAAACATTTTATTTAAAAACATTTGATTAACGATGCTTCTTTTGACAAAAATATAAACTAAACACCTAATTAATAACAGTTGTTTAGCTATGGTTTGTTCGTTTTTTTAATTTTTATATATGTATTTTACTTTGATTGTCTGAATTTATCGTCTACCAGTCTTCAATTTATCGTTTGGCAGTTTTTGCCTCATCAACTCTCGGGCGCTTCCAGGACCTGCCCGAACGTTGACGACGCAAAGTCACAGAAATGCGATGCGTTCTCGATAAGAGTACAAAATTATCAATCTTCATCCAAAAATTCCGAAACAAAACGATTTTATAAAGTTAAAGTTTTAAAGTATAAATTCTCTGAATTTCTTAATTTTTTTGAAACATCACCAGAAAAACCAAAGTCACAAGCTGCTACCGTCTGGCACTCCATCAAGATATATAAGTCTTCTGCAGGACCTGCAAAGTATTTGCACCCAGAGGATGCATACATTTGCTAGTATTCATAATATGAGGTTCCTTATGAAAAAAGAGGACAACAAAAAATCGAAAACTAAAAAGCAAACATCAAACGATAGCGAGAAAAAAATATAAAGAAAAAAGTAATTTGAAAAATTGGTTGCATAGTTTGACCGGCAGTAAATCAGACGGCTGATTTGTTGCCAAGCGTCGTGCTGACCAAAAGGACATAAGCATTATCAGAATAAATTTGTGTTGTATTCATGTATTTTTATTGGCACAAGTTAATAAGGCTTTCAGGGTCGGGCGCGCCAAAAACCTGTCACACTTATATCTAAGGTAAACGATCATTTTAATATTAGAGGTAATATATACACCCTGTGAACCCTCTTGGGTACAAATAGTTAATGAAATAATATTTTAATAATTAAGAGATTTTTAAATTTTTTTTTTTACTGACACCAAATAAATAAGAATAGCTCTATTCTTAAGATGCGTCCATTCAAGCTGCACATTCAGCGATGAAAATGCTATTTCAAACTTCAGACCGATGGATGGACAGATTCCTGATGAAGACTTCGAAATAATGAAAAATGTAAAAAATTAAAAGAATCATTAAGATGTAAATTGCATATGAATTTTTGACAATACAAACTCATGTTAGGATTTTGTTGATGGAACAATGGAACATAAATGTGATTTTCAGGTCAAATATAAACAATTGATTTTCGTAAAAATATTCGTTTTCTAACTAGATGGCTAAACGGATAATTTAGCATAAATCACTGACGAAGCTCTTGAAACAATGAAAAAAATAGAAGGTCAAAAGAATCACTACAATGCAAATTGTTTAAAAAATTTTTTTAAAAAGAGTAGACAGTCATTAGGCAGTTCATCATCATCATCATCATCACGACACTAAAGTTCAACACTTCCTCCTCCCCTAAAGTCCAACCTTTTCTCCCCGTGGTAGAGGGAATGACAACATGATAGTGTCAGAGCTACCTGGCTAACAGGACTCTGGTGAAAATGCAGGAGGAGTCAGCATCAGGATCCCTCGTCCTCTGGTCGTCTCTGCTTCTGCAATGGGGCAAGCAAAGACGTGTCAGGCATGGGACCACACATCAATGGAGTGAGAGTGACAACGTTGCTTCTGTGCCATTCCTTTGTGTGTTCTGTACCAAACCTTCCCCGACTTCGCATGCACCAACCGTAGCCCATCTAGTAATTTACTTTCTTCTGACAGTGAACACAGCTGTCTGATAAGCAATTGTCCAGGATGTCTATTTTCATCTAGCTTAACACTACAATCTCTCTCTCTCTCTCATATAATGCTTTCTACATTGAATCACTTAGCACTGTTTCAGCTACAGTGCTTTTGTTTACTTCTTTATTGCTTGCTTAAATGTACTCTTTCTCTCTTCCCCTCATTCTTACTCTCTCGCACACACACATACTCACATCAGAGCTTTCCATACGGGTACTATCTCAGCCAAAGTTTATTTTAGGGATTGTGTGCTTGTATCAGAGATATTTTTGAGATGGAAAATCAATAGCTGAATGAAATTAAACGGGGAAGAATTTAGAATTAACATATTTTACTTATGTAATGGATCCACCGTGCTAGTTAGGTTATAATAAAGCATATTTTTAATGAAAAAATGTATTTGTTATTTTTGTATGCGAACATTTACTCCAGCTTGTTTGCTCAAAACCTAAGTCGAATATAGTACAACAAAAGAGCCTGCCCATAGATCAAGACAACCAATGTTTTCTCGGACCAAAGGAGAGCGAAATTGCCGATTGGCCAGGTACCCAAGTCTCCGGCATAGCTGCATTAACACCAACGTTCTGTAGATCTTACAAGTGTGTGTGGAGGGGGGTGTAAAATCTCTGTTTATTTTTATGACAATTTATTATTTTTTTCGCTAAATTTTGTTTTTCTTTAGAACAAAAATATGCAACAACAATTTTAACAGATTGTACAATTTTTTTTGTTTGTATTTTTTTGGTAATTTTGAAACGAAAAAAAAAACCCAACTAGGTTAGGGTTAAAAAAAAGTTCGTTTTTTAGGTTCAATTGGCAGGAAAGGAAAGGCTAGAGGAAGAGGAATGAAGTTTTTCGGCAGAGAACAATTATATTATCTGCGATAATATGGAGACAAAGGGGTTGTTTCAAAATTTTGTACGGAACTCTTGCATGAAAGGGTTAGGGTTTTGCACAGAACCATGGCATGAAAAACACTAACTCTAGTTACAATTCAAATAAGAAGAAATTTGGATAACAAATATTTTATTTAAATAAACTCATTTATTTACTTAATGAAAGATTAACAAAAAAAGGTAAATTACGATTAAATGTGGCAAATTACATCTGATGTACCTCTCTCTTGTATGCAGATATGTTTATCATGACTCATAGAATGTTCATTCCATGGACAAGTGTACATTATTCCATTTACTATACATGCACTTTTGACAAGTTAGGGAGTTAGGGAATGGATCCACCATGTTAGTCAAATTATAATAAAGTATATTTTTTAACAGACGAAAATGTTGTCTTTGTATTATTTGGATTATTCGGACTACTGTTCTCATCTTGAGTGTTATTAAAAATTAACAAAAAAAGGTGAATTACAAATACAATTTAGTTCTAAATTACAATTAAATTAAAGATCGGGCCTCAAAATTGACTGGTTCGCATGAAGTCCTTCTCATTGGTCGCATCCATTTGTTAACCTGCGGAATTGCAGGTTTAACCCACAAGACCAGAGGCAGCAAGGCTCAGCGGTTGCATGCGAAGTTGGGGAAGGTTTGATGCAGAACACACAAAGAAATGGTGCAGAAGCAACGTTGTCACTCCTGCTCCATTGATTTGTTTGCCACATGCAGAGGTAGAGACGACCAGAGATAGACGGATCCTGATACTGACTCCTCTTGGAGCTCTGTGTCAAACTACATCTGATGTCCCCCTCCCCGTCATGCACATATGTTTATCATGACCTGTAGAATGTTCATTGCCCGGCCAAATGTACATTATCACTTTTGACGAGTTAGGAAATGGATCCACCATGTTAGTCAAATTATAATAAAGTATTTTTTTTAAAAGACAAAAATGTCATTTTTGTATACAAACATTTATTCTAGCTTGCTTGCTCACAACCTGCTGCTAAAGTTACTGGAAAAAGGTGGGATCATTCTACCACCCCAGAAAATATCTCTCTCCTTACGCAATCCTCTACTTGTATAAGAGACAAATACATCCTGGGGAGGTGCTTAACACAGAATTAATTACCTGGGACCATTGGCTTGCTGAAAATTTGAACACTTGTAATGAGGAGCAAACAGGCATCTTATATAAAATATATAATTTATTATTCATTCCGAAGAAACTTATAAAAGTCGAGTTGGCAAGCTGGGCCTTGACACAATCCGTTATGGGTGAGGAAAAACACCAAACTGATTCTTCTCCCTGGCCGTGATAAAAACAACAGAGAGAAAGAGAGAGAGGGGGGGGGGGTTGTAGTCCCACTGGAGAAAGAAAGAACTAAGAATACATATCAAAAGAAAGAGAGATATAGAGAAAAACTAGTCACTGATGTTCTCAATACACAAGTCCCAGGGGACAGGTTTATTGGGTTCAGTCTTTTTGACCTTTCAACTTCAAGCCTTCATACCATGAGCACCTATCAAACTCAGCTAGGATCAGATCTGATTGACGACACACTTTTTCTACTGGCTGCTGTAGTGACATTTTGAGGTGACAACACCATTGTTTTGATTTTACTCGTTTCCCTGCGAGGACAGAGAAAGTTAAGTACAAGGTTTTTAGTGTGGGAAATCTCAGTTCCTATAAAAGGGCAACTATCCTTGTCACATTGTAAATTAAGTGATTGCAGTTTAATTAAACACCAACTTATCTTATACTGTGAAAGACGTTTCCTTTGATATAAGGATGGGATGGCACAATAGAATGCATCCTGTTCGTATGGAGACTATGTAGCAGTTACCTCTTCCTTTCAAAACATAACTACACCGGTTGGCCGTTAGGTGTCGCTTTTTCACCGACAGGTGGCGCTGAAAACGACACCAGAGTTATCTGCCCTGCGGACTATAAAAACCGTTGCAAACGGAAATTTGCGCTCTCTTTCACCGACCAGCCTCGGCAGAACAACGCTGGCACCAGCGCTCCGTCTCTCTCTTCTCTGGTCGACAGAACGACGCTAATACACTAGCGCTTCGTCCCACGCTTTCTCTTCAAATGGCATCGGCATAACAACTACCAACACACGTGGTCAAACAACGGTAAGAGTTCTCAACTCATTTTCTTTGTGTACGGCTTTCAATGACTTTTCCCACGCCGGTTTAATTTCTTCTCGTACCTGTTCAAGAACTGTTTTCCATCGACACACATGCATACACCACACACTTCATCATTCCACATTACACACTCACGTTCAATAAACGTTATTTGAACTACTTCATTTTGTTTATTAATTATTACTTTGTCTTCTGCATGCAACATTGCTTGATTTACTGAACACGTTTATAATCGGGGGGACACGACTCTCGATCCTAACAACTATTTTAAAAAGAGGAAGAGAGAAGACTTTTTGCTTAGGGTTATTTTAGAAGATAAGGGGAGATAATCTATTAACACAATAGACAAGGGGAGATAATCTATTAACACAATAAACAAGGGGAGATAATCTATTAACATAATAGACAAGGGGAGATAATCTGTTAAATAGTTTTTCTTTCTACATACCGGGACCGGCAAAATAACGACTCCCTCGTTATTTTGCTGGTCCCGGCAGAATAACGATGGGGCTGTTATTTTACCGGTTCATGTTTATTTAACCTAACTGTTACAGTTACAGTTACAGTGAAGTTTATTTTTATTTCAACATTTTTCCAATAAAAAAAGAAATAATTAAAACTTTAGACTATTTTTAAAAATTAAATAAATGATTCATACAGCGATTTTCGCCATGACTTACGAAAAAAATAAGTTTTATTTCACCATAGACTAAGTAACTACGATGCATTTCTATGCCCATTTAAATGCATTTACGTATTGTTTTTATTGTAAAAAAAATACAAATTATGTTTTTAAGTACAAATAATTCGCTTTGAACCCCGTTTATGTCTACTTTTTTTAAAATATAATTCTCTACCGGATTACATCACAATGTTTGTTTGTAAAACAATTCAACTTTGCATTAAAATTCGTCGTTACATGTAGCAGTTGAAATTACTGACAATTACTATTGTTGTTATTTTATCGCAAGAAAAACATTCAATTTAATGGTTAATTTAGTGAAATGATGAGAAATAGTCCTAACATTTATCTTAAAAGATAGTGAAAAAGCAGTTTCAAAATTGCTGTTTAGACTGTTTATAAAACTAAAATTATATAAACATACATACTGTTGAAAATTTTTTTTATCTGATTTAATTTCTTTAGGGACTTATCTTTAATTATTTTAATAATCAGATTTCTTAACAAGAGTTATTTATTTTTTATATCAATGAATGAAAACTATTTTTTTTTCTTAAATAACTAAAACGTTTTTTATCCAACGCAAATTACTTCTAAATCCGACTAAAGAATCTAATTGTCTGTAATATTTTCGTTCATTAAATTAATTTTTACTTTTAATGTTTTTCGTATTAAAATCAGATATTTCTTTTATATTCAAAAGATTAAAATAACCGACAGAATCACAACTGATGATGACGAGGAAAATAAACTGTTATTAAATATTTGTCCTTATTTATTTCATTACCCTTTCTTTCACAAGGCCATAACAGTTGGGTTAAAAAAACATAAGCCGGCAGAATAACGAGGGGCTCGTTATTTTGTTGGGACCGCCAAAATAGCCTCTTCCAAAAAAATTCTGTCTTTTTCCATTTTACAATGAACTGTTCCAAAATCAAATTATGTCATCCCATCGACTAAAACTACAATTTTAAATAAATACATTTCAAAATTTGATATTTGTTTTATTGATTTGAAGAATATATATATGACAATTATATTTACTTTAAGAAGACAGAAAATATTAATTGTTTAAAAAATAATTAAATTTCTACAATTTGAAATAAATAAAGAAGAAACATATTCGTTTTATTTATTTACAGAATATATAGCTGATAATAACAATTATTTTTATGGAAGAAGAAAGAGTAATTTTTTTCTTAGTCGATGGGGCAGCATAATTTGATTTTGGACAATTCATTTTAAAATTGGTAAAGTTGGAATTTTTACCATAACGATATCAGATTAATTAACCAATCACTACTTTGTTTATCGGACGATCGCTATTTTTTTAAATGTGTGTGAATGGTGATAACGTACATACGAACATGAAATGCCTTAGTGTATCATTATATAGTAATGATTTCATTTGAATATATACTGAATTACCTACCCTAAGTGTTATGCACATATTTATACATATAGATATTTAAACAGATACAAAACACAATATATTAGAGATGATTTAGTTGGAATCTATAATGACTATTGTCCCTTTGTGTTACACATATATTCATACATATAGATATTTAAACAGAGAGGCAACATGTATTATTATATTGTAGATAACAATATGTTAGCAAAAATACAAAGAACCAAGTTATTGGCAAAACATACAATATTTTGCTCATAACTTGGCAGCTTTCCATATAAAGGAAATGTCCGTTGTTATATAAAATAACCGGAAATTATTTAAATTCCATGCAGCCGTGAATCTAACAAACAGCCATTCTCTTTACTGTCACACATCGTGGACATTGGCCGAGAATTCACATATCAAGATGTTTTCTTACATTAATTTCTGCAAGGAACATATGACCTATTTTTTTTATATCCTTACTCGAAATTTATCTCTAATATGGGTGATGGTGAGTTTAAGGACTGTTAGGGGGTTGGAGAAAGGGGAGAGATACAAAAGACTCTGATTGGTTGAGAAAGATCGCATGTTAGGAGAGATAGGTTCTTTTTTTTGTATTTATTTGATAATTCGGACTACTGTTCTCATCTTAGATGTTATTTTCACAACGCTTCGGCCGATGTAACCTACGACCTTCTTCAGGTGTTTTTTATCGAAATCGGGACGCTTTCTGTCGAACTTGAGAATCAGTACAGAATTTCAAACAGAACTCTTTATTTAATCCATGGGGGTAGCTTGCTTGTGTTCAGTCAGCCATGACCGGGTAGAAGTCTTAAGTAATACGTAATTGTATTCTTGTTGCATTGCTTACCTCAACTGTGGTACCCAGGTTTCGTCTATGCCGTTAGCTGGGGTATCTTGTTAAACTCACTGTTGAACGATAACGCGTGGATGCTGGTCTGGTTTTAGAAGTTTTATTTAAACATAAAACAAGAGACAGAGATTGAATGGTTTGTACGAGAGAGAGAGAGAGAGAGAGAGAGAGAGAGAGAGAGAATGAAGGAACTAGAGAGAGATTTTATCAGGCCATTTTCGGCTACTGCGCCCCAGCTCCTCTGGCACCCCGCCTACTGGCAGTAGACCAGCCGTATTTCACGTCTGCCTCCGTTGGTGAGTCAGGAAGAATAGACAGAAAAAGCCTTGAACGGACGTGACGTCATTTCTGACTTCCGCTTTCATGCTCCCCACTTTTCAGGGCGTCCTCCCACCTTTTGGAGAGCTCTTTTTCTCTTGCACTCTCCACTATCCAACATTCTTAATATCGCCTGTACTGAGGATTGAACCTTCAACCTCCAGAACACTGTCACTTAGAACTGATTATTAATTAGTACTTTTATCCGTTGCGCTTTTATCTGTGTCATCACAGGTCTGGTGCGGACAATTCTAGTATGAATTTAAGGAGACTTAAACCTATTCTTTTTCCTGAAGTGATTAAAATATATATCATTTCTTTAATTGTTTCTTTTATAATTCAAAAAATTTGATTCTTCAGGTGTATCTTGTCGAACTCGGGAATCTCTATGGAATTTTGAACAAAACCCTTTATTTAATCCACAGGGGTTGCATGCTCTCGTTCCGTCAGCTATGACCGTGTAGAAGTTTTAAGTAATTCGTAATTGTATTCTTAGTATCGCCCGCACTGAGGATTGAACCTTCTACTTTCAGAACTGAATTTTACTAAGTACTTTATCCGTTACGTCTGACCCCTAAACAAGGGAAAAGTTACGCTAAATGAATAGAAAAAGTAAATTACAAAGTAAAACATCAAACTCTGAAATTCTGCTTTTTTTTTTTATCTCCCTCCCACTGAGAATTGAACCTTCAACCTCCAGAACACTGTCACTTAGAACTGATTATTAATTAGTACTTTTATCCGTTGCGCTTTGATCTATGTCATCACAGGTTCTTGCGGACAATTTTAGTATGAATTTAAAGAGACCTATTCTTTTTCCTGAAGTGATTAAAATATATATCATTTCTTTAATTGTTAGAGCAGGCTTTCTTTTATAATTTAAAGACTTTGTAAAAAATTAAAAATTTTTAAATTTTATTACTTTATTAAATTTTGTTTTTATTCTTTTCATAGTAAATTATTAATTCCGTGGGTGTTGAGAAAGTAAATGCAAGAAAAGAAGAAGAGGGAAAGGTCGAAGAGAGAGAGAGAGAGAGAGAGGGAGAGAGAGAGAGAAAGGACAGGTGGAAAATATAGGAAAAGGTAATAAACTTAGGATCCCCATGTCCTTTTGCCCAAACTCATGACATTATATCATCCTTTTTATTCTTTTTTAAATTTTTTTTTATCTCCCTCCCACAACTGAAAGATGTGACACAAGGTCGGGAAAGTGTGATTGAAATACCAGCGCCCTAGAGGAAGAGCACTCTGGCCTACAAAAAATGCCTGGGCTGCCATGCCAGCATTCCCCAGTAAAGGCGTTTCAGGCGATTAGCAATAAACTAACCTCTTCTCAAAGAGTGAGAAGGAAAAGCCTAGGAAGGTGGACCTCCTAGAACTGCACAGGACAAAATCTCAGACCGGCGGAATTAAGGCCCGAAGACCAAGACGGTACCGATCTACAGATTGTAGCATCCATTGGAACAGATACTGCACTTTGATCTGAAGAAAAAGGCTTTTTTTCTACATTTTATAATATCCAGTTGTTAGGATTGAACCCAAAAATGTAGTCAACATTATTTCAATTCCAGACATCAAACTACATTGTTCCACCTTTTAATGTAACCCCACTCAAGTCTAATTCACTGTCCCATCATTCTTCGCCACATTTTTGGCCAAGATCAAAGTGTAGTATCTGTTCCGATGGATACTACACCCTATAGACTGGCACCATCTTGGCCCTCGGGTCTTGATTCCGCCGGTCTATGGGTTTGTCCTGTGAAGTTCTAGGAGGTCCAGCCTCCCAGGCTTTGCCTCCCCTCTTTGGGGTGGAGTAAGTTTATCGCTTACTGCCTAAGGTGCCCCTACCAGAAAATGCAGGCGGAGCTGACCAGCCATTTATTGTAGGCCAGAGTGCTCACCTTCTTGGGCGCTGGCTTTTCAAATCCCACTTTCCCGACCTTGTGTCACATCTTACCACTGTGGGAGGAAGATAAATAGCTTCTATACACTGCTAGAGGGAAGGATTTTTCTGGGACGCCCCTCAACTCCTTTGTTACGGCCCTCTTGACGGCCTCAACACCTTAAAAAGAAGTTGACTTGATGCTCATTAGGAGTTTTGGGATGGGAAAGAAAAAAGTCACATGGAGCAAGTTTAGTTGATTAGGGAGATTGCTCCAGTATTGTGATTATCTTTTCATTTGTTGCTCGTGTTCAGCGTTTATTAATTGCTCGTAGTTGAACCACCTGAAAAGAAAAGGGAGTTAACGAAAGTATTTGGAGAAAACGCATTTCTTTGCATTGCCGGAAGGATTTTTCTCGAATACCCATCAACTCCTTTGTCACAGCTCTTTTGGATAGCCTCCACGCCTTCAAAACAAGTCGTCTTGATGATCCCTTTGAGCTTGGGGATGGAAAAGAAAAAAGTCACATGGAGCAAGTCAGATGTTGTACATCTTCTAAGCCAAGAACTCTCATCGATTCTTTCATCATCATATTCAGTTTAATGTCCATTTTACATGATGGCGTGTGTTGGACAGCTTTTACAAATTAATTTCCAAACTAACCTATCTTTAACCAGGTCATTATTTATCACTCTTTTTCGCAAATCCATTCTTATCACTTCCTTCCATGTTTTCCTGGGACTTCCGCTGCCAACTGCCCCTGCGACCTCAACTGTTCCACATATACTAACCCAAGCACTCTCATCCATTTTTTTATCATCATATTCAGTTCAATGTCTGTTGTACATGTTGGCATGCATTGGACAGCTTTTAAAAATTAACTTCCAAACTAAACTATCTCTGACCAGGTCTTTATTTATCCCTCTTTCTCTCAAGTCCATTCTTATCACGTCCTCCCATGTTTTCCTTGGCCTTTCCCTGTGAACTGAAACTGCTATCTCATATCATTTCTCTCCATGCAACGCATGTCCTCAACCCTCACTAGCCAGGTTTGACTTCCCAACATCATCACATTGTGTACACGTGCCTGATAGACTGGATCGGAAAAATAAACACATCATCTTCTTGTGAACAATTACTGTTTTCTTGATACTGGAAGCAGATTCTAACCTTAAATAAATGCATATGTTCCTGTCACAATGTTTCATACGTTTCTAGGAATTTTTCAGCAGAGCGCCAAATCATGATCCAGAAAAAGAATGTACCATAGTCGCTTTCGTCTCATTAGAAGTACTGCAGCATTCTCTGTCCGTGTTTCGGCTCCGTGGAACAGTCTGCCAGAGGTAGTAGTGACAATGCCTACCATATCCATGATTAAAGTCGCCTTAGACAAACATTCAGACGGTTTATAGATGTACACATCTTCTAACTGTCCTTTTACATGGCTTGTTGCACTTTCCTTTTTTTGCCAATGAATTTGATATGTGAGAGAGAGAGAGAGAGAGAGAGAGAGAGAGAAATATATATATATATATAGAGAGAGAGAGAGAGAGAGAGAGAGAAATATATATATATATATATATATATATATAGAGAGAGAGAGAGAGATAGAGAGAGAGAGAGAGAGAGAGAAAGAGAGACAGAGAGAGAGAGAGATAGAAAGAAAGACAGAGAGAGAGAGAGAGAGAAAAATAGAGAGAAAGACAGAGAGAGAGAGAAAGAGAGAGATAGAGAGAAAGACAGAGAGAGATATACACAGAGAGAGAGAGAGATACAGAGATACAGAGAGAGAAAGAGAGACAGGGAGAGAGAGAGACAGAGAGAGAGAGAAACACAGAGAGAGAGAGAGAGAGAGAGAGAGTGAGAGATAGAGATTGCATTGGAAAGAGATTTTCAAATCCCACTTTCCGACCTTGTGTCACATATTCCTATTGTGGGTAGGGGTTGAATAACCCTTTTACATGGCTTGTTGCACTTTGCTATTTTTTGCCAATGAATATGATTTGATTTGATTTACCTGACGTTGTCCATCCCAAGAAAGACTTACCTCATCTTTGGTGTAATACGAAGGACTATTGCTGCCAACCACCATGTTGTGAATGTCGAGCTGAGACAGGAGATCTTTCATGAAATCTTCGTAAGAGAGACCAGTGATTTGTTCAATCACTTTACCCAAAACCAAATAACCAAGGTTAGAATAGCTGTGCCGTTTACCTGAAAAACAAAACAAAAATAAACAGATATATAATTCTTTGAAAGTATAGATAAAAAAAAAAAAACGACTTGAAGTTTGTGGTATTAAAGATAGCTCTAATTACCTCCCTTTACTGTAACTTCAATACATGTGGTATTAAAAATTGCCTTGATTACCCCCCCCCCTTTGCTATAACTTTTATACATGGTATTAAAGACCGTCCTAATTACCCTCTTTTACTGTAAATGCTTTAATACATGTAGTATTAAAGATTGCTATAATTACCTCCCTTTACTATAAATTTAATACATGTGGTATTAAAGACCGTCCTAATTATCCCCTTTTACTATAAATGCTTTAATACATGTAGTATTAAAGATTGCCATAATTACCTCCCTTTACTATAAATTTAATACATGTGGTATTAAAGATTGCCCTAATTATCCCCTTTTACTATAAATACTTTAATACATGTAGTATTAAAGATTACCATAATTACCTCCCTTTACTATAAATTTAATACATGTGGTATTAAAGACCGTCCTAATTATCCCCTTTTACTATAAATGCTTTAATACATGTAGTATTAAAGATTGCCATAATTACCTCCCTTTACTATAAATTTAATACATGTGGTATTAAAGATTGCCCTAATTATCCCCTTTTACTATAAATACTTTAATACATGTAGTATTAAAGATTGCCATAATTACCTCCCTTTACTATAAATTTAATACATGTGGTATTAAAGACCGTCCTTATTATCCCCTTTTACTATAAATGCTTTAATACATGTAGTATTAAAGATTGCCATAATTACCTCCCTTTACTATAAATTTAATATATGTGGTATTAAAGATTGCCCTAATTATCCCCTTTTACTATAAATACTTTAATACATGTAGTATTAAAGATTGCCATAATTACCTCCCTTTACTATAAATTTAATACATGTGGTATTAAAGATTGCCCTAATTATCCCCTTTTACTATAAATACTTTAATACATGTAGTATTAAAGATTGCCATAATTACCTCCCTTTACTATAAATTTAATACATGTGGTATTAAAGATTGCCCTAATTATCCCCTTTTACTATAAATACTTTAATACATGTAGTATTAAAGATTGCCATAATTACCTCCCTTTACTATAACTCTTTAACAATCCCTGAACTATTTGTAGTATAGCCCTTTACTAATAAAAGGATTTTAGAATCTAAGACTGTCTGTAGCTTGTTTATTCGTTGTTGTTTTTATTGTTGCTCGTTAATTGCTGTGTTGATTGTTGGTAGTTCAGACAAGACACCAAAAAAAGAAAACATGTCCAATTATTATTATTTAAAAATAAAACAGTTTTTCTTCTGTTTTATTGATGCGAGCAACACAGAACAAACTTATGTTAACAATTCATTCATGCTTTAGTTGACGGACTGCTATGTGCTGCTTTGGTGTATGTCAGCAAGCATGCGTGTACATGCCACTTCAGTCATCAGTGAACTTACGGCTATTGTGTATGTGTGTGGTTTTGTTTACCTGACTGTTAACATAATTCGTCTGTTTCGGTGATATTTGAAAAAAGAGATTAATGTGGTTTGGGCATGTTTCTTGTTTACTAAAAAGAGGGCGAGTTGCCTTCCCAGTTATGTAAAGAAATCATAAAGCCAATTTCACTGTCTGAAATGAAATCCTCTACTCTAAATAAAAAAGTCAACAGTAAGTGTTTTTTTTAGGTCATCAGAAATGATAATAATAATTTATATGCGAAAAATGAAATTACTGACATAATTCTATGATTTTATATGAATATCAGAGCAAACACTGGCGGAGCATCATTTTTCATTTTTTCCATAATTTTTGATGGGGGTGTATACTAGTAATTGAATGATACAAAAAAAAAAATCTTTATTTCATTACCAATCACTTTCCATGAAAATATATTTTCTTAGATAGAGTTTTATTTTTAAATAACCAAAAATATCTATGAACATTGGTCTTTATGGTAGAGCAGAGGGTGGAACAAAGACAATGATCCAAAGACAATTCATTACTAAAACCTGGTAGACAAGTCAGGCATAGACTGACATTCATTTGTAACAAATATGATTAGATTGCAAAATGGATTGTGAATTTTATTAACGATTCCATGAGTGGCATTTTTTTGGAGGTCACCCTATAATAATAAAATGAACATTAATAAAATCATAAGATTTTTCAAGGTCACCCTTTAATAATAACATAATAATAAGATTTTTCAAGGTCACCCTATAATAATAAAATGAACATTAACAAAATCATAAGATTTTTCAAGGTCACCCTTTCATAATAACATAATGATAAGATCTTTCAAGGTCACCCTATAATAATATCACTAACATAAACAATAACATAATAATAACATTTTTCAAGGTCACCCTATAATAATAACACTAACATTAACAAAAACATAAGATTTTTCAAGGTCACCCTATAATAATCATACTAACATTAACAATAATATAATAATAAGATTTTTCAAGGTCACCCTATAATAATAACACTAACATTAACATGATAAGATTTTTCCAGTTCACCCTATAATAATAACATTAACAATAACATAATAATAAGATTTTTCAAGGTCACCCGATAATAATAAAATGAACATTAACAAAATCATAAGATTTTTCAAGGTCACCCTTTCATAATAACATAATGATAAGATTTTTCAAGGTTACCCTATAATAATAACACTAACATTAACAAAAACATAAGATTTTTCAAGGTCACCCTATAATAATATCACTAACATAAACAATAACATAATAATAACATTTTTCAAGGTCACCCTATAATAATAACACTAACATTAACAAAAACGTAATAATAAGATTTTTCAAGGTCACTCTATAAAAATAACACTAACATTAACGTAATAATAAGATTTTTCAAGGTCACTCTATAAAAATAACACTAACATTAACGTAATAATAAGATTTTTCAAGGTCACTCTATAATAATAACACTAACATTAACAATAACATAATAATAAGATTTTTCAAGGTCACTCTATAATAATAACATTAACATTAACAAAAACGTAATAACAAGATTTTTCAAGGTCACCCTATAATAATAACACTAACATTAACAAAACCATAATCATAAGATTTTTCAAGGTCATCTTATAATAATAACACTAACATTAACAATAACATAATAATATTTTTCAAGGTCACCCTATAATAATAACACTAGCATTAGCAATAACATAATACAACATAATAATAATGCTAACATTAACAATAACATAATAATAACATTTGTTGGCGGTCACCCTATAATAATAAATCTAACATTAACAATAACATAATATAACATAATAATAACACTAACATTAGCAATAACATCATAATAACATTTTGGGGAGGTCACACTATAATAATAACACTAACATATTGAAATAAGCATGTATTTCAAAATTGACTGAAAATTTGGATAATAATCAAAAAATTCTTGTTTTGATCGTGAATATTATTCTCACAACGTTTCTGCCGATGTAACTTCCGACTGTCTTCAGGTGTGTCTTGTCAGATTTAGGAATCTTTATGTCGAACTCGGGAATCTGTACATAATTTCTAACGAAACACTTTATTTAATCAACGGGGCTAGCTTTCACTTTTTCTCTCTTTCCCTCAACCGTGGCGGAAGGACTCAACGAATATAAGTGCTAAGTAATAACCAATTCTAACTGACAATTTTCTGGAGGTTGAAGGTTCAATCCTCGGTACGGACGATACTAAGAATACAATTACGAATTACTTAAGACTTCTACCCGGTCATGGGTGGCGGAACGAGAGAGCAAGCTACCCCCGTGGATTAAATAATGGGTTCCATTTGAAATTCCGTACAAATTCCCGAGTTCGACATAAAAATTTCAGAGTTTGACGAGATGCATCTGAAGAAGGTCGAAGGTTACAGCGGCCGAAACGTTGTGAGAATAACATCCAAAATAAGAACAGTAGTCCGAATAATCCAAATTATACAAATGATCAATCCTCATCTCAAAAATTCAGAAACAGGATGATGATTATTTAGAAATTGTCATCTTCATATACAAACCCATAGACATGTCGAACGTATTGTTTGTAATTTTGTTCGTATAGCTAATATATCTTATAAGATATATTAGATAGAAGAAGAATCCAAATAATACAAATTATCACTCCTCATCTCAAAAAAAATTCTGAAACATAAAAAAATTCTGAAACATAAAAAAGTTCTGAAACATAAAAAAATTCTGAAACATAAAAAAATTCTGAAACATAAAAAAATTCTGAAACATAAAAAAATTCTGAAACATAAAAAAATTCTGAAACATAAAAAAATTCTGAAACATAAAAAAGTTCTGAAACATAAAAAAATTCTGAAACATAAAAAAATTCTGAAACATAAAAAAATTCTGAAACATAAAAAAATTCTGAAACATAAAAAAATTCTGAAACATAAAAAAATTCTGAAACATAAAAAAATTCTGAAACATAAAAAAATTTTGAAACATAAAAAAATTTTGAAACATAAAAAAATTCTGAAACATAAAAAAATTCTGAAACATAAAAAAATTCTGAAACATAAAAAAATTCTGAAACATAAAAAAATTCTGAAATAAAAAATTCTGAAACATAAAAAAATTTCTGAAACATAAAAAAATTCTGAAACATAAAAATATTCTGAAACAAAAAATTCTGAAACATAAAAATTTCTGAAACAAAAACAAATTCTACATTTTTGTGCGACAAATTTTCACAAAAAAATATATATATATATTTTTTTTTTCGTAAGATAAAGTTGTATTTTTAACTAAACAAACGTATTTACACAGCTCGTATTTGTCATGAAATAAAGCACGGAAGTTCAACTTGCACCGGAGGACACGTCTTTATTTACAGTCTGCCTACTTAACGATCGAGGAATATCCATGCAGGAATTTTGCACTTATCAATACAAACATAGACTCTGACATATTCGGATAAACAGTCGTGCAAGGCGTACACAGATAAAGCGTTATTAATAGGTGGCAAGACAAGTGCTGCGTTCACTCAAAACGATTCTAGGAATAATATTTCCCCCAAGAATTGTCAGATTGATTTTGTTCCGCAGTAATCGTGTTCGGTTACGAAGCAAGATTTACGCATATTTTATTCCAATTTTTTTTTATATCTTCTTTAATGGCTAAATTTCGGTCAATGAGATCTTCCCCAGATCATGTGTTACATGTGGGAGCCAAATTTATGAAGAGTTGTTATAAGATTATTCTGGAGAGTAGAAAGTGACTAACTTGGGTTTACTTTGTTATAAGATTATTCTGGAGAGTAGAAAGCAGACCTTAGGTTTACTTTCGGCAGCCTTGTAACTCTCGCTTCCCTTTAGTCCTCACATTCCATGAGCGATGTTTCTGACAAAGGGGGAAGAATTGCTGTTTTCTGGGTGGGATTCTATCCATCTAACACTTATTTTTGGCTAATTTTTACCGTGAGCAGGTTTTTTTTTTAGCTGCTTACATCAAGTGGCTTCATGCCTTGTCTGGAGCGATTTCCATAAAAACAAGAAAAAAAAAGAAAGATTATCCTTATCCGAACAGTATAGGGGGATGTATGCAGTGCAGAAGAGTAGACTCAGATGTTATGGCCAGAAGATGGGGATGGTAGACCAGCACACAAGAGGTAGCACACTCTTGCCACGCAAATAATGCCTGAGCAGCCCTGTCGCTATTCTCCTGTAGAGGGGATTGGCTATAAACCAACACCTTTTCAAAGAGAGAAAATAAATCCTGGGAGGGTGGACCTCCTAGGACTACTCAGGACAGATACCTCAGCCCGACAAAGCATTGCCAGAAGATGCCACAATGGCTTACCGTCTATCGGACTGATCGTCGAGGACGTATCCTCGACTGGTAGCTCTATGTCATTGAAAGAATGGATGAGAGTTCTTGGGTTTGTAGATGTAGAACAGTTCTAAGAATACAATTACTTAAGACTTCTATCCGGTTATGGCTGACAGAATGAGGACAATCTACCTTCTCCGTGGATTAAATAAAGGGTTCAGTTCGAAATTTCCATACAGATTCCTGAGTTTGAGAGAAAGATTCCCGAGTTTGATCAGATGCACCTGAAGAAAGTCGGAGGTTACATTTTTCGAAACATTGTGAGAATAACACCCAAGATTAGAACAGTAGTCCGAATAATCCATAGTATAGATTCTATTTTGTTGTTGGTCCCTTTCTGTCCCTAGAAACAATGGATACATTCTGAAAGGATGCCTGCACGATGAGGAGCTTATAGTGAAGCAAAAGTTACATAATCACTAACCCCACTTCTCCTGACCCGGAATCGCTTGTCCAGTGGCAGGGAGAAATCCAGATGACTGAAAGTAATACTGTGATAAACAGAGAAGGACCGGTGTTATTTCAGAGTTTTCTTTCCCCTAGACTAGTTGCTCTACTGAGGCTTGAGAGTCTAGTCTACCCTACTATTTCATCCATAGTTGGAGGGAGATGAGAGGTGACTTTACAGCTATTTCTACTTCCAAACTTACTGATATTCCGAAATGGTTACCCATCTAAGTATTGACCAGGGTCAACGTTGCTTGAACTTTGACATCAGAGAGACAACTTGTATACGTGTGTGCGTGTGTGTGTGAGAGAGAGAGAGAGACATATAGATAGATGTATAGCCTGTCTAGTTACACCTGGTCACACTTATAGGGGACAGCGATCAGATACGTCTTTCCTCCTTGAAATCTCGCTAGATAAGAGAGATCAAAAAGCCCCGTCCTGACATCACATGGTTTCATCAACTTCCGCCGGGGTAATTTCTGACCTTTAAACTTTTCCACTCAAACACGACCGTCGCTACGCAACCCACACATTAAAATTTCAAACAACTTGCGACGTATCTTTAGTCGACATAAAAAAGAAAAACACGACATTGAAAACAAGATAAAGTTACCAGGTGTAAACTGCAGTTTTTTACTCATCATGTATCGGAGGGTTGTGTCCTGGGCCGTGGCTTCTTTCTTCCTAACAACTTTGTCGAGATTCCAAAACACTGCGTCGCCGACCCGATCACGGTCCCATCCTGCGCTGTGCTGAAGCAAGTGGTTTACACTGATTTGGTGAAGGCGTCGGTCTCCTTTTGCTGTACGTCTGTAGTTGGATAAAATTCCTGGATTTAAAAAAATGAAAATAGAAGTATTAGATATACAAAACTGACACGAACATAAGGAACAGGTACATATGTTTCATTCCGAGAGTAAAATATGGCACAGGGCTAAGTTCAAAACTCACACACACACCCGTAATCTCAAAATGTAAATAACGCAGACACCTCCGATTGCAACTGTTCGTTTTCTTCTTGTTTCTTTTTGGCTACAATAACATATGGAGGCTTTTACATGCTGCAAACAGATGATGCTGAAAAACATGGCGAACTGGAAAGCACCAGGAAACGATGAAATACATGCATACTGGTTTTAAAAGTTCACGTAAAAGCGTAGCAGAGAAACTGAGAGGATGTATCCATAAAACAGACATATCAAAGGAAGGACAACGCTAATACAAAAGGGAAAACATGTACGCATGATCTGCGAGACATAGATCGACAGATCCTGAATAAGGTAGAAAGCAGAAGAAAAAACATATCATGGCCATGGATGGACTACAAGAAAGCCTACGACAGAATCCATCAAACATTGACAATTGAATGCTTAAAAATGTACAAGATATCCGACAGGATTATTAATCTTTTAAGAACGCAATGGAAACATGGAGACTGCAACTGACGATAAATCAGAATCAGGAATCGGAAAAATCAGAACTTTTTAGGGGTATTGGAATTGGTATCGGAATTGGCAAAATTTGTGCCTATTTTCCGGCCCAAAACAATTCCCTTAATTTAGTTAGTGTCTCAAGCCGGGATTGAAACTCAACCATCGAGCTGACAGTCGGCGCTCCTACCCCTGCGCTATCATACGACACTGACTGAATGTAAGTAATATCTCAATGTAAACATTGTCAAGTGCCGGGAGCTTGAATTAGTTTTACCTAATGAGCTATGCCTTAAAGCTAATGGCAGTTGGCGATATCCTTACAAACAAGCTCTACCCAGGGAGGGAACTTCATATAGTCATCCACATACAAACAGTTTCGCTGTATCACAGGAAAATATATTTATGGCAATTAAGCTACACAGAGGCTTCTGTGTTTCATCCCCTTAGGGAATCGTCAGGTTAAAATGCATGGAGTTTGTGCTGTTGGATGTTTTTATATATACACGTGGTGTTTAGTCTAGCTAGTTAACCAATCAGATTCTTTGTTATTCTCTTAGCCAATCGTTGGGCTTCTCACAAACAAAGGTTCGGTTGATTTTACTTCCTATTTTGAAGGTGATGGTGGTTAACGGCACGGACTGACGACCTGGGTGTTCCAAGTTCGAATCCAGTCGGTTCCACAGTACCACTTTCACTTAGGGATGTTGACAACCTTCACGTGGTCCTTCCCGTAAGTACCCAATGTCTTGCTAGAAAGGATTCTGACTAATGCCAACACTAGATTCATCTGATTCTCACAAAATGAATGAACGAACTTCCTATTTCCTATTCTATTGTTCTGTTTTCTATAGGGTGGCCCATCTCCGTTTCTTTGTTGTGTCGAAATAATGGGTGACCTTATTTTAACACGTGCTTGTTGTATTTCTATTTTAGGTTTTAGTTTAGTTTAGTTTTTTATTTATTTGTTCATTTATTTATTTAAAATTTTTTTTTTTTATTTACTATGTATTCTTAACCTAAGTTTTATTATTTATTTATTTGTTCATTTATTGATTTATTTATTCATTTATTTATTTATTATGTATTTTTAACCTAAGGTGAATGTTATTCTGTGTAAGCAGTTGTTTGCTATTTCACTTTTACAGTTTAATAGGTTTTGGGGTCTTTAAAGTTAAGGATTTCAAATTTCTCATTCAGACATAATCTACATGAGTTGTCTAAATTTCTACATGTATTGACCTGTCGTATCATTTTCCATTCGATTATTGGTGAGCGTCCACTATCTTTGAGCTCCCAATAATGGTTTGCTAGTGCTGTTTTAATTTAAAAACAAAGAACGCCAAATTAAAACAGCACTAGCAAACCATTACTGTTGGGTGGAAAGAAATCCAATAGAGTGCTCGATTATTCCATTAGAGGATAATATTTCTGATTTTACAGAAGGTTTTGCAACTAAAATGGAGCCTGTCAAAAAAAAATTGCTGGGTGTGATCCCTTCTCTCGCTCGTCAGACATTTCTGATACGTTCAATTTATTTAATATAGGAAGAATACGGAGTAATTTTACCTTTCGGCCCAAAGACAATTGATGTCAATTTTACTTGTTCTTGTTCTACCAGCTTCAGGATTCCAATAGCCGTCAAAGTTTTACTGACACTGGCGATCCGAAACAAGGAATCAGGCTGTACTTCTCTTTCAAAACTTGCTTTGCCATAACCTGCGAAGAAAAGGGAAAGTAATTATTCTTTGAGTATCCATCTGGACAAAGAAGAACATATGCGTGATATAAGATAGCAATTTTCTTCGAAATCTAAAACAACAATCACAAGAGCAAACGATATATATATATATATATATATATATATATATATATATATATATATATTTGAATAGATTTTTTTGTGGTACAAAATTTTATTATACATTTAAATAAAATAAGTGGAGCCATCTTGAATAAAGGGCCATATCACAAGTAAAAAGTAAGAAAAAAAAATTTTTTTGTTCAAGTATAATTATCGAATAAAACAATTAAGAAGTTTCGTTACGAATAAAAGTGGAAAAAAACCCCAACCCAAGGTACCTTTCGTCCGACACATTTTCAAGGGGGAACGTCGGTGGAATATCGTTTTAAAATAATTAAAAAAAAAAAAAAGGAAAGATGGTTTTTACAGGGGGAAAGAGAGAAAAAAATTTTATAAAGAACCATGGAGAGCAAAAGAACAAAAAAAAAACCAACAATAAAAAAATAAAAGAAAAAAGAAAAAAAAAGGCACAAATCACAGGAAAGGAATGAACTATCGCCAAAAACCTTAGAAACAATCACACAAAATGGATAAAATGATAATCGACATACTGCAGGCAAACTTTTATTTTATTTATTTATTTTTTTTTTTTTTTTTAGAGGTCTCTAAAAAGATCTAATTTATGAGACAACTCCTTTTGTCTGCAGAGTAAGGGTTTTCATCTGGTAACGCTCACGGCCTCCAGAACCTTCAGATGGTGTTTAGAACGGACCTTGTGCAACGAAGATCCGGACGTCTACAAAGTACATTTAAACGCTCACAGGTCCATGAGTCATCTATTGGACAGCACCTATACGATAACAAAAAATGTGGCGAGAACTATACCGATGATTGGTTTCGTATCGTGCACAAGGTCCGTTCTAAACACCATCTGAAGGTTCTGGAGGCCGTGAGCGTTACCAGACGAAAACCCTTACTCTGCAGGCAAAAGGAGTTGTCTCATAAATTAGATCTTTTTTAGAGACCTCTAAAAAAAAAAAATTAAAAAAAAATAAATAAAAAAGTTTGCCTGCAGTATGTCGATTATCATTTTATCCATTTTGTGTGATTGTTTCTAAGGTTTTTGGCGATAGTTCATTCCTTTCCTGTCATATATATATATATATATTATAATAACCTTTCATCTGTTCTTTCAATTTCTTTTCATATATCGTCGAACGACCACAACAATATATATATATATATATATATATATATATATATATATATATATATATATATATATATATATATATATATATATATATATTCCCGTGACCAAAGGAACAATCAGTCCATAACCATACCTTTCACCAGTACTTTTCATATATCGTCGAACGACTACAACCACACTTTTCTTCTGTTCTTTGAATTTCTTTACTTTCATATATCTGCGAATACTTGTAATTCCTCTTTTTCTCACAGACAAAACAATTTTTTTAAATATGTTTATATTGTATTTTTTAAATTTATTTATTTTTATTTTTCCATATATATATATATATATATATATATATATATATATATATATATATATATATATATATATATATATATATATATATTTGGAAAATATATATATATAATATTTTTGATTTAATTTTAAACCATGTCAAATGTTAGGAAGGACAAATTAACATAATTTCACAAAAAACTGTTTTTTTTATTCAATATCAAATATTTTGTACTTTGTGTTTTGTTCAGACCAATCATCTTGCGGAAGTCTTAAAATAAAGACGAAACGTTGATGAATACATAAATAATATTTTTGGTTTTCCTTTTTTAAGTTTCAATATATATATATATATGTCTGTGTGTGTGTATTCATATTTATATTTAAAGTTTTTTATATTTAAATATAAATTAAGAAATTTTAATATCTCAATAGCGTTAGGCAAAAGCTATGGTATGAAACATTTTTATTTAATTTTAGACCATGTCAAATGTTAGGAAGGACAGATTCACATCATTTCACAAAAAAAACTGTTTTTATTTTCAGCATACAATTGTTTCAGCTTATCACCAAGATATTTGTCAAATGCTTAGTATCTGCTTTGTGTCCTAGTCGCAACATACACACGTCATGTGTGTTTCGCTATGAGTTTTTTAATCGTTTATCATCAGCTTGGATATTCATCCTAAAACCTATGAATTAAAATATATGTTTTTTACTGACTGTCTATTGGTTATCCTCATTAGATTTGTAGCATAATTAATATATCTTTTCAACCCAAACTCTAAACTGTCTAGAATGGCATCTGCCACTCTCTCTGTCATATGCCTGACATCATATACGACTAAATATTATTGACTTCCTTTTTCACAAGGCTGTTGGACATTCATGAGTGAAACTTGATGGACAAGTCAGGCATAGACTGAAGGTTATTTATACCAAATATGTCTCGATTGTAGAAAGGATTGTAAATTTTATTAACGATTCAATCGGTGGCATTTTTTTGGGGGGTGGGGGTGGAGTGGGGATTACTCTCTACTAGGCTTCGGCCATCTCCCATCAAACATACCATATAATCCCCTGCACCTCACCCCAATAGCACATTGCTATCTATACTTGATATGGGGCTTCAGCTGACCACAACACTATCCTCCATCAATCATACTCTATGCTCCGATGAACTTGCTGCTCTGATGCCCCCCTCGACGTAAATACACTCGACCAACCCGACAATCAGCTAGATCCCATCCATTCACTGTCGAGGTCCCCAGATGCTGGAGAGTCTTCTACTCAGACAGCTTCTTTCCTCGTGCTGTCGGCCTTTGGAACCCCCTCCCTGCTCCCTGTTTCCCCAAACTATACCGACATGCAGAAATTTAAAACTAATGTGAACACGCATCTTGCTGCACAGCTCCCAATTTAGGATGACCCCTCCCCCCAAAACTTTAACCCTAATTCTCAGTAGCCCCTTACGTCTACAGTGACAACTTGCCTTGTTTGGGGTGAACTATGTTACCTCCCTCCCATCCCCAAAAAACATTGCACCTGACCTGAGGAACTATTCTCACATCTACCAAAAAAGCACACAACTATCTATCCTTCAAATTTAGTTGGGTTTTCCTGTAGCGTACACACCAATCAGTCCATGCAGATACACAATGTATATAATTTGCTGATGACTGAAAATGTAACGTCAATTAAAAAAATATTTAAAAAAAGAACAGTGGATGGTCATAAAACAGCTGATCACAAGGCCATCTCCTGTCAATTATACTGTTTAACACCTTGCACATAGGGACTATCTCCCATTACTGACCCCAAAAATACACAACTATTTATTCCTCATACGAATTTCCCCATCAGTCATATCATATAATCTGGGAAATATACACCATTAAGCTTTTACAATCAACTTTAATAAATCAATTTTTTTATATATATATATATATATATATATATATATATATATAAATGAATTCCCGAACAGAACAGTTTTGCACCACTTTTACGTCCCCTTAAATAGATTAAAATCAAGATATAATGGTATTAAACCTTATGTCTAGAATCCTTATTCCAATTTGATTAAAATCCATTACATGATTTTTGAGTCACCACTTATGAAGGTCGGGAGTTGCTCAAAGATAAGGATTAATGAGACCAAAATGAAAGATGAGGAACACTATGGGAGTACCTACACTGATCAATGGTATGAACTGATTATTACTTATAGGACGGTTTTTGACAAGAATTTCTTGACATTGGATTTGAAGACGACTAAGTTGTAACTAGCAGGGAAGCATTCCCACGGTAATGTGTTCAACAGACGGGATGCCCTTACAAAGGAGTTCAGTCCATGAAAATTCCGCCTAATGCTAGGTACATGGAGGGAGAAAGGAAAGTGATGTTTCGATGTGGTAGTAAAACGAATTCTTGCTGCGAAGGTCTTACAAGAAGGAACCAAAGATTGGAGGTCAGTCGAGCACCTTCCATGGAAATAACGATAGAGTAGAGAGAGACTAGCAACGTCGAGCACCTTCCATGGTTCTGCCATTGCGGTGGGAAGGAGGTAAATGCAATAGTTATTACTTACCTTGCTTATAAATAAGCTTTCCTTTGTGCGAGAGGGCGAACGCACACCCAGGTATCTGTTGTTCTTTCATAAAATCCAGGATGATTTCGTCCAAAGTATGCATACCAGACAGCGCCGGAACCCGGTCAGCCTTGCAGATTATTGGTAATTCTAAAACCAGGAATAAACAAAGAATTCAGATCAATTACTGACTGCAGAAATAATAATGGATAATGAAAAATAATTATTTTTGACAAGCCAAGTTTCTTAATTAGGTGTAGCCCAGTCCGGCCCGTCGCCAAGGATGGGATAGCAGGGTGGGTGTCCGGTTACCTCCACCTCCAACCAATCATTGCCATCCTCTACGGGTATCATGTGAATTAATTTAATGCAATTATTTTTTAGAATCAAGGCAATACCGATAACAGGCCTGGCAACTACGGTATACAACTGGACGTGAACTAAATTACTACTAAATCTATATCTATATTTTTTAGAATTACGGCAATACCTATAACAGGCCTGGCAACTACAGTATACAACTGGACGTGAACTAAATCTATATTTTTTAGAATCAAGGCAATACCTATAACAGGCCTGGCAACTACAGTATACAACTGGACGTGAACTAAATTACTACTAAATCTATATTTTTTAGAATCAAGGCCATACCTATAACAGGCCTGGCAACTACGGTATACAACTGGACATGAACTAAATTACTACTAAATTTATATCTATATAAAGTTATTCTTAACCGCTTAGGTAGCGGATAAAATACTAAAAAGTGACAAAAACCACTGTAAAACCAGTAAAAACAAAAAAAAACTTTGCAACATCATAGGTGATAAAAAATCGTACATATGTCGGTCAGGGCGTCCTCGTCTGGTGGTAAAGCACTAGACTATAAACATTTACATTGAGGGTTCGATCCTTGCCCAGGGTAGCCATGCTAATGACGGCTCATAGCCAGAAACACGTGTCCATGGATTTTATTTTATGTACATAAAAATTAATTCATAAAAATTAATTAATATATATATATGATAAATATATAAATTATAAGTATATGTTTATATATTTCTATGAATAGGATTCACTCCTAAACTAATTAAACGATCGTTATGAATTTTAGAACACAGCTGCTAGGCGTAGAGGTGAGTAATGTTGGCTATATTTAGTTTGATTTAGTTTCATGTAACGAGGACAAAAAGGGAATGGATGCCCTTTGTGAAAATTCAGATACTTTCGATTTTTGTTAAATTTTAGACATTAATTAATCAATATTTCCCAAATTTATTTTAAAAGGTTTTTAGGAAGCATATTATGGGTTAAACCAACTATTTGAAAATTCAAATATTTCAGATTTGCATTAAATGTATCCATATCCAATTAATCCTTAAATTTTAGACGTTTTCTAGAATCAAAATTATGTAATGGATTTTGATCAATATTGGAATAAGGATTCTTGATATACTGTTTAATAACATTATATCTTTATTTTAATTTTCTTAAGGAGACATAAAAGTGGTGCAAAACTGTTCTTTTTTGGAAATTAATTTCACCCATATAATATATATAATATATAAAGAAAAAGCAGTCAGATTCTCAACTTTAGATTACTATATCATTGCATCTGACAAATCTATATTCGATTCTTCCAAGCCAGTGAATTACAGAAAATTTAGATCTGTGTTCTTTACATAAAAAAGAAATTCCAACCAATTTCATCGATTACATATTCTATCCAAGCCGATAATTCTTTCAGTAATAGACATTTAAAGAAATTCATCATTCATTTTCATAGGATCATCAACTGAGATGATGATCCAATGAAATAGGTGTTTGACATAATATTGATTAATTTAACCATGTTTTGAAAGAAAATTTCCTTTAAGGTTTTTATGGATATAAATTTGAAATTCACAGCCACTTTGCCTTGCTGTTATTATTTGTAGATTAATAACTTATTTTTCTCTTCCAATTAAAATTTACATAATATCGATTAAACTTGTCCTACTGTAGTTTCATATTATATCAATTAAACCCATAGATGGGAGCCTCACATGTACTGCCACTACGGGTTAAAGTGAGCAAATAATGTCAGGACAATGAATGGGTGTTTCCACCCCACCCCCTCGAAGTTCACAAATTGGGGCCTCACTATCGAATGTAGTTTCATGTCATATCAGGAATAGATTCTATTTAATCTAAAAAAAAGAATTTTCAAGAAAAGTTTCCAATAATTATATTTTTTTGCCCAGAACAATAAACATAGTCAACTGGTAAAAAGTCAATTTTATTTTTTATTTTTTTTATATACACAGAACAAAGCATAGGTAAACATTTGCTATTAAGCAATTCAAAATTTTGAATAAGTATTTTTTTAGAAAAATAAAACTAGTCAATTTGTCCAAATTTGTCCTTTTAAAAGAATTTTTTTTTAACGTTTTCTGACAGCTGATTGGCTAATCACTTCGGCGTCTTTCGGCGGTTTGCGTAACCTGCCTGACAGCTGCCGACGCAAAGTTGGCGGAAATTGGGTCCAATTCTGTATCAGTACCAACACTTTTTCACTACACAATAAAAATATTTATTTTGCGTGTGATGTGCGAAAGAAGATGTTGTACACATTGTATGTAAAAAATTGAAAGAAAGAGTGTGTTACATATATGCTGGTGAGTCTGCTACTCCAATAGGTGCTGCTTGTCAAACTCGGGAATCTTTCTGGCAAACTCGGGAATCTTTATGTCAAACTCGGGAATCTGTATGGAATTTCGAACGGAACCCTTTATTTAATCAACAGGAGTAGCTTGCTCTCGTTCCATCAGCCATGAAGTTTTAAGTCATTCATAATTGTATTCTTAGTATCGCTTGTACTGAGGATTGAACCTTCAACCTTCAAAAGACTGTCACTCAGCACTTTTATCAGTTGTGCCACCGGTCCTTCTTTGTTATTATTATAAACGAGTTACCACCTACCAAGGCTAACATCACCTCGAGGATAAGGGCTGATGAGATGGATAGATTGACAGTTAAATGATGAACATTATGAGAGGATTGAAAATAATGAATGGGATGAAGAATAAAATTTAATGACTCCTGAGGACGGCTTATGAAAAGTGTTTGACATTAGGTTTGAAGAAGACCCTTTTGTAGCCATCAAGGAAGTAATCCTGTGGCAACGTGATCCACAGGAATAGCTCTTGTTTCATAAGCCATTTTTAATTTTTTTTTTTAACATAGTTCACCCCAAACAAGGTAGGCCACCACTATAGACGTAAGAGGCTGCTGAGAAAAAAGAAAAGGGGAGAAGGTTGGGGGGGGGGGGTCAACCTAAATTGGGATTTGCGAAGCGAGATGTCTGTTTACATTAGTTTTAAATTTCTGCATGTCAGTACTGTCGGGGAAACAGGGGGCAGGGAGGGAGTTCCAGAGGCCAGCAGCACGAGGAAAGAAACTATTTGAGTAGAAGGCTCTCCAGCATCCGAGGACCTCCACAGTGAATGAATGGGATTTAGTTGATTGTCGAGTTGGTCTAGTGAATTTACGTCGAGGGGGCACCAGAGTAGCCAATTCATCGGCGCATAATCCATTGAAGTATTTGTAAAACAAGCACAAGGATGCTACATTGCGGCGATGGGACAGGGACTGGAGCTTGGTTGACAGTGAGGGATCTATTAGGTTGGCGATTCTTTTTGGGACCTTGTCAAGGAGGGAGAGACTAGTAGATGATGCACCAGCCCAGATGTGACAACAATACTTCATGGCCGAGTCTTAAGTAATTCGTAATTGTATTCCTAGTATCGTCTCCACTGAGGATTGAACCTTCAACCTCCAGAAGACTGTCACTTTGGACTGATGTGAGTTTACAAACGGTTTTAGTGGACTTAGAGCAATCAGGTCTCATTAAAGCTTCCTCATCAGCAGCAGCTGACCAGACTTTGTTTTTTGTTCTTTGGGGCGAGGGGGCTTTGTCCTCCAGTTTTATAACTTGATGAGACGCCAGCAGCCCGAATAAGAATAACTACCTGCATTTTCCACAGTTAGCGTATGTTGTAACAGAATATGCTACACCCTCTCTTTCCTATGTGGACTTACTAATACAGAGGACTATATATAGTGAACACTGTATTCACTGATATCTTCCTTCGTGGATTATTAATCTTTTAGTAATCTCTGTCTATCCGTTTATTGTATTCTCTATTTCAATAAACCTTTATTCCCTCATTCGACTACGGTGTTGGTTGTTCTTTTAATTCGAGTAACAACCTTGTATATTGTGACTCTTTTCAAGGATAAAACAGCGTAGCCATTATGTCGGGGTAAAGGGGGGAGTAGGATCTTCCGTTACAACAATGAAATTTTGTTTGGTCAATTATAGACTTGAATGGGTTTTTACCAAATTTCTGCCTCCACATACATTCTATGAGGTAAGCTTTGATGGGGGGGGGGGGCGTAGTCAAAGACGTTCGTCAAAACTTGTAAACGTCTACAATTTTTGCCAATAATCTTTTGCTTCCATTCTTAACATGTACTTCGTTTTTCTTTTTCGTTTTTTTGTTTGTTTTTTTTTGTTTGTGTAACCGACAATAAAAAATAGATCGCTACGGCATTGAAATAATAAAAAAAAAAAAACGAAATAAAAATAGCATTTGTTTTTTTTGTTTTTTTATAATGGCATCAATTCTTTTTCCCCATTCTCATTTTTTCCCCTCCAGTTTCAGTTCAATACCGAGTTAATCAAGGGAGATAACTCGTATAATCCGGTATTAGAAGGAAAAAGAAAAGAAAAGATCTTCAATTTCAAGAGAAGAAAACTTCTACTACTTTAAATGAACAGAACCGGAAAATGTTATCTTCAATGATAATAATAATAATAATAATAATAATAATAATAATAATAATAATAATAATAATAATAATAATAATAATAATAGAGACAGTCTATTATTCAACGGTCTCTTGTTATCTCTGTTACAGGTAAATAGATTTAATTGAGTATCGATGACGTTCACATGCACATTTGGTATATCGATAACTGGCCAACCAGGAGGAGGAGGGGACAAAGAAGGAGGAGGAGCGTGAAGCTGGAATTGTTCGGGAGTCTGAATATCTTCATCTTTGATCTCACGCTGAGCTCTTGTTTCTTTTAGGATTTCTTTTTTACATTTTGTCAAATTTTATCCCTTTTTAAGGAATGTTTTATTGAACTATCTTAAAGGATTTTTTCATCAATAAATCCTAACTAGATCAACCTATCATGCATTGCCTGAGATGCAGTGAAGTCATGTTTATTTGTTTGCCCATTTTTTAAACATATACAGAAAAAGAAATAAAATTTTAGTTGTAAGGGAGATAACCCTTTTTTTAATATTCTTCAATTAAAAATCTGAGTTCTTTCCCTTGCTGATTTCGATTTTCCGGTCATAATTGAAAAAATGTTTCCATATTACAAGTTGTCCGAATGGGATTAGATAATTTATATATCGATAACCAGAAAGGGTGTTTATTCATAATTGTTCACAACCAGTTTTTCTCAACTTTTTTTACTGACCAGTTTTTCTTTCTTTTTTCGATGTACAATTACCTATCATGTCGCTAGAGAATTCCATGTCTTTTGGAAATTTTTTTCAAAATATTTTAGACTTTAGGAGAGGTGATCAGTTTCCTATATAAACTTAACGTAAACTGATCACCCACTTTTGACCATATTGCATGATGTTGTTTGTTCACCCATTTTTTTCACCTTTTTTATGGACCAAATTTTTTTCTTTTTTCTGTGTACAATTAATTACCTAGCATGCTGCTAGAGAATTCCGGGTTGTTTGGAAATTTTCGGAAAAATTTTTGATGGTCAAAAAGTGGGGGATCAGTTCACGTAAAATTTATATAGGAAACTGATCCCCCCTTTCTAAAATCTAAAAGATTTGAAATTTTTTTTCAACGGAATTCTCTATCAACCTGATAGGTAATTGTACACCGAGAAAAAAAAATTGGTCTGTAAAAAAGTTGGGAAAAATTACGAACAATCACAACCAGGAAGACAAGAAGATGCACGAACCTGGAATTGTTCGGGAGTCTAAATATTTTTTTTATCTTTGAGCTCAGACTGATCTCTCGCGCTTCTTTTAGGATTTCTTTCTTACTTAACTTTCTCGTACCTACCCCCCCCCCCATTGCCAAGGATGCAGTAAAGTCATTTCAGTTTTTAATTTTTATTTGTTTGCACATTTTTTTAAACTTATACAGAAAAAGAAATAACATTTTAGTTGTGTAAGGAAGACAACTTTTCTTTTTTAGATTAAATTAAAAACCTGATTTATTTCCCTTGCTGATTTTGATTTTTTGCGATCATAATTGAAAAATGTTTCCATATTACCAGTTGTCCCAGTCGGACTACATAATTTAAAAAATAATCTGTAGCGAAGTGCCAATAACATGGTACAACAATAACAAATGAAAATTGGTTAGTCATAATTAAAATTTGATATGTCAGTTTTAATGCTATTTAGATTTACAATTATTTCCGCTTGTGATTTACAGAACAGACCGAAAATGGCCGAGCCATCACCAAACAGTCAATTAGTACCGACATTTAAATAAAACAACTTTTTCATTTCACTTAAGTAAGTAATCAGTAAGTGTATCAACTTTAGTTTTTTTAAGAAGTGTTGGTATTATTGTAGCTACTCACCCCCCCCCCCCCCCCCAACGAAAAATGCGATTCTGCCTTTTTTAGGCGATTACTGAAAAACTTGGACGACCACTCCTCCTCCTCAACAATTTTAGCATTTACAGTGGGGGATCAGTTTCACACATAAATTTAACCATTTGTTTTTTTTTTGCTATGAGAGATACATTCTGTACCTTTTTTTTGGATGGGGGGTCTACTTTTTCAGCGATTACATGTAGTTTTACGACCTTGCCAATCGGGCTTAGGATTACTGGTAAAAAAATTAGTTAACATCCCTAAAAAAATTAGAATGGCCCGGAAATGGGAGGGATCATTTTATGCAAAATTTATATACGAAACTGATTACTGTAATATATATCAAGGACGTGAGAAAGATTAAGCCGAACTTATCGGCCTTGTATACCAGTTTTTTGTCTTGCCTAGGGGGCGCTTTTGTTTTTGTTGGTATAAATAAAGGCGGGACGTTTGCAGAACTTGCTTCGTATTAGCATAAAAAAGCTAACCTTGTTTAGTTTGTGTTTCCATTCTAATCGAGACATAATAAATGGCGACGAGGTAGTAGAAGACAATGCGAGGAAGGGATATGGAAGCGATGAACTGAAGTGGTGCTGAATCAGAAACAACCCAACAGAACTCCTATTCATTGTTGGAAGTATCCACGTCAGCCATGGGAAAGGATTCACATTGACTATGTTGGTCCAGTATTTGGACATATGTTCTTGATAGTGGTGGATGCCTACTTCAAATGGATGGAGGTTTGCATAATGAAGACATCCACTGCTACAGCCACCACCGAGAAGTTGAGGAGAATCTTGTTGACACGGTTTACCGCTGCTGGTTGTGAGTGACAACGGCCCTTGTTTTTCCAGTGATGAATTCAGAAGGTTTTTAACAGCAAATGGGGTCAAACATATATTTACGGCTTCTTACCATCCCTCCCTCAACAGGCAGGCGGAGCGCAGCATGTGTACATTCAAGGAAACAATGAAGACATGAAAACATCCCTTTGAAGCAAAAGTCAACAGATTCCTTTTTAACTTTGGGACAACTCCGCACACAGCAACTGGGATTCCTCCACCTGAATTGCTGATCAAGCGGCAATTAAGACAGCTTTTCATCTGTTGCAACTGGACAAGCTTAGGAGCATTGTATACAATTACATGACCTCTTTCTTAAAATATGCAGTAAATACATTGAAGACATTGCCAAGGCTGCTGCAAAGAAGGTGGGCTCCCTCTACCGTGCTAGTAAACTTCTCACACCTGACATTATCCTATATCTCTACAAAGCCACCATCCGCCCATGCATGGAGTATTGTTGCCACATCTGGGTTAGTGCATCATCCACTAGTCTCTCCCCCTTAGACAAGATCTAAAAAAGAGTCATTAACTTAATAGGTCCCTCACTATCCACCAAGCTCCAGCCCCTGTCCCATCGCCACAATGTTGCTTCCTTGTACCTGTTTTACAAGTACTTCAATGGATTGTGCTCTGATAAACTTGCTGCTCTGGTGCCCCCACGACGCAAATTCACTAGACCAACCCCGCAATCTGCCAAATCCAATCCATTCACTGTGGAGGTCCCCAGATGCTGCAGAGATTTCTACTCCAAAAGCTTCTTTCCTCGTGCTGCTGACCCTGGAACTCCCTGTTTTCCTGACAATATTGACATGCAGAAATTTAAAACTAATGTAAAAAGGAAAAAGTTAACAAAGCTCTCAACCCTCCTCATCATGTTAAGAATGGCTTTCTAAATTTTTTAAAATCAAATAATAACTTATTATTTGTGATGAAAAGAACTCTTTACTTCTTTTACGCTCCGGAAGTGAATTACTTCCCTTTTGCTACTTCCGTTTTCCTTTCTCTGTAAATACGCCATTACTTCTTCGTTGAGGCTTCGCTCCCTGCGTTTATATCTTTGCCGAATAAAGCTTTATCAAAAGCAAACTCAGTCTCCTCGAACTCTTTCATTCACTCATTCATTCATTACATTATTAATAACTAACAAATGCCCCTGATTCTTTTATCGTTATTGTTGTTTACGTAATTTCCCACGCTGTTTGTCATATACGGATGGCCAGAAATGATATATAAAAAAAACTTTCTCCGCAATCAATACCAGTTTCAGACTTGTCCAACGAATGTATTACTTTTATTTCGTAATAAACAAATAATTAACAGAATATCGGATCTATTTAAAAAAATAATTTATTTGTTTTTTATTTTATTGTTTTGAACACTTCTTTTTTGTTTTTGTTTTAAAATTCTTAATACAGACAATATTGTTTTTGTTATTAATGTTTTCACAAATTGTTTTTTGTTTTAAAGTTTATTTTAAGTTTTAAACCTAAAAACAACAATATTATGTCTGTATTAAGAATTTTAAACCAAAAACACTTTGAGAAAACAATAAAAAAAGTGTTCTAAACAATAAAATAAAAAACAAACAAATAAATTATTTAAAAATAGATCCGATATTCTGTTAATTACGAATACATTCGTTGGACAAGTCTGAATTAGAAAGTTTTTTTTGTTTTTTTATCATTTCTGTCCATCCGTATATGAGAAACGGCGTCATTTGCTGCTGAGTGAAAACGAAAGTATAAAAGTCACAAATCGCCATCCATATATATATATATATATATATATATATATATATATATATATATATATATATATATATATATATATATATATATATAAATTTTATCTTTATATATGGAAATCCAAAATATTCCAAGTTTTGTTTCCTACCTTTGTTTAAATTCATTGTTTGTTGTCAATGAGCTATTTCCGAAAGGAGACAAAAACAGTGACTGAGAAGCCGCGTTTTGTTTTGATACGGATGCACATAGCGACAACAAAAACCTTTTTATTTAGTCTTTGTTTTGTAACAAGATCGCATTTCGCGTTTGCTTTCTTTTAACGATGAAAGCTTCTTAAACATGTTTCTCTTTTCGGTGCTTCTGCATATCAACCCTGACATTGAAATATTTAAAGAATGTATAAACTTTATTATGTACTTACGTGTTAGCTGAAAATAAGATTGTGCAGAAAAAATGACGCAAATTCATCCAGTATTTATTAAATTATAAGAAAAAAAAAATGAGTTTACGTACATTTTATTGGCTCGATAAAATCCGGTTACGAGTCACGCCAACACTAACAGTCGAATGGTAACCGCACAAAATGAAACTCGGGTTCCTGAAACGGAAGACGTAAAACAAAACATTTTTTTTTTTTTACTCATATATATACATTATTACATTTCATTTGAGAGGTGGGGGTAAATTGTTGTTTTTAATTTAATTTAAATTGTTGTTTTTAATTTAATTTTATTGTTATTAATTTTATTTTATTTTTTTTGGTAAATTTTACTATCACAGCCGGCGTTGTTTAACCCCTCAAAAAAATTCAAATTCTACTTTTTTGCGATTACGTGTAAACAGCCTGAAAAAATATCCGAAACGAGGATATAAAAAAAAAAGATTTTAAGATGGGGGATCACTTTCTTATATAAATGTAACATAAAATGAGCATCCACTTCCTGCCCAGTTAGCGGTAAATCGAAATCTATAAGCGAGTAGTTTCTCAATTTTGGGGCGAGAATGTTGGGTTGGTGGCATTTTAAAAAATGTTTTATTCATCCAATTTAGTTTTATTCGCTTTTAAATATATGAGGGGGGGGGGAGTAATTTTTGAAAATTTTAATTATTTTAGATTTTTTTGGTGGGGTGGGAGGGTCTTATTTTTTTTTGTTTTGAAATTAGCGACCACTTGCCAAAAAATCGACCATGATGGAAAATACTCGTGTTTGGCTAAGTAAAAGTGACGATAACAAACGTTAACGAACTTCACATAACAATCTACACAATATGAACCAAACTTAAAAAATTTTGTTTACTCTAACCTAGCCTAACCCTTAACCAACCCTAACCTAACCCTAAACTAACCTAACCCTAAACTAACCTAACCCTAACCTTAGTTTTAGTTTGTAAAGTCGGTTTAGTTAGGTTCGTATTGTGTAGAAGCATCAGAACTTGATTCGGCTTTCTCCGGAAAGTCGGAACTGCTTACGTCACATTGGATTTTTATTCTAAAAAACACAAAAACATTACCCCCCCCCCTTACACATACAAGAAAAAATTGAGGGGTCCAGAAATAAAAATGTATCCTAAAACATTAAATATTGTTTCCGCACTTTATTGTAGGAAAAAAAAATGCCCCCATTTGTGATCTATTTGCGTTAAAAAATTTTTTAAATTTAATATGAGACATAAGCATTTTAAATTGTCGTAAATATGGATTCTGAGCAAAGTAGCCATTTTCTTTAGCCACTTGTTTACGTTACGGACGTTACTTCCTGTGGCTGAAGAAAATGGCTACTTTGCTCAGAACCCATATTTACGACAACTTAAAATGCTTACATCTCATATTAAATATGAAACATATTTTTTTTTAATGCACATTTAGACATTGACATTTCTTTCTTCTCGTGAAGAGCAGCCCCTGCAAGGTGATTTGGTCACACGAAGACCAATCAAACTCCAGGGCGCATTAATTTCAACCGAAACTTTGAAAGGCTATATCCAGACCCTTTGGGATTTGCAGGTCAGGCAGAGAGCTTCCTGGCCCCAACGAAGAAAGACGTCTTCTCTCCTGCCTCTGTCCACTGGACAGCTGAGCGAGGCTATCTTCACTTAAAGATATACCGCTGTTTGAGCAACCAAACTTTCTTACTTTATTATTAATTCCTTCACTGTGACACTGTTTGAACTTACGGTGTAGGTCACTCAAATAAATGCATATATTGTTGTTTATAGAAGGGATTTGTTTGACGACCCTTTTTATTACAGAATATTATAAGAGTTGGTCTTACAGTCCATGCAAAGATAAACTCCTAAAAGATGGTGACCCCGACGTGATCAGAACATGCAACTTTCTGATCTGGTCACAAATGAGTCGGTTTTTTTTATGGAAATCGCTCCAGACAAGGCATGAAGCCACTTGATATAAGAAGCTAACAATAACGAAATATGATTATCACAAAGACAGGAGATCTCTATTTACCTTAGTCGTGAAAAGATCAAGGCTATAGGTAGGAAGAAAACAGTCAGCAGGAAAAGAGTTCCACAAGCTTGCAGTTCTTGGAAAGAAGTTACTGGAATAGGAAGCTGTTGATATGGTATCAAAACAGCGAATTGATGAAGACCACTAGACCAACAAGTCAAACAAGCTGGAACAAAAGAAGCAGGGAACAGATCACCAATTCCGAAAAACACATACCATAATAGTATTTATAGAAAAGACTCAGACTAGCAACATCACGCCTATGAGAGAGAGAGGGTGCATTGAAGAAGAAAGTGTGGTCAATCAAATTACAGATACGTTTCTGCACCTTATCAACAACCCTCAAATGGGACAGAGATCCACCAGCCGAAATATGACAACAGTACTCCAAACATGGTCTGATTGTGGATTGGTAGAGATAGAGAATAGCTTCAGGTGTGAGATAATGTATGGAGCGATAGAGAGAACCGACTTTACGATAAGCCGAAAGAGCAATGGATCTAATGTATGAACTCCAAGAAAGATTTGATGAGAGAGAAGATCCAAGAAGTTTCAGAGTTGATTTCTCGTCAAGAACAGAGCCATCCATGAAAATCTCAGGAATAAAAGGGACACGCCTACGATTGAAAGACACGAGCGAAGTCTTAGCAGGATTAAACGAAACAAGCCATTTCCGTATCCCAATCCACAACTGAACCCAGGTCAACTCGAGATCAGCTGCATATTTCAATTTAAGTTAAAGCAAAATGAATTATTTTTGACTAATCTCCCAACTTTCTTTTAAAATAATTTATGTCGGTGATAGTAATAATTATCAAACTGAAATGCAATATAAATAAATCAGTGAATGTTTTTTCGTTTTCTGTTTCAGGAATGCAGTTTAGGGCGTTACGCCCACTTCACACGCACCGTTTCCGTTTTTTTTCTCTTATTGCCACACGGACTTAGGATTAGTGTTAGGGTTAATGAAGAACATGTTTATTTGTTTTTTTTTCATTCAACAGTTTATTATCCCTGACAGTACTCTTCACAGCGACATGTGGCATTGCAAACCTTTCTGTTGATCCTCAAACAATGTGGAGAACCAATTTTGGGGGTACACTGACTCTTAGCACTGTTGATTCTTTCCCCTTGATTGTGCTCGAAAGAGAGTATAAAAAATTCACCGCTGTCGGACTTCTCCCACGAGGCACACACAAAATGAAGAATCTGGTAATCCATGTTTCTATCTTAAAGGTAAAGTAAAAAGTAAATATATTTTATTGTTTTGTATAACATACATTGCTTGTCTTTCATAATTGTCAACTGTAATAAATGTGTTAAACTGTACTTTTGGTCTTAGCTTTTCGTTCTAATGATGGATATGTTTTGAATATATGTTTAATACATGAGCTGTGAATTAAAATGACGTATATTATAAAAGACCTGATACTTAATCTCCAGACTAAACTCATTGGTATATAGACCTGTAAGGAACCGATTCTGGTGATGTACCGATTTTGTCAACTGCAACAAATGTGGGAACCATACTTTTGGTCTTAATTATTGGTTCTAATGATGGATATGTTTTGAATATATGTTTAATACATGAGCTGTGAATTAAAATAACGTATATTATAACATATTATATTTTTCTGTGTGTTTGGGTTTTTATAGTACACACGAGTTTTTGGCAGTAAATATACTCGCTTTTTTGATTGGCTGAAACAAACTGCTGATTGGAGATTTGATCCCATCGAGAGTCGATACATAATAACAACATTCACTGTGCTGCTTTGAACGTCTGCAGCCATGGAAGATGATCTATTAGTAACCAGATATGCGAGACGGACGAACGTCAAAAAAAAAATGATAGCTTGTATAAGCTACTCTCTTTCCTTCTCCGTTTGTTCAGCTTACTCTTTCTTCTTCTTTCCTTTTCACTTCTTCCTCCTTTTGTACTGAGTGGAAGTGGGATGCACACAAATCAATTGCTTTATCCAACGTGCACACAATCACAGCAGGCGGCCCACGAAAAATAATACATTATCTCACATGTAAATGTGAACTAGAGATTTCTTAACCAATGAGAAGGATTCCCGCACGTTTGGAAATGGATCATCATCATCATCATCATCATCATCAAACAAAGCATCTACATAATACAAAAACTTCAAGAGTTTTTAGCCCCCCCCCAAAAAAAAATAATAACTTGTAGAATTGTGTATATTCGGACAACTGTTCTCATATTGGGTGTTTTCATCACAACGTTTCGGCCGATGTAACCTCCGACCCTTCTTCAGGTGTACTTTGTCGAACTCTGGAATCTTTCTGTCGAACTTGGGAATCTGGACGGAATTTCGAATGGAACCCTTTATTTAATCCACGGGGGTAGCATGCTCTCGTTCCATCTGCCATGACTGGGAAGAAGTCTTCAGTAATTCGCAGGTTTTTTAACCCACCTAATGGACTGGTATTGTCCTGGCCTTTGGGTCTGGATTTACGCCGGTCTATTGGGGGTTGTCTGATCCTGTGCAGTTCTAGGAGGTGCACCCTCCCAGGCTTTGCCTCCCCTCTTTGGGGAGGAGTAAGTTTATTGCTTACTGCCTGAGGCGCCCTACCGGGAATGCCGACGGGGCTGCCCAGGCAATTTTTAAATGACCAGAATACTCACCTCGAGCCCTGGCTTATCTAATCCCACTTTCCCGACCTTGTGTCACATCTTACCTTGTGGGAGGTAGATAAATAGTAATTCGCAATTCTTCGTATCGCTCGCACTGAGGATTGAACCTTCAACCTTCGGATGACTGTCACTTAGAACTGAATTATACTGTTCTGATCGAGGGTCGTGTTCCCCTGATTATGGACGTGTTCAGTAAATCAAGCAATTGTTGCATGCAAAGACAGAGTAATAATTAATAAACAAAAATGAAGTAGTTCAAATAAGGTTTATTGAACGTGTGTGTACGTGGAATGATGAAGTGTGTGATGTATGCATGTGTGTCGATGGAAAAACAGTTCTTGAAAAAGGCATAAGAGTGAATGAATCCGGCGAGAGGAAAGTCTTTGAAAGCCGTACACAAAGAAAATGAGTTGAGAACTCTTACCGTTGTTTGACCACGTGTTGACGGAAGAAACGTGTTGGTAGTTGTTTTGCCGAGACCAGTTCAAGAGAAAAAGCGTGAGACGAAACGCTAGTGTATTAGCGTCGTTTTGCCGAGGCCAATTGACCAGAAGAGAAGAGTGAAACGGAACGCTAGTGTCAGCGTACTCCTGTCGAGGCTGGTGAAGAAGAGAGATGGATTTTCCGTTTGCAACGGTTTTTATAGTCAGAAGGGCAGATAACTCTGGTGTCGCTTTACAGTGCCACCTGTCGGTGAAAAAGCGACACCTACCGGCAAACCGGTGTAGTTATGTTTTGAAAGGAGGAGGTAACTGCTACAATACTTAGTACTATATTCGTGACGCAGTGGATTGAAGGTTCAATCCTCAGTGCGGACGATACGAAGAATTGCGAATTACTGAAGACTTCTTCCCAGTCATGGCAGATGGAACAAGTGCATGCTATCCCCGTGGATTTAAAAACACCCAACATGAGAACAGTAGTCCGAATATACCAAATTCTACAAATTATCAACCCTCATCTAAAAAATTCCGAAATATAAAATAAATAAATAAATAAATAGAAATAAATAAAAAAAAAATAAAATGAATAAATAAAAATAAACAAAGAAATAAAAATAAATAAAATAAAACAGATAAATAAATAAATACAAATAATTAAATAAATAAAAATAAAATGAATAAATAAAACATTCAACGCAAAAACTTAAAAATGTTTACTTTGGTTTCATTCATTAAAAAAAAAAGAAATTAAAAAAAGAATGAAAGGAATCACATTTTGAAAAGGTAATTAACTTGTTTAATTTTTACGTAAAAAAAAAACTAAAAAAATGTGTTTATTGTAATTTTATACTCAACTGTCGGCATAATTTTTAAAAGGCCTTTATTATATCCAAGTTGCGCAACCATTCATTCATAAAAAAAGGGGGCGAAGGTAAAGCAGGGGTGTTGATTAAATACAACTTTTATAGTCAAAGGTTTGATCAATTGAACAACAACAATCAGAAAGAAGAAAGAAAGAAACAGCAAAAAAACAAACAAAAAAACAAAACAACTATTAATCCAGTAATGAGATTTAGTTTTTAGTTTTATTTTAATTTTAAAATACAATTACATACCAGTGCGTATACAAATCTGTGTGTAACATCTTTATTCAAAACTTTTCGCTCTATTTTTAATTCTCCCTCCGATTGCTCTCCCCCACCCCTCCTATCTCCCCCACCCCTCTCTCTGTCGTGCACGTGCAACTGTTTCATTCTTAGAAAAAAAAAAAGAAAGCTGACTAACTGTTTGACCTAGTTTCAATGTTGTTTTTCGAACAACTACCGCGGATAAGTCAATTAAATACCAGTGCGTAAAAAAAATTATCTCTCTGTTTTTAACTCCCTCCGACTGCTTTCCCCTCTCTTTTTCTTTCCCTTTCTTTCTCTCTCTCTCTCTCTTTCTCTCTCTTTCTCTTTCTTTCTCTCTCTCTTTCTCTTTCTCTAGTGCACGTTCAATATTCTTAGAAAGAAGAAGAAATAAAAAGAAAGCTGACTAACTGTTTGACCTAGTTTCAATGTTGTTTTTCAAACAACTACCGCGGACAAGTCAATTAAATACCAGTGCTATACAAATCAGTGCGTAACTTCTTAAAAAACAACAACTTCTCCCTGTCTTTAACTCCCTCCACCTGCTCTCTTTCTCTTTCTCTTTATCTCTCTCTCTCTCTTTCTCTCTATCTCTCTCTAGTACACGTTCAATATTCTTAGAAAGAAGAAAGAAAAAGAAAGCTGACTAACTGTTTGACCTAGTTTCAATGTTATTTTTTTAAACAACTACCGTAGACACGTCAGGTCCGGTGAGTGTGAAGCCTATTCAGAATCACAACTCCTACTGATCAGACGATCACCAAAGTGTCTCCGTATATAATTGAACGTCGATAAAACAAAAGCTGTCAGAAATTCATGACTGGAACTTGATCAGGAATAGACTGGAGTTTATTTGTACGCAATTTGGTTGGATTGCATAAAGGATTGTGAATTTTATTAAAGATTCTATGGGTGGTATTTTTGTGAGTGTGGTGGGGGGGAAGGGTTTTACCCTGTATAATTTGCATACGTGAGAGTTGCGCAAAATAATAATAAGAAGAAAAACAGACTGCACAGACGAGCGGAAGGTTGGTTGATTTGAAAGTGTCGGCATGTTATGACGACCAGATTCTTTTAGCTATTTGCTTCAAAGAAAGACGACTCATCTCTTCCCTGCAGCCTCTTTCTCACAAAAGAGACGTTGCTAGTCTTTCTCTATACTATCATTATTTCAAATCTCTGCCCCCCCCCCATCACTGTAAAATGCTCAGTTGTAACTTTGAAGGGCCGATAATAATTAAGACAACAGGGTGGTATATTTACTAGAGTGTATTTACAGAAGTACAGAAATCGTATGCTACAGAAAGCCTGCGTCCGATACTGTGGCTATGGCTGCTACCAATGACTGCCGCTATGATGGTATTAACTTCCTTCCCATCGCAGGAAGATGTGGTACAAGGCCGGAAGGTGGAGAGATTCAGGCTAGTGCCTCTAAAGAAGGAGCACTTTGGCCTCCTAAAAATAGCCTGGTCTGCCTCGTCGGCATTCCCCGGTCAGGGCGTCTAAGGCAGTTAGCAATAAACTAACTTCATCCCAAAGATAGGAGGTAAGGCCTGGGAGGGTGGACCCCCTAGGACTACCCAGGACAAATACCTCAGCCCGACAGATAAAAGGCCACCGAAATGGCCAAGTTTCAGTCGGACTGATTGCTGAGATTGGATCCTCGACTGGTATGTAAACCGTCAACATCAACGGACGGCAAATGAATGCTTCCACTACTGCTACGGCACTTAGCTGTAACTCTATTCATAGTCTCTGGAAGAATCCATCCACACCCGAAATAGGGTAGATCAACATCACACGATCACATGCTCACAGCAAGAACTCGTCTAGTTACAACCACTGTATATTACTTTTCCCTTTTTCCTCTGTGCAGCTATTATCAAAAATGAACTTCCATGAAAAGAGGTTCTTGCCAAGAACTTTCCATCTGTGGAACACAATACTGCACAGCTGCTTCCCAGCCGACTACAACATTATCATTTTCAAATCAAATGTCAACAAATACCTATTGAGCCACCCTCTTAAGTACGCAAATTCAATCAATCCAACCTATCGTTCCCAATCCTCTCATAACATTATTCATCATCCAACCAACAATCTCATTAACCCTTATCCTCGAGTGGCCATTGGCCTTACTAAGTAGAGACCCATCAGTATAAAAAAAGACAATGAATAAAGAAAGACGTTTATCTCTATATAAAGTTATGTATGTTTATATATTCGTATGTACAGGATTCACTCCTAAACTAATTAACCGAGCATTATGAATTTTGAAACACAACTGCTAAGTTAATAGGTGGGTAATGTGTGCTATATTTAGTTTTATGCAAAGGGAGTAAAAAAGGGATATAAGACTTTCATGAAAATTCAGATATACCAGATTTGCATTAAATTTGATCCATAGCCAATTAAGCAAGATTCCCTTAATTTCAATTTCTTCTTAAGACTCCTTAAGCCTTAAATTTGAGACATTTTCTAGAATCAAAACAATGTAATGGATTTTGATGAAAATTGGAATAAGGATTCTAGACATGAGGTTTATTAGCATTATATCTTGATTTTAATCTTCATAAGAGGACATAAAAGTGGTGCAAAACTTTTCTGTTTATAGAATGAATTTTACCCGTCCTGGGATCAGTATTCTTCCAACATATATATATATATATATATATATATATATATATATATATATATATATATATATATATATATATCTTCTTCCAATCATATTGTAGGAGAGTGAGCTCTGCATGTCGTACAAGTGCACAGCATGGCCATCTACATGTATAGATATTCCTACAAAACCCATGACGATAAAGACTTGTAGAAATAATGCCGACCTGCTGTACAATCTGCGTGACCACAACCGGCTAATGCAATTTTTTAAGGATGCCCTTCTTCTGTGAAGAAGTGGCAATTATCATTTATGTATATATATATATATATATTTATATATATATATATTTATATATATATATATATATATTTATATATATATATATGCATATATATGTATATGTATATATATATGTATATATATATGTATATATATATGTATATATATATATATGTATATATATATATGTATATATATATGTATATATATGTGTGTATGTATATATATGTGTATGTATATATATTTATATGTATATACATATATATATATATTTTTATATATATATATATATATATATATATATATATATATATATATATATATATATATGTATATATATATATGTATATATATATATGTAGTAAGCCTGAAGATTCCCCCCGGGGATGAAACGCGGGAGCCTCAGTGTAGCTTAACTACCTAGTTCTACTTACGTATCGAGCACTGTTGAAGTAAATACTGAAAATTGATATCTTTTTATAAAATTTTATGTGGATACATGTAAATAGTATCATATATATATGTATATATATATATATATATATATATATATATATATAGTCTCGGAAGTTTCTCAACCATTAAAACTATATAAAAAAAAAATATATAAAAAAAACAAAAAAAAACAAACTTATAGTCTCAAGTCTTCCAGTGGAAAATCACTCATGTAAGTCAATTTATTTTTTACAGTTATTATATTAGTTAGTTTCTAACACTATTTTAAGGGATCATCAGTTGTTTACCATGAAAAATATATATATATATATACTAATGATAATAGAATTAACGATAATCGAAATATCGTAGAGTGATCTATCTCGATAAAATAAAGCTCAATACGTTGAGTAGAGCTCAATAAAATAAAGCTAAAATAAAGTAATAATAAGTAATAACATTTTGTACAATTTTTTATCTTCATCTTTCTTTCTTTAAAATGTATATATATATGTATATATATATGTATATATATACATATATATATATATACATGTATATATGTATATATATACATATATATACGTATATATGTATATATATACATATATATACGTATATATACATATATATACATATATACATATATATGTATATACATATATATATATATATATATATATATATATATATATATATATATATATATATATATATAAATAAAACCGAGTCGTATTCATTTCTTCATCTCAAACAATTGCGCGTTAACAATTTGGTCAATTATTCATTAATATATTGTCTTCATGCGAAATTGGACAAACAAGTGGTTTCAAAAGTCTCTGGGGATGAAGACAATTTTCGAAGTTGTTATTTTATTTTGTGTAATGAAGCAATTATTTCCCTATTTTCAAAATCGGCTAGACCATGCCAAATATTCAAATAGCCTGTCTACACTTGAGTATATAAACATTTTCGGTATTAATCATATATCTGTAAATATATACATATGAATAGAAATAAGGGGAAATAAGAAAATAACCAACTATATGCAACAAAAATAATTAACACACAATCATACTTATTTCATTTATGAAAC
>OY744540.1:845000-870000 GCA_963556195.1 Sepiola atlantica | reverse complement strand
CACGAAGTGCATCATCAACCAAGGTCAACATCCCCGCACTCAAACAAGTCAGTCAGTAAGCTTTTATGACGTCCGACACCCTAAAGTCTAAACATCAGGCATCTGCATGCATTTCATGGAAATATACCTGACTAGAGCATATCCAACATACACCCTCTGACCAGTTGATCCGGGATTTCTCATTGGATATTCGCAGCTAACCTCCATATCTGAATGCCGTTGCCCTATCGCCATCTAGGGAACCAGTTGATGAGAGATAGTCGCTCTACACCAGTAATAAAAGGTTAAAAATTGTTTAAATCATTGAAGATAAATACTATGTGACACATAACAATAAGAAGCAATGGCACGCATAAGCATTTGACGATCAACTGCCAAAGGATACCAAGTAAGTCCAGATTTCCATCTTTTTTGATATGTGGCAACTTAACCAATTGCAAGTGAATCCCGTCAACAAAGATGATGGCTACGGGACACATAACAAGAAGAAGCAACACCATACATAAAGATTTGAATAAGTATTACACTACAAAGCGTTGAAGGTACGTCTATGTAGATATTTTTAAAGTACATCCAGATGTTAAATAGCCGCTCCCAGAATGGGCCGCGGCAGTTTTCGTTGAAACAACTGGTCATTTTTAACATCAAAAATGTATATGTTGCATACCTTTTAATTTCTCGTAAGTTTACTTCTTCGTCACGGAGGGGTGCCGTCTCGATGTCGTCTAGTGGTTGAATTCTTCTGCCATGAACCTCGCCACTACAACAAAAAGCTTCATGACCGACTCAGAAGACAAACAATCTTTTAAACTTTCAATTCTGTTTTATTTCAGGCGTCAGATTTCTGTCGCCTGGAGATGCCTCACCTAACGTCGAGGAGGAGATCAAATTACTACTCTATCGTAGTTACTTCTTAACTTAAGTCCTTATCACATTTGAGGAGGGGGGGAAGAAGAGATCTCACGCCTGTATTTTCTTAGGGAATTTAATTCCCCTAATCATGTTAAAGACTACATAGAGAAGTCGACTGTTCGGCTCACTTCCAAAACCCAGACTCACAAAACTCTCATCTTCTTACGAAGAAGGAGTGACGTCACAGATCCACACGTGCGACACTCATGCACAAGCATTTCCTTCACTCATGTTTTCTGACCTCTTGACCCGGTGCTCATTAACGTTCGCTCTGACAGCACCTGTGAGCTCCGACTGTGAGAACAGCCCCATTCTGCACTCGGCTGTACGGGGCCACCCGCACTAAATCCCGCAAGCCAAACCAAACAACCTCTCACAGATACGTCCACTTCAAGATGCGTCCGTTCCCACAGGGCCATTATCTAACACAGAGAGTATAAGAATATAGTTACCGTTTGCTTTCAATTTGATGGAAATTAGCCAGATTTAATGAATTAGCTTAAAAGATTATGTTTTTTGAATTTTTGAGATGAGGATTGTGAATTTGTACTATTTTTATTATTTGGAGTACTGTTCTCATCTTGGATTTTATTCTCATGTTTCGGCCAATGTAACCTCTGACCTTCTTCAGGTCTTTTAAAACTCAGGAATCTTTACGTTGAACTCAGGAATTTGTATGGAATTTCGAACGAAACCCTTTATTTAATCCACGGGGTAGATTGTTCTCGTTCCGTCAGCCATGACCGGATAGAAGTCTTAATTAATTATAAATTATATTCTTAATAGCGCTTGTACTAAGGATTGAACCTTCAACCTCCGAGAGACTTAGAACTGATTATTACTTAACACAATTTATCTGGGTCCATGTGGATTAAATGAAAGGTCCTGTTTGAAATTTTGTACAGATTCCCGAGTTCGATATAAAGATTCTCGAGTTTGACAAGACAAGAAGATCGGAGGTTACATCGGCCAAAACGTTGTGAGAATAACATCTCAGATGAAGAACAGTAGTCCGATTAATCCAATTAATACAAGATTTATAGATGTCGATTACAAAAAAAAAAAATAAGCACACTGTTTTATTATTTCAAACGCTGCTATTCAATACAACTATATTTAAATCATCCAACCAAAACCCATGTTGCCATGGTGACGAACCAGAAAAAAAAAACGACCGTTTACTTCTTGACCTATTACTTATGTCATTTATTTATTTACTGGGAGGTAGTGGTAATGAAATGCATACCTGCATGGACTGACGACCTGGGTGTGCCAAGTTCGAACCCAGTCGGTTCCATAGCATCACTTTCACTTATGGATGTTGGCAACCTTCACGCGGTCCCTTCTGTGAGTACACGATTCTGAGACGTTTTATGGCTAGACAAGCTGCGTACATCAATTATCTGTTAAATGCTTTAAAACACACACAAAAAAATAGGCAGGTAAGTAAAAAAGTAAATTTTCTTGCCATTGGTAACAGTTATTTGCTGACTATTTGTTTGTTTGTCACCACTTTTTTCTCTGTTGGAAATTCTACACAATCGCTCGGCATTTTTTAGGATCTCCCTGAAGTTAATGTTAACATGGAAAAAATTTTGATTCGTAAATTTAATCCTGTAGGGTTAGGGTAAGGCTTAGTTAATGTTAACATGGAAAAAATTTTTGATTCGTAAATTTAATCCTGTAGGGTTAGGGTAAGGCTTAGTCAATGTTAACATGGAAAAAAATTTTGATTCGTAAATTTAATCCAGCATTTTTTGTGACTTTTATCATCACGTGTTCAGAAATAGTTTGGTCTTGTAAGCCACCCATTTGTCGGGAGGATCTAATCAAGTTATTTCTCGTGTCATCGATTGACAGTTTACGCATAACCATCCGGCTTGTCAATCACTTCCTGTCACTTCAAATGCTGGAATGGAAGACTTTCTCTAATGAAATCGATTTAGATATTAATTGGTTTTCCTCTTTTTTTTTTAATTTTTAGGAATCAAAAAAGACAGGTTGACTCAGCAAAATTTCAAGCATTTACTATTATCCATATTTCTGTTTATTAAAAACAAATGACTGAAAATTGATTTTAAAAAGATAGGGTTAGGGTTTGATTTAAAAAAAGAACGGGTTAGGGTTTGATTAAAAAAGAACGGGTTAGGGTTTGATTTTAAAAAGAACGGGTTAGGGTTAGCGTTTGATTAAAAAAAAGAACGCTTTTATGTTATAAATAATACTTGATGAGGGTGCTGCTTGTACCTTGACTCCGATAGCGAACAGGACGTACAGAGTTCGATGGACGAACGGACCAAGGGCTACTCGTTTTGAATGAATGCCGTATTTAATAAACACCACCTTGAATAAACCTCCGGTTATCGCAACGGACATCGACAAGCAAAACTGTAGGCTAGTCACCGAGCCAACTGCTAAATAGGTGAATTAAGCCAGATTTTATCGAGTCCACACCAAAATTATTTACATAACCAGCCACAACTCACTATCAAAGTGTAGTATTAGATCTGATGACCTCAGAGGAAGATTAAATCTGAACAGTATAGGGAGATGTGTGCAGAAGTGTAGACTTCGATGGTATGGCCACGTTGAAATAATGGATGAGAGTTCGTGGGTTAGTAGATGTAGAACAGTTTAGGTAGCAGGTTCAGTTTGCAAGGGAAGGCTACTGAAAACATGGGAGGAAGTGATAAAAATGGACTTGAGGGAAAGAGGGATAAATAAAGACCTGGACAGAGATAGGTTAGTTTAGAAGTCAATTTCTTAAAGCCGTACAACGAATGCCAGCATGTAAAACGGACGTTAAACCGACGACGACGACCGAGGAAGGATAAAAAAAGGGAGTTTTTGGGTTGAGGGGCAGTTTCGTCTCTAGGACTGATGCAGACAAGACCCGTGGTTCGTAGAAAGAAAAAGAAAAAGAAAGAGAAAGAGAAAAATACAAAGAGAGAGAGAGAGAGAGAGAGAGAGAGAGAGAGAGAGAGAGAGAGAGAGAGCTCTTGTTTGCAGCGTACTCGTTGGCCACCAGCAGGAGTAGATTCCAGTTACAAAAGTTTTTTGAGTGTTTTTTTTGACAAGTTACAGTTGAAAAAGTAAGAATAATGTTATAACTAGTAATGCAGATGATGATGATGATGATAATGATGCTGCTGATGATGCTGGTTGACATTGTTACGAAAGTGTGTTCGCGAATGAAAGTGACGTAACAAACAGGAAGTGGTGAGATATATAACAGAAAGAGAAAGATGAGATACTCGCGCTTGGCTTTGGTCTGCAGAGTAGACGTTTTTCAAAAGACATCTTCCCTTCCCCCTACGAGTGACAGGTGGGGGAAGACTAATCTTGTTTCTTCTTCTATTCATTTAACGTCACTTTTCCCTTGGGGTCAGGGGTCAGGGGTCAGGGGTCAGACGTTTTTTGATATTACGAAAGCTCACTCTCCACTTCTCATGCTTCAGTAGGTCAGCTGTCTCCAAATTCCACTCTGTGCGGTCTTCTCTGCTTATCTCGGTATTGTTTCTAGTTTTTCTGGATTTATTGCCATTGGACTCAAGCAATACCAGTTATAGAGAGGTGCGGTTGGGATTATGTAACCCTTGCTTCAATATAGACTTCATTCTTACAGTTGATATCCATTGTCTCTCTAGAGACTGAAAGGGGGGGGGGTTCGTTCCCCCTGTAAAACATTCACAGCAAGAACTCGTCTCCCTACAACCACAGCAAAGAACTTTCCTTTCTCTCTCTCTGTACATAAAACCAAACAGAACTTCCATGAACAAAGTTTCTTTCCTAGAATTTGTAATCTGTGGAACAAAATACTACGAGGCTGTTTTCAAACTGACTACAAGATTGCCATCTTCAAGTCCAATGTTAACAAATATTTGTTTAGCCGTCTTCTTGGATAATCAAATTCTTCTCTTTCCACCTATTGTTTCTAATCCTCTTATAGTGTTGTTCATCGCCCAACTGACAAGCTTTTTAACCCTTATCCTTGATAGGCGGTGACCCATTGGTAAAAAAAAAATAGAAAAAAGTTGTTGATATGCTGTAAAACTCAACACCACAACAGCATTGACCTTTTACCCAACGTAGACAGACACTTCGGCTAGTCATTAAAATATCATTCCCCAAATCAAATCAGTCAAAGTCAAGACGCAGGACAGTCGGACAGAAACCTGCTGGCGATCAATGAAATCTCGATACGTACTCATTGTGTTTTTATTGTTTAAACTTGTTGTGTGCTTTTTGTCAACTTGTGTCCGTGCCAACTTTTGGCTTCCGAAACCCAGGAAAGTTCCTTTTATGAGTCATTCCCGGCATTTCATTTCAGGTGGAAAAAAAAAGAAGATGTTAAATTGGATGCAAGTATGAAAACTGAGATAGAAAAACATTCGAAATGTGGAGCCAAAATTGACACATAAGTCTATGATAGGACCAAATATATTTACAGTACCCCAATCTATATAACATCTGAAAAGAATAGGTTTAGCATGACATTGTATCTGACATTATGTTTTGGAATTTTTATGTTTAGGATTCATAATTTATATTATTTGGACAACTGTTCTCATCTTGGATGTTATTCTCACAACGTTTCGGTCGATGTAACCTCTGACCTTCTTCAGATGCGTCTCGTCAAACTCGGGAATCACTATGTCAAACTCAGGAATCTGTACTAAATTTCGAACCGAACCCTTTATTTAATCCACGGGGGTAGCTTACTCTCATTCCGTCAGCAATGATTGAGTAGAACCCGTGGTGCAACGGATAAAAGTGCTAAGTAAAGGTCATCTGGAGGTTGAGGTTACGATCATCAGTACTAGCGATACTAAAAATACAATTACGAATTACTTAAGACTTCTACCTAGTCATGACTGACCGAATGAGAGAAATCTACCCCCCTGGATTAAATAAAGGGTTCCGTTCCAAATTCCGTACAGATTCCCAAGTTTGACAAGACACACCTGAAGAATATCGGAGGTTACATCGGTCGAAACGTTATGAGAATAACATCCAAGATGAGAACAGCAGTTCGAATAATACAAATAATACATTGTATCTGATGTCACTAAAAAGTGAGACTTTTCAAAATGTAAACAAAACACATATTTTCAACTTTAAAAAAAAATCTAATGTTTCACCACATACCAAGGCCAAAATCCACTCGAGGATAAGGATTAATGTTATTGTCGGTTGGATGATGAACAATACTATGAGAGGATTGAAAACGATGAATGGAATAGACAAAATCTTATTACTTTAAAAGTAAAAGCACGACGTAAATTCACTAGACCAACTCGACAATCAACTAAATCCCATCCATTCACTGTGGAGGTCCCCAGATACCGGAGAGCTTTCTACTCAAATAGCTTCTTTCCTCGTGCTGCTGGCCTCTGGAACTTCCTCCCTGTCCCCTGTCTCCCCGACAGTACTGACATGCAGAAATTTAAAACTAATGTAAACAGACATCTCACTGCGCAGATCCCAATTTAGGTTGACCCCCCCCTCCCAACCTTCTCCCTTTTCTTTTTTCTCAGTAGCCCCTTACGTCTACAGTGGCGGCCTGCCTTGTTTGGGGTGAACTATGTTAAAAAAAAAATTTTTAGAAGTATTTTTTACATTGGACTTGAAGACGACCATGTTGCAGTTTGCAGGGAGGCAGTCCTGTGCAATGTGTTCCACAGATGGGAAGTTCCTGGAAAAAAACTCTGTTCATGGAAATTCCGTTTAGCTTTAGGTACTCAGAGGAAGAAAGGAAAGTCGTTTTCAGTGGTGCCAACAAGACGAGTTCTTGCTGTGAATGTTCTACAGGAATGAACCAACGATTGGAGCTCAGTCGAGTATTTTCCATGGAAATAATGATAGAGTAGAGAAAGGCTAACAGCGTCTCTTCTGTGAGAAAAGTGAGTAGAGACGAGAAGAAATCATCCACCCCCATGTTGCGAACAGTTGTCTGAACAATTAAAATAATCCAAATTATCAATCCTCTGTTTTTCCTCCATAAATAAACCCTGGAATCAATTAATATACACGGTTGTTTGGATTAGTCGGGCAACTGTTCTTATATTGAATTTTATTTCCACAACGTTTCAGCCGATGTGAGATCCGATCTTTTTCAGGTGCATTAGAACTGATTATCACTTAGCACTTTATCTGTTGCGCCACAGATTCATGTCCACAGTGCTAAGTAATAATCAGTTCTAAGTGACAGTCTTCTGGAGGTTGAAGGTTCAATCCTCTGTACAGACGATACTATGAATATAATTACGAATTCGACATGAAGATTCTCGAGTTCGACAACACGCACCTGAAGAAGGTCGGAGGTTACATCGGCCGAAACGTTGTGAAAATAATATCCAAAATGAGAATAGTTGTCCGAACAATCAAAATAATCCAAATTATCAATCCTTTGTGTTTTTTCCTCCATAAATAAACCCTGGAATATTTATGTCAAACTCGGGAATCTATACGGAATTTCAAACGAAACCCTTTATTTAATCCACGGGGGTAGAACCTTCAACCTCCAAAAGTACTCATTAGGTCAGCCATCTTGTTTGTATGATTATTTTTGTTTTTCGGCATATCAACCCTTTTTGGGTTATTTAATATTGAATCCTGTCATTGTGGTAAATGTTTTAATGTTTCAAGTTCAAATATTTAGTATTATTTGGGTTATTCGAACTACTGTGCTCATCTTGGATGTTATTCTCACAACGTTTCGGCCGATGTAACCTCCAACATTTTTTACATGCATCTTTTCAAACTCTGGAATCTTTAAGTGTAACTCGGGAATCTGTATCGAATTTCAAACAGAATCCTTTATTTAATCCATGAGGGTAGCTTGTTCTTGTTCTATCAGCCATGACCAGGTAGAAGTCTTAAGTAATTCGTAATTGTATTCTTAGTATCGTACGTACAAAGGATTGACCTTTTGCCTTCATAAGACAGTCATTTAGACAGGGGGAAGAATTGCTGTTTTCTGGATGCAGGTTCATGTCATATACAGTAGTTAGAAGGAAAACTTCTGAAAACCTACAGTGTTTTGTGATTGCTGGTTAACTTGCCTTGGCTTGTCAATGAAGTATAATCATAACCACTCATGTTGTACAGATGTCTCTTTCATCTTCCTTTATTGTCCGATTTTGCAGGTAGTGCTGTGTGATCGGGAAACGGCAATCATTATATATACATATATATAATGATTCCGAAACATAATTGCCAGTTATTGTTCCTTTCTTTAAAAAATGTCACTCCGATTCAACTTTCAGCACATGTTTTCAAGTGCATGTCCTTTTTTTTTCTTTCATGCAAGACTTGAACTTTCTTTTGAGGATAAAAAATAGTGAAACAATAAAAGATGGACAGTAGGCATCAAACATTCACAGATAGAAACATATGAACACACCTTCATACTTACTGTTCAGCAAAATGGGGTCCTACATATTGACTTCAAGGGATGTGCTATACATATATCTTTTGTAAATACAGTCTGTCATCAATTGCAATTATGTATTTAAATAATGATCGAATGGCGGAATAATTATTTTTGGCTCTGGCTCAAGGCTAGCAAGGACATATTAAGAAGATAGCTTCGAAAAGAAATCAATATCATAGCAGTGCAGAGTTTCTTATTTCTTCTCTCAAGAAGATAAAAATGTCATTTAAAAAATAATTAATGTTCCAATCGGGTTCGACTTTTGGATAAGTAGAAACTTATAAGTACCAATTCAACTGCACTCACAATCCAATATGGCTACTGTTAATTCCTGTATAGAAAGGTCGGTATAAAAACAAGATAAAAAAATGACCTGTTGGGTCAGCCATTGGTTGCTCGATGGTGAACAATGCTTTGCTCCTCACAGGTTATCCAGACGGCAGTCCATCACGTAGACAGCTTGGGAGCTCAAAAATATTATACCCACATTTAAAACTGGAAGCATTGCTGGGCCCATAACCCATATCCGTAGATGATAACAACTCTCTGCTATTAACCAATGTAAGTATTTAATTTACCTCCTCCCCAAGAGGTTAAACGCAAGGTCAGGTGTGGTTTTGAAGAGCCAGAACACTAGGATTAGCGTGCTTTGACAGGAAAAGGAAAAGGAGAAGGAGGCCCCACCCGGAAATGATGTGGTTTGCGTAACTTTCTTTCGGTTCCCCTCCACCACCCTGACCCCCAACCTTTCTGTTAACCTCTCTCCTACTATTCAACAGTGTAATCGGTATTAGTAAATGTATAAAACTGAAACAACAAATAAAGCAAAGTTTGAATAAGTTAAAAAAAAGAAAAAAGAAGCGGGCATGACAATAAACAGACACAAATACGAATAAAACTCCAGCAAGAGCACACGGAGAAGCTTATGTTAGTTGGATTGTAAAAGCCACGGACTTAATTCGGCATACGAATACTAGATGATTAAACAACTTTTTCAACTTTTTCTCTCACTCAACAGACTAACCCTAACTCTTACCCTAACCCGACAGAATGTCAGTCCGTAAGACGGTTAAAACGTATGCATAAGTTTGGGACAAATAGACATGTTTTGTTACTGGTCCAGCTTTTGAACCCGACAAAACCGACTTTTCGTTTGGCCTTTTCCGACTGTTTATGTAAGCAGCCGGAAGATCCCGAAGCGCTTATCCAATCAGAAGGCGAGGAAAAACAGATGACAAGTTAAATTGTAAATTGATTAAATCGCAAATTAGCGATTGTCAAGAATTCTCAACCGAGAAAAAAAGGGGTAAAAAACAAAGAGACAAATATTCAACAAATAAATGTTACGAAAAGCAATAAACGTAAGTTATGGCTAGGTTATGGCTAGGTTATGGTTAGGTTAGGGTTAGGTTAGGGTTAGGGTAAATAAAAACGGTTCGGTTTTTGTCTGGTTCAAAAGTTAGACTAGTACCGAAAAAAAAAAATAATTTAACTTTCTCGTACAAAAAAAAAAGAAAGAAAATTATAAACGTTGTTTTATTATTTTTTTTCGTCAATAAATAAATAATTTTTCACGAAAATTAACATACGGTGTTGTTTTATTATTTTTTTTCGTCAATAAATAAATAATTTTTCACGAAAATTAACATACGGTGTTGTTTTATTATTTTTTTCATCAATAAATAAATAATTTTTCACGAAAATTAACATACGGTGTTGTTTTATTATTTTTTTCGTCAATAAATAAATAATTTTTCACGAAAATTAACATACGGTGTTGTTTTATTATTTTTTTTTCGTCAATAAATAAATAATTTTTCACGAAAATTAACATACGGTGTTGTTTTATTATTTTTTTTTCGTCAATAAATAAATAATTTTTCACGAAAATTAACATACGGTGTTGTTTTATTATTTTTTTCATCAATAAATAAATAATTTTTCACGAAAATTAACATACGGTGTTGTTTTTATTATTTTTGTTGTTGGAACGCCGCCTCATTTTGATTTTGACACCGGTTCGTTTTCATTTGGTCTTTTCCGGCTGTTTACGTAATTCTGCATTGACAAAGGTTGTTTTTTTGTCTGGTTCAAAAGCTGTACCGTAACCAAATGTTTGAAAGGAGTGCGCTTCATATAAATCTGTTAAAATGTTCTTATCAACTGCTGCGATTCAGATTATAATCAAATGGCGAAAGAATGATTTTTTTGGCTTTCACTCAAGACGAGCAATTGTATATTATCAAAAGTACAGGTTTAAAATAACTCAACGCTAGACTGGTTCAGAGTTCCTTTACTTTTCATCCGGAAATAATATGTCAGATTAAAAAAAAAAAAAATGTTTCTTTTTTAGTTTTTTTTAAAAAACTTTTTGCCGTTGCCCGGGCTCTTTTTACTTTCATTTTTATTTCGTTTTTTTGTACCAAATTATTATTTACAAAAAAAAATAGGATTTTGAAAGTTGAATTTAATTATTGCAATATCGTTTGGTCATTAAATTATTAATTGAATCGAATTGCCATCAAACTACTAGAATAATACCCATCAAAAAACGAATAAAATTAATTCCCGAACAGAACAGTTTTGCACCACTTTTATGTCCCTTTACAAAGATTAAAATAAAGATACAATGATACTAAATCTTATGTCTAGAATCCTTATTCCAATTTTGATCAAAAGCAATTACATGCTCTTCATTCCAGAAAATGTCTTAAGCTTAAGTGGTCTTAAGAAGAAATTGAAATTCAAGGAAATCTTGCTTAATTGGTGTCTAATGACTATGGATAATTTTTTTTATCTCGTTGCATAAAACTAAATGAAACTATATATGAAACCCATATTAACCACCCTCATGCCTGAGCTCTCCTACCTCTGATTCCTCTATGTAAGACATTCACAGCAAGAACACGTCATGCGACAAAAAACTGAAAAAAACTTATTTCCGAGAACTTCCCATCTGTGAAACACATTACCACGGGACTGCATCCCTGTAGACTACAACATGGCCGTGCTTCAATCCAATAGCAACAAATACTTGCCATAAAAGGTCAAATTTTGTTCATTCCATTCATCTTTTCAATCATCTCATAATATTGTTCATCATTCAACTGACAATCTATCTATCTCATTAACTCTTATCTTTGAGTGGCTTTTGGTCTTGATAAGTGATGACTCATTTGTGAAAATAAATAAATGAATGAATAATGATTATTATTGTACATTCTTTCTCTGTATTTTAAAAAAATGGAAATCGCTCCAGACAGAGCATAGAGCTAACACGAAAGATTATGATTATCGCAAAGACAGGAAATGCCTATTGGCCTTACTCTTGAAAAGACCAAGGCTATAGGTAGGAGGAAAACAGTCAGCAGGAAGAGAGTTCTACAAACCTGCAGTTCTTGGAAAGAAGCTACTGAAATAGGAAGCTGTATTACAATGAGGTATCAAAACAGCGAATAGATTAAGACAACTAGATCAACGAGTCAAACGAGCTGGAACAAAAGAAGCAGGGAATAAATCACACAATTCTGAAGTATTTATAAAAAAGACTGAGACTATCAACATAACGTCTGTGACAGACAGACAGTGCAGAGAAGAAGAAAGGGTAGGACCAATCAAATTACAGATACGTTTCTGCACCTTATCAAGAACCCTCAAATGGGACAGAGATTCACCAGCCCAAACATGACAGCAGTACTCCCAACATGGTCTGATAGAAGATTTGTAGAGATAGAGAATAGCCTCATATAGAGAATATCTGTATACTATTAAAAAGTTTTAGTCTTTTAGAGTTTTTCTGTTCGCATGCAAATAAAAACATGTAAGTCAACGGACAATGGGCAATTGAAACAAATTAGGTTTTCAGGTCGGCTATTATCAATTGATATTCACAAACAAACCTCGAGTTTATGATGTAAGTCAGCAAACAATGGAAATAAAAGATGACCTGGTATAAAACAGAAGTTCTATTCACAGTTAATTATTTTCTCTTGGTCATATCGAACTGTTATATTTTTAAAATCTATTCAGATAAGTGAATATGATTTGCTTAAGCAGAAATTAGAATTTTAGTCGTGAATAAATCACTGGCGAGGTATTGAAACCAGTCGAAAGAAATATTAAAACATAAATTGTTTTCGAATTATTTGTAAAAAACCTTTGATTTAGTATTTTATTTATAATGTAAGTCAGTAAGCAATGGAAAACAAATAAGGGGTTCAGGTCGAATATCAATAATTAATATTAACAAAAATATCAAGTCCAGTATAAACAATTGATATTCGCAAAAATATTGAATTGAAATTAAAACAAAGAATGTGTATGTCGTAATTGTGACGTAAATGATATAGTTAAATATACAGACAGATCTGGGAGAACAAAGAGAAAACAGAATTCAAAGTAGAGCGAAATACCTAGCTCGGCAATGAGTAGGCGGATAATTTAGAATAAAAAATCTTATTTCCACTAGATTCCAACCACAAATCTAACCCAACCCTAACGAGAAATCACTCTTTATATTTCTACCTACATGCATATGACAAAAATGTCACAGCACAATGAGACATGTAGACGGGTAATTTAGAATAAATTACTGACAAGGTCTCAAAACTATGTAAAAAATAAAAATTAGAAAGAATTATTAAAACGTAAATTGTTTAAGAATTATTTGCAAATAAACTTTAACTTAGGATTTTGTTTATAGTGTAAGTCAGCGAATAATGTAAAAAATGATATTCATAAACAAACATTGAGTTGAGATTTTGTTGATGATCTAAGCCTGTGAACAATGGAAAACAAAATAAGTTTTCAGGTTGGATATAAACAATTGATATTCGCAAAAATATCGAATCGAAATTAAATTAAATTAAAACGAAGAATGTGTATGACGTAATTGTAATGCAAAACGATATAGTTAAAAAGACAGATAGACAACGAACTATCACACCAGAAAGAAGGTCGGAAGGAGAGAGTGGGAGAGAATACGACAAAATGCGGTGCTCCATTTACAGTAGAACATATATTGATGAAATATATTATTGAATTCAATGAAATCCGTTTGAGACATTACCTGATGGGTGAAATTTTCGGTCTCTGAAGGAAGTAAAATTGTATAAAAATATAAATACTTCACCCATACGCGTTTTCTACAAACTATTTTTTGCAAAGAAATATTTCTACCAAACAGAAGAATGATTATTTAATTTTTACTTTTGGTCGGCATTAAATTATGATGGTTGATATGCCGTAAAACGGACCAAACCAAATCACTCCTTTTTCTTGTGAGAGATGGGCAGGAAGGAAGCGAGAGGAAGTAAAAAGCGAAAGCAAGATAGAGGGAGAGAGAGAGAGGGAGAGGGAAGAAAGTAAAATAATAGAGAGAGATACAAAGTGAGTGAAAGAGAAAGAGCAAAAGAAACTAAGGTGGAAGGAGAGAAAAGAAGAAATAAGAAAAAAGAGAGACTGAATGGATAAAGGAAAAAATCGAGAAGGTTAGAAAGATAGAATAGAAAAAAGAAAGAGAGAGAAGAAGGAAGGAAAAAAGAGAATCAGAGAGACACACAGAGAGGGAAATAGAGAGAGAGAGAGAGGGAGAGAGAGAGACAGGTGAGATAGAAATAACAGAGAGCGAGACAAAGAGGAGGAGAGAGGGGGAGGGAGAGAGGGGAAGGGGAGGAGAGAGGAGGAAGAGGAGAAGGAGAATTGATTGATATTTAGTCGGAGTCTTTACTTTTGGAAATTTGTCAAACTGAAGTGTATACGAAAAATTTGAATAATTTCTTTTTGGTAAGTGAATACGACGTGGAAATCCTCCGATTTCATCCAGGTAATTATGTCGAGGTCAATATGTAAACAGAAGTCTAATTTTCATCGTCAAAAAACAGGGAGACCAAACTACGACCCGCGGGCCACATCCGGCCTGCTAGATGCTTTTCGTCCAGCGGCAGTGAGTTAAAAACTAGATTTAAAATACGTCCGTTCAATCTGCGCGTTTATCGATGAAATTTCTATTTCAAACAGAACGAAAATGTTATTTGATGTTGAAGCGTGACAGACAAACGAAAATAGTATTAACAAACAGAAGAGTGGCAGATCAATGAAAATGCTATTTTATTTTAAATAGCATTTTCATTGATCTGTCACTCTTCAAATAGAAACGGGACAGACCAGCAAAAATACTAATTGATGCTGAAGCGTGACAGACCAACGAAAATACTAGTTCAAACAGAAGCGTGACAGACCAAAGAAAATACTATTTTAAACAGAAGCGTGACAAACCAAAGAAAATACTATTTCAAACAGAAGCGTGACAGACCAACGAAAATACTATTTCAAACAGAAGCGTGACAGACCAACGGAAATACTATTTCAAACAGAAGCGTGACAGACCAAAGAAAATACTATTTCAAACAAAAGCCTGACAGACCAAAGAAAATACGATTTCAAACAGCAGCGTGACAGCCCAACGAAAATACTATTTCAAACAGAAGCGTGACAGACCAAAGAAAATACTATTTCAAACAGAAGCGTGACAGACCAAAGAAAATACTATTTCAAACAGCAGCGTGACAGACCAACGAAAATACTATTTCAAACAAAAGCGTTACAGACCAACGAAAATACTATTTCAAACAGAAGCGTGACAGACCAACGAAAATACTATTTCAAACAGAAGCGTGACGGACCAACGAAAATACTATTTCAAACAGAAGCGTGACAGACCAACGAAAATACTATTTCAAACAGAAGCGTGACAGACCAACGAAAATAATAGTTCAAACAGAAGCGTGACGGACCAACGAAACTACTATTTCAAAGAGAAGCGTGACAGACCAAAGAAAATACTATTTCCAACAGAAGCGTGACAGACCAACGAAAATACTATTTCAAACAGAAGCGTGACAGGCAAAAGAAAATACTATTTCAAACACAAACGTTACTTATTAACGAAAATGCTATTTCAAACAGAAATGTGACAGACAACGAAAATACTATTTCAAAGAGAAGTGTGACAGACCAACGAATATACTATTTCAAAGAGAAGTGTGACAGACCAACGAATATACTATTTAACTTGACTGAGGAAATAGATAATGTACGGGACTGAAAACGATGATTCTACTCTTTCTAGCCGTGAGTCCGACCGAGTGAACGTGTTCTGCCTAGCTCCATAGTTTTACATGGTTCTTCTCTTCTTCTTTCGTTTACTTCACAGCATCTCACTGTTAGATCACCAGCTGTGGCGAGCTTGTGGAGAAGGTGGTCCTCATCGATAGCCGCCTTTATACCGCTGATGACGTTTCATCAAATCTCGCTTCTGCTCGCTGTCCAGACGGGACTCCTTGACAGTTAGCCATCTCAGCATAGCCTTTTTCTGCTGGTAACAGAATTGATTATCAGATGATATCAAAGTCAGTCGTATTTACTTTACATCACCTATTGCATTCTATCTATGAATTATTTGCCCTGGCAATACATGCATTTCGATTTTGTTTACTTTTATGTGTCACTTTTGTAGTTAATTTTATGAAAAAAAAATTATTGCTGCATTTGGGAGGTTGCGTCGGTGGATCAATGGATACCATCATGGACTATGGAATCAGCTACACTGAATTCAAATCGTATCTGATCTATTGTAGTCATTTATATATACTAACACATTGAAAATGTATGAACCTGTAATTTAGATGCATAAAAACCAAGAAAAAGAGATAAATATGTAGTAATATAGGTTGTAGGCTGTGTTAGATTACATAAAAAGAGATTTAAGTTATGTAGGAATAGGAAATTTCCACTAAAAAAATTAAGTTGACGTGTTCCAAAAAAGTAACGTCACGTACAGGAAGTTTCGAGCGAGACATGGCAAGTAAGTTAGCCTAATCTTTCTTTTTTGGCTTTGTCTGTGAAAAAAAATTAACGTGTTTTGGAGAACATCTCCCCCTCCTATCATTTAGAGGACTCGCTATGTAATACTAATTCATACTGAATTTAATATTAATGTATATTGTAGAAAGGAAATAAATCTACAAAAGAGACCCAGAGCAAATAATAGTGTTGTTGTTTTTAATTGCTAAGAAGAAAGAAAACCGTGGGTACGTGCAAAATGGCCGTGTCTTTTACGGACTATGATTATTAAAAAGCGCTTATCATTAATTTTTCAATTAGTTTACCTATAAACTTTGATTGTGCTTGAAAGATAACCTAAAACCTAAACTTAATCTCTAAAAGGAAAAAAAATGTATATTTACTTGTGAAAAAAAATATAATGAAAAATGTTATCACGACGGCTAAAAAAAAATTCAGTGAATTTTTAACTTTGAAGAAATTAGTTGTAAAAATCCCTTGAAAGATAAATACCAGTTTTCTAGAACTATTTCAACGATAATTATTAAATGAAAGTCATAAGATACTGAATTAAAACAAATATTTCCTACTTTTTACTAAAAATTAGCTAAATTATCCCCCCAAAAGTCATAGTTTAGTCAAATTCGGCATTCAGTAAGTAAACAAAGTCGCTATCGCTATGTAGAATATATGGAAGACAAAAATGTAATAATATTTCTGCTTATAATTTTTAACTCTCTATATAAAAGTGGTTTTGTAATAGTTTATAGTAATTGAAAAATTATTATACTTTAATTGGTCCCCCGATTTATAAAATCGGGGGCTTATGTTTTGAGACATGTTCGTTCGTCCGTCTGTTCGTCCGTCTGTTCGTCCGTCCGTCCGTCCGGATTTTTCTCCGCAACCATCCATTAAATTTCTCTAAAATTTTGCATGAAGTTGTAACTTTGGTCAGGTTAGAAAGTGACATTCTCCGATTTAAAAAAAAAACTGGTTAGCCCCCCAGGGGGTCAAAAGGCCCCGAAATGGCAAAAAATGGCATTTTTTGCCCCATAACTTTTCATCCATCCATTCAATTTCTCTGAAACTTGGCCAAAATGTGGAGGCAATTGTTCTTAATAGAAAATAAGTAACGCTGACCTTGGAAAAAATCTGGTTCGCGCCCCCAGTGGTTCAAAAGCTCCCAAAATGGCAAAAAATTACCCTTTTCTCCCATAACGTTTGATCCATCCATTCAATTTTTCTGAAACTTGGTCCAAAATGTAGAGGCAATTGTTCTGGATATAAAATGAGCATCCTTGACCTCAGAAAAATTCTGGTTCGTGCCCCCAGGGGGTTAAAGGGGGGGTCAAAATGCCCCAAATTGCCCAAATTTATTGCATTTTACACTCGCCACATCGAGTCACATACAGAGGGGGACCACGCATGCGCGGCTTGTTTCTTTATTCTTCAAATCCAGTCGGTTCCATAGAATCACTTTCACTTATGAATGTTGATAACATTCATGTAGAAATTAAGTTGACGTGTTTCGGGAAGTGACGTCACGTACAGGAAGTCTCGAGTAAGACATGGCAAAAAATATTTTTTGGGTTTTGTATGTGAAAAAAAAACGAAGTACCTGATTCTAGAAAGAATTTGAGAAACCAATGCCAACAAAAGAATCAGGCCGGTCAAAAAGGCGTACGATACTAATTCATACGAATTTACTTTGTATTTACAGTAGGCATCATCATTATCATATGCAGTTCGTTGAAGCGACAACAACTGTCTCATACATGCCACTGGGCCATGAGCATACTTTCCCACTTGGTCCTGTCCCCATTTACTTGCCTCACTACAAAGGCAGAGTTAGACACAAGGTCAGTTTTTAATGTGGGGAAAATTCAACCCCTCCCTCCCAAAGGATCACTCTGGATTGGGACAAAAATTAAAAAAAATTACCTCAGGCTAGAAGGATTTCTCCTTCATTGATCGCGAACAGAACAGATGAAGTTCAGTATCAGAACAGATACTACACTTTGAATTATTTATTTGCACAGAATAAATAATAAATTCAATACAAATTAGGCACAAGGCCATCAAAAGTGTGGGAAAATGAGTGTCGTTGGTCATCTATAGTGATAAAAGTGTCTATCCTACTCTTAACTAGAATCATCTCAGTCACCACAATACCACATTCACACTAGGGGCCGTTTTACTTAAGATTTCCCCAACTGGTTGGAAATTTTTATTTTTCATAAATATGGTTATATTTACAGAAATTCATTGGAAGATACTACATTTTTATCGTAGAAAAATTATTGGTTCTGTGTTTTGTGTGGTTTTGCCAATCGCTGGTATAACCTAAAAAGGGTTGATTTGCCATAAAAAAAACAACCAAACAAAACCACTAGTCAATTTAATTAATTACTTGTTTACTTGGGAATTAAATATTACTGGGTTGAGTAAAATGTTTCTGCACCATGTTAAAATAATGCATGAATTTATTAAAAAAACAACAACATGTTTGACAGGTACTTCCACGAAATGTGCTCTGACGAACTTACCGCACTTGTACCCTCACAACACAAATACATCCGACGAGTAGCAAAATCCCACCTCTTCAGATACCAGAAAATGTTTTATTCTAAAAGCTTCTTTTCTCAGACCGCTTGCCTTTGGAATTCCCTCCCTGCTCCCGGTTTCCACAACTGTACTAACATAGAGAAATTTAAATGTAATGTTAAAAAACATCTTACTGAATAACTCTCCACTTAGGATGGCCCCTATGAATCTGGACCCTGATTACTGTTACACCGGCCGTTCTTACACAGGAGAAACTGCACCGGTTGTCACTATAAATAGTGCGAGTCACCAGAGACACAGAGAAGACAAAGCACAGTCTTGTAACTGTCTAGCCAAGTGCTAGCCGCTTTCTTACTTTGTTAATACACTTGTTAAACCAACCCTCGACTTGACTTCCTTGATTTATTATTTACTGTTGGACAACTTCACAACAATTACAATAACCCGTTACGTCTAAGTGGCAATATGCCTTGTTTGGGGTGAATAAAATAAAATAAAATAAAATAAAGAGAAAAGCTATTCTTCAAAATAAAATGCTACCATTGCCCATGACCTTGTGCCAACGACCTTCAAACTTTCTGATTTGGTCAAAGTACCAATCCATCGAAAGCAGGTAAAAAGATCGCGGACGACGCACTGGAAGACTCTCACTGGTGACGGGTTAGAAGAAATCCCCTAAGAAAAAAGGTCCGGCAAAGGGAGATAAATGCTTGGGGATCAATTATACGCCAGACAGAACACCAACAATCAACCAATCAAACTTGGCCACTTAGCGTAAGACAGAACAAATAATCATTTTTCTGTTGCATTTCCAAAATGAATAATATATATATATATATATATATATATATATATATATATATATATATATATATATATATATATATATATGATAGAAAATTATGGAAATAATATTCCAACGTGATAAAAAATTAAAAAGACAAAAACCAAAATTATTTATATATTCATCAACGTTTCGTATTTATGTCAAGAATTTCTCAACATGATTGATTTGAAGAAAGATAAAACGTAGATGAATATATAAATAACGAACGTTTTCGATTCTTTTCAATGCGGAAAACGTCATATGCGCGTTTCTCCACCGTCTTTTTAAAATTCTCTTCTTTCTCCAGCTTTTTTGTTCATTTGCTTTTTACACCTGAGGATGATTCGACGAAGAATCGAAAACGTTCGTGAAACATGTGAAACCTATGGAACATTTATTAATTTTTTAATCATCAGAAAATTTGAAAAAATAAAAACGGTATAATTAAACAGACGAATTCTGTTATTCTAACAATGTTTGCATATATATATATATATATATATATATATATATATATATATATATATAATACTAAAAGTCTATTGATCTTGTATGTTTGCAATCAGCTTTCAGCTTTCCGGTTTTCAACATCCGGTTGCACATGCGTAAATAGCATCGTCTTCAATCTGTTATTCCAATTCCGTTATTCTCTATTATGATTAACGAACGCATGAAATTTTTCATTCTGGAAATTTTTATATCGCTTTTAATATAAACAATTTCATTTAATTTCATCAAATAGTTTTTTTGTTTTCTTCACGGCTAAAAACATTCAACGGGAGGACTTCGTAAAGTCTGTCGCAGTTTCAAAAAAACTCCTCCCTTTTAAAAAACAAAAACAAACAAACAAAAAAACAACACTCATTATTAATATCAGCCATACTAGCGGTCGGTGAACGAAACCACCTCCCACTTTCCCTCTCATAGATTTCACCACTCCTACTCCCTCTGTTTTCGTTACGTACGCGAGAAAGCCTGCTGTACCCCCTTCCTTTCTCAAAATCGCCATTATTAACACGTGGAGAGTGTTTTTTTTATTATTCTGTACTTTCAACTAACAATTTCATCTAAAAAATGATATATCAAAATTTGAATTTAACTATAATAAGTATTATGGTACCTGTTCAGTGCATATTTACCTATAAGTATGGCCAACCACTTATAATTCAGTAATTGTAATTTAAAAAAAAACAATTATAATAAACAGAACGACTCATAGAAATCTATCTATATTCTTTTTTCATTTTAATATACTTTCATAGAAATGCTTCTGTTATGTAAAAAAAACCTATTTTCTTTATGCCACAAGTGTCACGCTCATACATGAATTCCATAGCTAATATAACAAACTGACCCAACGGGTCACGGGTGGTCTAGTATATATATATATATATATATATATATATATATATATATATTTATTTTGGTACAGAAGAATTAGTATAACATTCGTACCGTCGGTTTCAAGCACGGAAGGACTTAGCCATCCGGCTCTCTTCAGCTTCTGTTGTGATCTGTTTCGGAAATGTGAAGTCACGTGTAACTCTCGTTTGGACGCGTTATTTGCTTAGAGTGTTGTGTATGTTTTTTTATAATAAGGTTTGAAAAAAAGGAAGGGTTAAAAGTAACAGTTGAGATTTAAACCGAAGAAGATTTAAAGAGATATAAAAAAATATAAAAAACAAGAATAAAAAAATAAAAAACATTTCTATATAATTTCCGTGGGTCAATATTATGTGTTTCGTATATTTGGCCGTTACTGTCTTGGGGTTTGATAACTTTGGAGTTAAATGTGACTCGGGTTCCGGGGTTCGAATCATAGAACTGGTTTGAATAGTTATCTATACACTGATGATTCCGCAATGATAAAACGCATACGTATGTAGATAATGTTTAAATATTTATTATTAAATAATTATTTGTTGCCTTCTTTAGACTGGGCGCTCTAATGAGAAGTAATACACGCCGTCAAATCATAGCTATAAATGCATGTTCCTTCCTGTTGAACACTGTTATGACGGCTGACCATCGTTACCGGCCTTGCTAGGCATAATAGGATTTATTTCTCATCACTTCGTATAGTTATTCAGGTGAGTTTCATTGGTTAGGGCGTCGGGATTTCGAGTTAAAGATGGCTCTGGTTCTGGGCTTCGCATCGTGCAACTGGTTTGAATAGTTATCTCTTCACTGATGATTCCGCAAGGATTATTTACATAATTTCGCCCGATTCTTTTAGGTACATACATATATATATATATATATATATATATATATATATATATATATATATATATATATTTTTTTTTTTTTTTTTTAATGCAACCTTAATTCCTATATGATTTTATTTCTAGCTACCATATCGCAGAATGGTTCGTAGGTGTAGTGTTTAGATAGTATTTTATTATTATTATTATTATTATTATTATTAGTATTACTATTGTTATAAAGAATTTTATTTGATATGCAAATTACCATATCACACGGTAGTTTTAAGGTAGTATATTATTATTATTATTATTATTATTATTTTATTATTTATTTATGTATATATATAAGTAACATTTTAGGCTGAATTATTGGGGAAATGGTAGTTTTATCTGTACCATTGGAGAGCCATGCATATAACTGTCCTGTTTTTAAATCTCCGAAACAGTTTCATGGTAAACAGCTGAAGATCCCCGTGTTAATATTAGATGCTTACGTTAAGGTCTCCTGCTTTTGTTTCACTGTTAGATACTAAATCCCCCTTTTTATTTTATTTACTTACTATTATATATTATTTATTTATGAATTTTCCAACAAATGTTAAGTCTACACTATTTCGGATTTAGTTAGTTTCTCTGGGAATTTAAACTGCATTTTCCTTTTTTTTTTTTGTCTTTTTGTTTAAAATAACTCAAAGCTTCTTTAGACTATATATATATATATATATATATATATATATATATATATATATATATATATATATATATATATATATATATATATATATATATAGTCTCGGAAGTTTCTCAACCATTAAAACTATAAAAAAAAAAAAATAAAAAAATTAAAAAAATTAAAAAACTAAAAAAAAACTAAAATAAAATAAAAATAAAAAAAAAAAAAAAAACTTATAGTCTCAAGTCTTCCAGTGGAAAATCACTCATGTAAGTCAATTTATTTTTTACAGTTATTATATTAGTTAGTTTCTAACACTATTTTAAGGGATCATCAGTTGTTTACCATGAAAAACTGTTTCGGGAATTTAAAAACAAGACAGTATTTAATTTCATGGCTTCCCAGCAGAGTTGATCAGACCCCACTTCCCTTAAAAGACAAAAACATAAACGTTCCTTATACTAAATCTACGTTTTGTTCCATATAAATGTTTTACTAACTTATATTAGTTATTTAAGACATCAAAAAAAAAAAAAAAAAAAAAAATTTCTTTACCTGCGCTGTTCGTCTGTCTAATAAAATTTATCCGTTACTCACAAAAATGTTGCTGCATTTTAAAGTGTTTGGACGAATCCATGACACTATTATTTAAGTGATTAATGTATTATTTTTAGTTTTATATTATAAATATAAAAACATCAACACATCAAAAAATAAAAGATAAATAAATAAATATGTATATACATATATATATATATATATATATATATATATATATATATATATACATATATACATACACACATACACATATATACCTTTAGTTTCTCCTTTTCTCCCTCGTCCTACTTTGTTGTCCATCTCCCCGTTGTTGTCAACCGCTAATAAATATTAATCTTCCTTGTTCACTATAGTTTTTCTAATCTGCGTTCACAACTGTTGACTTTTTCTTTTCTCATTGTTTCAAATCTGCGTCTGTAAGTTAACCGTTAATTTGTTCTCTTTTTCTTCTTCTTCTTTGCCAACTCCCGGTGTTTAAAATGAGCGTTCATAACTGTCGGTTTTCTTCTTCTTCTTCTTCTTCTTCTTCTTCTTCTTCTTCTTCTTCTTCTTCTTCTTCTTCTTCTTCTTTTTTAACATTTCTTTCTTTCTTTCTACTGTATTTTTATTGTTTTTCTTATTATAATTAGCAGATGTGTTATATATACGTTTATTCATATTATATAATTTCTATTTATATATACTATGATTTGTTCTATCAGTTTATTTTGATTAATTTGATAAGATTTAAAAGCATCAGGATGGCGAGTAATTGCCTTATTTAATTGTCCAAATATTTTATTTTGATCGCCACCTTGGTTAATCATTCTTATTATTAGATCAGAAATTGGGGGCATGAAATCTACTAATTTTAAGGTAACACGAACAATTCTCAGAAATTCAGACATAATACTCCCGTAAAATATATACACAGGGCTAGTACTATTTTTATATGGCATTCGCACGATACGAAAAGGGAATGAATTTCTTTTATCAAACAGTTTATAGATAAATATTTTATCTTCAATTTTTATATCCAAATCAAGAAAAGTAGCTTGTGTTCCCTTATGTTCACAGTTTAATTTTAACTCTTTAGGATATATTAAATGTTTAGTATTTGCAAACTCCTCGCTATCATTAATGCAAACAAGGTCGTCAATATATCGCCTACATCCATGATAACTATACGCTCTAGATATATCATTTTTTATTAGTGATGACATATATATATATTCCAGTCTATGTAAATATAGATCTGCCCAAAATGGAGACGGATCTAAACCCATTGGAATACCTATTGTTTGGAGCAATAATTTATTCCCTATTTGAAAGTAACTCTCTTTTATAAGGTGACTTATAAGCATTATCAGACCAGTTTTGGATACACTCGTCTTACCATTTTTATTTTTACACCAAAAGGCTTTAGATTTTGCAAAGTCTATGTATTTACCTTTTCCTCCTGCAAAAGCTAAATCTACAGTATTACCTAATTCTTTAATAAGTTCTTTATGGGGTATTTTTGTATATAATGTACTAAAATCGTATGTCGAGATTGATTTAGCCTGTTTACGAGAATTAATACGATCTAATTTTTCTTTTACTAGATCGGAATTATTTACCACCCAAAATAGGTTTATATTACTATAGAATTTACTTTTTTTATGGAAATTATTTATTTGGTTTATAATTAATTTAAAGATTTTAGACACAGCCTTACTTAAAGGTTTAGTGATGCACATTTTTGAGGCAACAATGAAACGGGCGCCAACTGGTGTTTTATGCATTTTAGGTATCCAATACATAGATGGAAGTTTTTTGTATTTTTCTTCTAATTTTAATCCTAATTTTTCACAAATAACAGTATTGTTTATAATAATGTTATCGCTTTTATTATTACTTAATTTATAAGTATCTGAAACTTCACCTATTATTCCTACTTCTAGCAATAAGCGTTGTATATAATACTTTTTACAGATAAAAGCTATGTTATTTGTCGCCTT
>OY744540.1:835000-840000 GCA_963556195.1 Sepiola atlantica | reverse complement strand
TGGTGGTGGGGTCTCTTTCAGGCTTTGTTCGTCTTCAAATGATTCTATCTTCCTCTCGCTTTTTATTATTATGATTAGCTGTTTACATCAAGTGGCTTCATGTATTGTCACGAGCGACTTCCAACAGTTTCTGGATCTTCAGCACAGCGGAAAGCGTTGTTCTCTACATTTCTTCCCTATAGAGCACAACTGACGTCACCATAATATTGAAATTCCTCATCTTGAGGTTTATCAGACATTTATTAATGGATGAACCTTTTTCTAAGGCCTTTCTTTAGTTATGCAAGCTCTATTGTTTCACAGTTTTCAACATTATACAGGATGATCCCCTCTCCAAGAATTCCACGCATCGAATTCATAATATAATTCACAATCCTTTTCGCCATCCCAACATATTCGGTTAAACTAAACTGCAGTCTATGCTTGACTTGTCCACCAGGTTCCAGTCATGAATGTCCAACAGTTTTTGTTTTACTAATGTTCGATGAGAAATACCTCTGATTCCCCCCCCCCCCCCGTCTTTTGGCAATGCCTTGATTTTGACTGTGATGGCCCTCTTTAGTTCAAAAATAGTCTGGGGATTGTTTTTGGCCAAGATCAAGGTGTAGTATCTGTTCCGATGGATACTACACCCTATAGACCAGTACCGTCTTGGCCTTCGGGCCTTGATTCAGCCGGTCTGTGGGTTTGTTCTGTGCAGTTCTAGGAGGTCCACCCTCCCAAGCTTTGCCTCCCCTCTTTGGGGAGGAGTAAGTTTATTACTTACTGCCTGAGGCACCCCTACCGGAGAATGCCGACGGGGCTGTCCAGGCATTTTTTTGTAGGCCAGAGTGCTCATCTTCTCGGGCGATGGCTTTTCAAATCCCACTTTCCGACCTTGTGTCACATCTTACCGCTGTGGGAGGTAGATAAATAACTTATTTTGAGAGATATTATCTTTGAGATAACCTCACAGATAAACATCCTGGAAGAGGAGGTTAAGGTCCGGTGAGTGTGAAGTCATTCAGATTCAGACTTACTGATGAAACGATCACTAAAGTGTTCCTCAATCTCATTTAATGTCGATAAAAACAAAGACTGTTGGGCATTCAGGACTGAAACTTGGTGGACAAGTCAGGCATAGACTGAAGTTTATTTGTACTAAATATGGTTGGCTTGCATTAAAGGATTGTGAATTTTATTTATCGGACGGGCGCCTGTATTTACATGAAATTGTGGTACTAGTTTTTTTTTTCAATTTTCGGTGCTTCTGCATTATTGCAACGAACCAAATTTCCGTCCTTATTTCTAGAGGAATAAATCGAAAAGGGAGATAATTCGAATTATTTTTTTAGGGGGACTCATAACTAAACGATTATATTCGAATTTTTTTCTTACGGGAAACCGTAACACAGATGGAGAAGCAAGAGAATTTATAAGAAGATACCGGGCTGAAATAATAACGTTATAATTTTGAAATCCATTCTTAACATGGGGAGGTGGGAGGTTGATTAACTATTCTGTACTTTCAGCTAACAATGTAATAAACGAAAGCTACCGTAAAAATTCAGAAAAGAATTAAGGCACAGTTTGAATTATCTCCTCTTCCGAAAAAAATTCAAATTATCTCCCCTTTCGAAAAAAATTCAAATTATCTCCCCTTTCGAAAGTAATTCAAATTATCTCCTCTGTCAAAAAAAAACAAATTATCTCCCCTTTCGAAAAAAATTCAAATTATCTCCCCTTTTGATTCACTCTTCTAGAAATAAGGAAGGAAATTTGGTTCGTTGTTATATTGCAGAAGCATCCAATTTTCTTATCTTCATATTTTTTGCTGGGGATTCGCCCGTTATTTCAGACACTTCAACCGAGAGATCTTTTTAAAGATCCTAACCGTCCCATTAAGCATAATTGTTTGTATCTCTCTTGCACTTGGTTCACCGGGTATATTCGCCAGGTATTAAAAAAAAATTTTTTTTCATGATTACGGTAGCTCTATAATTACTGGAATGGTTGAGATCTTCCTAAGATTCCAGTTTCTTTTCATGTCGTACATAAGACCTTGACATTTCGTTATCTTCTTCATCTCAGTACTGTTTAAGCCAGCATCATTAGGGATACTGACTTCAACTAGGGTTGCTACTTCCGTCCGCTAATCCCATATCACTATGTCAGGTTTAACAGCTCCGTTTTCTAGGTATGTAGCTGTAGGAATTGCATCTGAATACAGGTAAACCTGCTTACTCAGACGATGCCATAAATCATTATATAACCCCCGGAATAGTCCACTGAGAGGAGGAGGAGAAGGTTAGTCGCTCTCCACAACAAAGTGATTCTTTCACCCTAAATAGAGAACCAGTGTTCAACAAATTAACTTCAATCAAAAACCAACAACTGAGCCACACCTGTTAGAACTTATCGATAACAAAGTTAGACTCACCATCTGAGGTGTAAAGATAAAAACGCAAGGCCGATTCAGAGTCTTTGATCTTGTGTCTTCTATTCCTTTTTGTAAATATATATTATCAAAGCATACTACTCACGCAACGAAGCAAACACCACGTATCATATCTCAGCTAAGCTTCAATTGGAGAGTTGCCTATTAAAATAGAGAGAGCCAGTCAGGCATAGACTGAAGTTTATTTGTACTAAATATGGTTGAATTGCAAAAAGGATTGTGAATTTGATTAACGATTTAATGAGTGGAATTTTTGGAGGGTCACCAAATAAACTAGCAACCTGTCACGAAGTGTTAGATAGCAAGGGGGTGCCTGAGGTGCGGGCGGCCTAAAAAGAAGGAGGGAGCCTAAAAGCGGAAGTCGATAAATCACGTCATTTCTGCCGGAGAGCGGTTCTTTCTCTTTAACTGCTGACACCGACATGAACGGACAGAAAAACGCGGCGGTCCCGGCCAGCCCAGCAAGGAGGGCGGAACGGTGGACACATGTGGCCAAAAGTCGACCTGACTGTAGATGTTAATTGTAGCTGTCCCTCCAATTCATTCCTTCTCTCGCTTTCTCTCTCTCTCTCTCCATCTCTCTCTCTCTCTCTCTCTCTCTCTCTCTCTCTATCTATCTATCTATCTATCTCTCGTACACATGCATCTGATTTCTGTCTTTATTCTGTTAAAAAACTCAAACTCGTTAAAACCAAACCTGCGTCAACGTGGTTCTCGATCAACAAGCGATGAATAGTAGCCAGCAGCGCGGGCCTTGACAAAACCTGAGTAACAACAGGAGATGCACGGGTATGGGATGTTATACACCCACAAAGGGAAGCAGTATCGAACACAAGACTATCTGTTCTGTTTAATGCTATAAAACCAGGAGTTAAGCAAAATAACTTTAAAAATGGTAACTCGCATTTTATACTAAAATTGTTGAGCCAGATTCGTTAATGATTATTTTTTTATTACTTTTATTCATTCCCAAAAAGATGCAAGGAGCCAGATTTATAGGAGCATCCTAAGTGGGGAGTTGTGCAGCGAGATGCTTGTTCACATTAAATTTAAATTTCTGAATGTTGGTACAGTCCAGGAAACAGTGAGCAGGGGGGAATTCCAAAGGAGACCATCAGTGTGAATGATGCCCCTCAGCCTACACGTTAATAAAAAATACGATGGTAAGGTAAGGTATCAATTTAGTTAGGCACATGGATATACCCAATCACTGAAAACTTCTCACACCTGTCAGTATCCTACATTTAATAGGTTCCGCACTGTCTACTAAGCTCCAGCCAGTGTCCCATCGCTGCAATGTTGCGTTTCTGTGCTTGTTTTACAAGTATTTCCACATAATGTTCTCTGCTGAACTTACTGCACTTGTTACCCTTGATCGTAAATACCTCCAACCAATCCGACTAGCAGCAAAATCTCACCCCTTCACTATAGAGGTCCCCAGATACCGAAAAGCTTTCTACTTTAATAGCTTCTTTCCTTGGACCACTTGCCTTTGGTATCCTCTCCCTGAGCCCTGTTTCCCCAACTGTATCAACATGCAGAAATGTAATGTGAACAAACACCGTGCTGGACAACTCCCTAATTAGGATGCCCTTAATCACAGTCGCCCATAACGTCTCAGTGGCAATATGCCTCGTTTTGAATGAACAAATGTATATATATATATATATATATATATATATATATATATATATATATATATATATATATATATATATATATATATAGTAAGCTATGAAAATATATTAATGCAATTAAGCTACACAGAGGCTCCCGCGTTTCATCCACGAGGGAATCTTCAGGCTAAAATGCATGGAGTTATTTTTGCCGGGTGTTTTTATATACATGGCTAGCTAGTTAACCAATCAGATTCTTTGTTGTTCTCTCAGCTAATCGTTGGGCTTCCCACGAACAAAGGTGTGGTTAGTGTTACTTCCTATATCCTGTTCAATTGTTCTGTTTTCTATAGATTGGCCTATATCTTGTTTCCTTTGTTGTATCAATATAATGGGTGAATTTATTTTAACACGTGGTTCCTTGTATTTCTATTTTAGGTTTCAATTTTTAAATTGTTAGGTTTTTGTTTAGTTTAGTTTTTTTACTTAGTTGTTTATTTATTTATGTATCGTTAGCCTAAGGTAAATTTATTTCTGTGTAGGCAGTTGTTTGCTACCTCACTTGTACAGTTTAATAGATTTCGGGGGTCTTTAGGACTTCAAATTTTTCATTCAGACATAATCTACACGGGTCGTCTAAATTTCTACATGTACTGGCATGTATTATTTTCCATTCAATTATTGGTGAGCGTCCATTTTCTTTGGGCTCCCAATAGTGGTTTGCTAGTGCTGTTTTAATTCGACGTTCTCTGTTTTTAAATGTGCTTTTGTGGTCATAATATCTTGTTTTAAAATAGTACTTCTTGTTATTCGGTCTTTCCGTGGCAAATATTGTTGCTTGGTATACAAAACTTTTCGTATATATATATATATATATATATGTGTGTGTGTGTGTGTGTGTGTGTGTTTGAAAAAAAAGACAAACGGAAAACAGGTTAGAATGCAGG
>OY744540.1:822500-832500 GCA_963556195.1 Sepiola atlantica | reverse complement strand
GTTTGGTGGGTGGGGGTAAGGGGAAGTTATTTTGTCGTATATTCATAACTGCGTTGAAATAGTTTTAGAGTTGTGTTACATAATGGATCTATGTATGTGAAGAACGATTACATCAGGAACTATATCTCTGTGAGTTTATATATATATAGTGCGTCAGGGTATGTTGAAAAGAAATCAATAAAGTGCTCGATCACAAAAATGTGAGAGCTAAAGTACAAATTATTTATTTAAAAACTATATGTTATATATTTCAGAGATGTACCACGATTTCATTGACATTGATTGACCTTTTACTGTTTAAAAGGCTGTTGGAGTCGATTCAAATCATCAGCTACTCACGAAATGAAAACAAATCAAAGAATCGAGTTCAAAGATCTTCGATATATATATATATATATATATATATATATATATATATATTATTAAGAAACCATTCTAGATTAATGTATAATATACGTTATGATCTAGCCGCACTGATGAGGTGTGATACAGCGAAACAGTTTGTATGTGGCTGACTATATAAAGCTCCCTCCCCGGGTAGAGCTTATTTTGTAAGGATATTGCCAACTGCCATTAGCATTAAGGCATAGCTCATTAGGTAAAACTAATTCGAGCTCCCGGCAATTGCAATGTTTACAGTGAGATATTTCTTACATTCAGTCAGTGTCGTATGACAGCGCCGACCGTCAGCTCGACGGTTGAGTTTCAATCCCGGTTTGAGGCACTAACTGGTCTAGCCGCACTGATGAGATGTGATACAGCGAAACAGTCTGTATGTAAATGACTATATATATATATATAATTATTAAGAAACCATTTTAGATTATGTTATCAATACACGTATAATATACGTAATATATATATATATATATATATATATTTATTTATTTATTATTCAGAAAACATTGCAGATTTCATTCAGCAACACTTTATTATCAGACAATTGTTTCTGCCAATTTCGAAAATATATATTTTCTGATATGCAAAATATAATAAACACTTACGAAAAGGCTTCATCAGTGTACATTTGCCACAATCAAGACGAAGTAAATCAATATAGGAACATATTCATTAAATTTATATATCGTTTTTATTCTTTCCTTTTTTCATTTTATTTTTGGTGTAAAAAGTTCAACATATATTACGATAATTAAAAAAGTTCAAGATATATTATGACAATTGAAAAAAGTTCAACATATATTATGACAATTAAAAAAGTTCAAGATATATTATGACAATTGAAAAAAGTTCAACATATATTATGACAATTAAAAAAGTTCAACATATATTATGAAAATTGAAAAAAGTTCAACATATATTATGACAATTGAAAAAGTTCAACATATATTATGACAATTGAAAAAGTTCAACATATATTATGACAATTGAAAATAGATCAACATATATTATGACAATTGAAAAAAGTTCAACATATATTATGACAATTTAAAAAGTTCAACATATATTATGACAATTGAAAAAGTTCAACATATATTATGACAATTGAAAAAGTTCAACATATATTATGACAATTGAAAATAGATCAACATATATTATGACAATTGAAAAAAGTTCAACATATATTATGAAAATTGAAAAAAGTTCAACATATATTATGAAAATTGAAAAAAGTTCAACATATATTATGACAATTGAAAAAGTTCAACATATATTATGACAATTGAAAAAGTTCAACATATATTATGACAATTGAAAATAGATCAACATATATTATGACAATTGAAAAAAGTTCAACATATATTATGACAATTTAAAAAGTTCAACATATATTATGACAATTGAAAAAGTTCAACATATATTATGACAATTGAAAAAGTTCAACATATATTATGACAATTGAAAATAGATCAACATATATTATGACAATTGAAAAAAGTTCAACATATATTATGAAAATTGAAAAAAGTTCAACATATATTATGAAAATTGAAAAAAGTTCAACATATATTATGACAATTGAAAAAGTTCAACATATATTATGAAAATTGAAAAAAGTTCAACATATATTATGACAATTGAAAAAGTTCAACATATATTATGACAATTTATAAAAGATCAACATATATTATGACAATTGAAAATAGTTCAACATATATTATGACAATTGAAAAAGTTCAACATATATTATGACAATTTATAAAAGATCAACATATATTATGAAAATTGAAAAAAGTTCAACATATATTATGAAAATTGAAAAAAGTTCAACATATATTATGACAATTGAAAATAGATCAACATATATTATGACAATTGAAAAAGTTCAACATATATTATGACAATTTATAAAAGATCAACATATATTATGACAATTGAAAAAGTTCAACATATATTATGACAATTGAAAAAAGTTCAACATGTATTATGACAATTTATAAAAGATCAACATATATTATGACAATTGAAAAAGTTCAACATATATTATGACAATTTATAAAAGATCAACATATATTATGACAATTGAAAAAAGTTCAACATGTATTATGACAATTGAAAAAAGTTCAACATATATTATGACAATTGAAAAAAGTTCAACATATATCATGACAATTGAATCTTTTTCATTTTTCTTATTCAAAATATTCATACTTTATCAAAATTTACATATAAATAAATTATCAATTAACACCCACCAATAATGATTCATATTTATCTATTTTTCTCTCATTTTTTTCTTCTTTTTTCTCTTTTTATTCTTTTTTATCTATTCATACACTTTGATATATCGTAGTCATATATATATATATATATATATATATATATATATATATATATATATATATATATATATATATATATATATAATATATATATATATATGCTACCATAACAGTGTTTGCACAGCAAAGGAAAGACTAAAAAGTAAGTTCAATTGAACGTTTCACAAAACACCCCAAACAGCCCCAACAACAACGACCTAAGTAACAGCACAAACTGCTCCCCTCATCAAAGACCTGACAAACTCCGTTACACCAAACGAAACAGAACTCCTCAGCTTAGGTTTCAAGTTCATAACCATACAAAATTAGATAACAACGTGAAACCTAACATCTATAAAACCACTTAAAATGGCTGTCTGCTTTGAACCAGAACTCCCAGCACACACATAATGACACCAACAATTCCACCACCATCGTAAACGCCACCGTATTTCTTCCATACAAACTGGACCGTCCCATACACCCCTCTCCGGGCAACCACGATCTAGACTCCAAACTAACAGGACTTATGCACAGCATACTACCCATCATACAGCGAGAACAATCTAATATCACGCCCAGTCTCACAAGAACACAGCGACTCACTCTTAAAACCCAAAGGATAAAAATATAGTATTCGTACCCTCCGACAATGGCAAGGGATTCTGTGCCATCTCTCTCAGAAACGACACACTTTATTTATACACCCACCGCAAACATTTCCCCACAGAAACAGAAAATCAGATCAACACAGCCTGGACCCTAATATGCAAGAGAAGAACCCCCCAACAAATACAAACGAAACCTAACTACAAGAAACAGCAGACCCCCCCCACATTCTACCACCTAATAAAAACATACAAAACCAACCCTAAAACACAAATCAAGCATAGGGTACCACTTTACAAAATATCCTGGCTACTCTCCAAACTTCTCAAGTCCTCACCTACACAGGACACGTTAGCAGCTCAGGCGAAGTTATCAACAGACTACACTCACTACAACTCCAATACCTACAACTCAACAGATACCCGTTCAGCCTCGATGTTGTCTATCTCTATACACCCAGCTGTAAACCTCATCACAGACTGTATCTCCTCCAACGAGCTCTACTGCTTCGGTCTCACTGCTACCGACATACACCAACTATTATGCATAATAGTCGACAACAAACAAATAACATACAAACAAATAACATACAAACAAATAACATACAAACAAATAACATGCAAACAAATAACATACAAACAAATAACATACAAACAAATAACATACAAACAAATAACATACAAACAAATAACATGCAAACAAATAACATACAAACAAATAACATACAAACAAATAACATACAAACAAATAACATACAAACAAATAACATGCAAACAAATAACATACAAACAACTAACATGCAAACAAATAACATACAAACAAATAACATACAAACAAAAAGCATACAAACAAATAACATACAAACAAATAACATACAAACAAATAATATACAAACAACTAACATACAAACAAATAACATACAAACAAATAACATACAAACAAATAACATACAAACAAATAACATGCAAACAAATAACATACAAACAAATAACATACAAACAAATAACATACAAACAAATAACATACAAACAAATAACATGCAAACAAATAACATACAAACAAATAACATACAAACAAATAACATACAAACAAATAACATACAAACAAATAACATGCAAACAAATAACATACAAACAACTAACATGCAAACAAATAACATACAAACAAATAACATACAAACAAATAACATACAAACAAATAACATACAAACAAATAACATACAAACAAATAACATACAAACAAATAACATACAAACAAATAACATGCAAACAAATAACATGCAAACAAATAACATACAAACAAATAACATACAAACAAATAACATGCAAACAAATAACATACAAACAAATAACATACAAACAAATAACATACAAACAAATAACATACAAACAAATAACATACAAACAAATAACATACAAACAAATAACATACAAACAACTAACATACAAACAAAAAACATACAAACAAATAACATACAAACAAAAAGCATACAAACAAATAACATACAAACAAATAACATACAAACAAATAACATGCAAACAAATAACATACAAACAAATAACATACAAACAAATAACATACAAACAAATAACATACAAACAAATAACATGCAAACAAATAACATACAAACAACTAACATACCAACAAAAAACATACAAACAAATAACATACAAACAAAAAGCATACAAACAAATAACATACAAACTAATAACATACAAACAACTAACATACAAACAAAAACATACAAACAAATAACATACAAACAAATAACATACAAACAAATAACATGCAAACAAAAAACATACAAACAAAAAACATACAAACAAAAGCATACAAACAACTAACATACAAACCAAAAAGCATACAAACAAAAAACATACAAACAACTAACATACAAACAACTAACATACTAACAAAAAACATACAAACAACTAACATACAAACAAATAACATACAAACAGAAACATACAAACAAATAACATACAAACAAAAAACATACAAACAAAAAACAGGCCTATCCATGGGATCCAGCATCATAGGACTACTTGTCATCACATACATGAACAGCACGCATTACATACCTGTTAATTCAACGTCTTCTTCATGAGATATGTGGGCGATATTCTCATACTCACATCTTCTCGCGAAGAAGCTAACATAATCTTCATTACCATTATACTAATATATTTATGTGTGTGCATATGTGCTTAAATGTCAGTGTACACGCGTTGGTTGTGGATGTATACATGCATTTGCATCTGACGTTCGTGCAGGACACCATAATGCAGTACTGGGGCCCGTCTATGTAAGATTAGTAAATAAATAAAAAAAAGATTAAATAACAATATGCAAAAAATGGAGAAAAGAACAAAAAAACTAGCTAATTTAAGGAATTAAAACAATTCTAAATGCTTCCTTCTTAAGTGACTCCCACCTTCTTAGTTACAACGAATTATTTCCCTTACACGAATTATGTAAAACGCACATGGGTATAATAAATAAAAAATAAACAAAAAATAAGAAAATAATTTAAATAGAAACACATAATAATGGTATAATTATTACTGGTAAAATATTGTAACAATAATTTAATAATATTAATAAAATAGCAACTCACACTTCAACAATAACTTAATCCTTTGCGAGTATATAGAAACAGACATCCACTAACTTCCGGATTCCTGGCAAAACACACACACCAATCGAATGGTTATACATTTTTTTCTTTCTGAAGATGAAGTTTACTTCGAAAATTCAAAGAACATAACACCATCGATACCGTCCTGGTTCGAAACATGACGTTGGTAAATACATAGTTAATCGAAAATTATTGAAATCTTCTAATATTGTCATTTGTTCTGTTTACCTTGTCTTGTATCTAACTGTGTTTTTCTACCAAACTGCATTGTCATAGCCTTCAAACGCAACTTCTTACAGGCAAGTTCCTTTCTACATGATTTGTTGAACACTGTTAAGACGGCTGACTATGTTTGTCCGCCTGATTCAACATATAATAGGGTTTATTTCTCTACTCATCGTATAACGGTTGGAATTGGTTTCATTGGTTAGAGCACTCGGAATTGAGTTAAAGGGGTTCGAATCGTGTGACCGGGTTGAACAGTTATCTTCACACTGAAGATTTTGCGAGGATAAAACGTATAAGTATGTGGATGATAATTAAATATTTATTAAACAATTATCTATCTATCTATTTATTTGATCAAGTTCGAATATGTTAATAAAGTGAACAAAAAACAATTTTTTCAAGAGTGCTCAATAAAATTACATAAACAATATTATAGCCTTACGTGAATCAATCAACGTTTCAATGCGTATTACTGCATCTTATCAAAGGCAGAACTAAAATCTAGTTAGTTCTGCCTTTCATAAGATGCGGTAATACGCATTGAAACGTTGGTTGATTCATGTAGTAAGCTATGAAAATATATTTATGGCAATTAAGCTACACAGAGGCTCCCGTGTTTCATCCCCGGAGGAAATCTTCAGGCTAAAATGCATGGAGTTATTTTTGCCGGGTGTTTTTATATACACGGCTAACTAGTTAACCAATCAGATTCTTTGTTGTTATCTCAGCCAATCGTTGGGCTTCCCGCGAACAAAGTTCTCGCTGGTGTTACTTCCTATATCTTGTCTATTGTTCTGTTTTCTATAGATTGGCCTATATCCTGTTTCCTTTGTTGTGTCAATATAATGGGTGACTTTCATAGCTTACTACCTAGCTCTACTTAGCACCGTTGAAGTAAATACTGAAAATTGATACATAAAAAAGGTATCTCCTTATAAAGCTTTATGTGGATACATGAAATACTAGTATATATATATATATATATATATATATATATATATATATATATATATATATATATATATAGCATGGTCGTCTTCAAGTACTTGTTGAGCCGTCCTCTTGGATAATCAATTCCTCTTAATTAATATTTTGTCTATCCCATCGATTGTTTCCAATCCTCCCGTGACTGCGATCATCGTCCAACTGAGGACCCCTTTAGTCCTTATCCTCAAGTGGCCCCTGGGTCTTGATAAGTTGGTGACCCATCGAAAAAAAATGTAACTACTTGAAATGTTGTTCCGGTTTAATAGACATCAACGTAAAGTAAAAAAAACGACAAAAAATGATTGCGTTCTGTTTATTATTTAATCAACTAACATAATTACGGATTATCTTATAATAGTAGACGCAGAAGGAAAAAAATATATAATATGGTACTTTATTAAATTAGGACCCGCGTTAACTTTGACCATAACCCTAACCCTGACCCTAAACCCTAACTCTATTGCTAACCCTAACTCCCACTTTGACCCTGACCCTAACCTTAACGATGGGGGTCAAAGTTAGCACGGGCCCTAATGTAACAAAGCACCTATAATATAATTAATGCGATTTTTAAAGGAAGTAAGTGTTTACATTTTAATGTTCAGAAACAATTTGTTATATTTTTGTATGTAGATAAAAATAATAGCAATAAAAATGATATGAATATTAGAAAAGAAATGGCTGAGTAAATCGAGACAGGACGATTGTAAAAAATGACTATTTGAAAGTTTAAATACCCCAAATAGTCTCGTTAAATCTTGATTGGTCACGAAGTAAATACTGTTTTTTAAGAGGTTGGTGATGAAAAGGGGACTTGTATTTAGATAACATTAAATACGTACGAGCGACGTTATTTCCAAAATTATCCACAAAAAGAAGTAAGTAAACATAGGAGATGAATTTGGAAAGTTAAAGATATTCACAATTTTTTTTGAAAGTCTGTTTCTATAGCGAAAAAACCCCCTAATATGTTAGTATTTTTTTATTAATAACAAATGTGATAATACAGTAATTAGTATTGGTAGTTACATTTTCTGCTGATAGCAAAAATCGCTTCTTGCAACAAAAAAATTTACCGAGCAGGATAAAGTATACGAGCAAAGAAATCGATGTTGCGTTCAAAACTTGTGTCATACATTGAAGTTCGTAATTGTACCCTGTGTAGCAGTTATCTCCCCCTCTCAAACATAATTGCACCGGTTTTCCAGTAGGCGTCACTTTTCGCCGTCAGGTGGCGCTGGAGGACAACCACATAGTTACATGCGCTTTTTGATTATATAAACCGGTGCACAACGCCAGACAGGCCTCTTTTCAGTTCCGGCCACGGCAGACGGTAGTCATCGGAGACGTTGCTCGTCTCCTTGTCTGAACCACAAAATCACACGTGTTCAAATTCATAAACACATATTTATCGGTAAGAATTTTTTCTTCACACACGAATTCATATTCCTACAGAGACAATTTCTTCTCCAGAACATTTTATTTTCACGTACACAATTTCTTTATTGAACATATATTTTCCTGTGTGCGTTTCAATCATATGAACTATTTCAACTCTACACACGTTATACATACACATAGAATTCATCATTCCACATACACACTGTATACGTATTAATGTAGTATGTTTCATTGTCGTTACACGCGTTCAATAAACGCTTTATTTAAACAACCTATTGCCTGTGAATTATTATTTTGCCTTGCATGTGACATTGCTTGTATTATGAACATGTAACTGGGATTCCCCCTAGAATCCCGACACCTGTGCGGCTTAGTCCTCTACGCACCTTTTATGTGTTCTTGCCAGACTGAAGAAAAACCACATGCAATTATATTATTTTAAAACATCGAAAAAGCACTAAGTCAAGACAAAACTTGTTGGAAGATAGAGGAGATTTATTTTGCTGGATCTTTGTTCCAAATCACTGACTAGTTGGATGAGGGTGAACAAAGAGATACCGATAGTCGCTATTTACTCATATCTTAGAGAATTTAAAAATAACTTGCATGTATCCAACCGAACTGACGACTACTTTCACCCACTCTCTCTTTGAGCCACGTGACGTCAAATCCATTTCTATCAATTCCCACAGCCGAGTCGAACTAATCTCGAAATCACCCCGACTGAACATTCATTTCAACTAACTAAATTATATACTAGTGTATCTACTCGCCAAATATTTCTCTCTCTCTCTCTCTCTCTCTCTCTCTCTCTCTCTCTCTCTCTCTCTCTCTCTCTATATATATATATATATATATATATATATATATATATACAATTACAGATGGGTCTCTTAGCGTAACGGTTAGCGCACTCGGTCACAGTCCCAGTGTCCCATTTCACTAAAACCCTCGGGAAAAGTACGCATCCATATACCCTCCCTCCCTCCAGCTATGAATTAAATAGTAGGGTAGACTCTCAAGTCTAGGCTGTGCAACAAGTCCAATCGAGGGAAAACTTCAAAATAACACCAGTTCTTCTCCGTTTATGCCGGCATTGTTTGCAGTCGTTCTCAAACATTGCCAGATTTGTTGTGGTTTTGATCTTATTTTAATTCTAATTCGAATAAGTAAACAACAACAGAGACAACATTTGGCCATTGTCTTTCTCTGAGGGACATATATATATATATATATATATATATATATATTCCCACACTAAAAATATATATATATATTCCCACACATATAAATATTATATAACTGCATCTGTGTGACTGACTGTCTGAATCTATTTGGGTATTTGTGTCTGCAAGTGCGTTTGTGTGTGTGTGTGCGTGTGTGTGTGCGTTTGTGTGTGTATGTGTATGTGTATGTG
>OY744540.1:815000-817500 GCA_963556195.1 Sepiola atlantica | reverse complement strand
GTTGCACAATGTTTAATACCCAATCAAATTTGAATCATTCCATTCATCGTTTTCAATCCTCTCATAATATCCTTCATCATTCAACTGCCAACCCATTGATTTCATTAAACACTTATCCTTGAGTGGCGTTTGGCCTTTATAACCGTTGACTTGTAAAGAAAATTGTTGTACCAATATCATTATCGATATTGCTTAATTAATTTGTAATTAATTAATTAGTTAATTAAAAACCCTTTCATCGTAATCAGGGTCATAAATAGTTTAGTTTTAAGTTAAGAAATAATTTTTTTAAATACATACATTTTTTTTGTTCGTCTTTTTTTTTTTAAAATATGTTTTTCTTTAGTTCTAATGGAAAATTCACCAGTTTAATTTAGTTAAGTAAACTAAATAAAATTTGGAGATCCGCATTAAATTGGAAATTAAAAAAAAATGCGCTCAACTTAAGAAGCTAGTTTAAGAAATTAAAAAAAAATCAACCTCTTTTTTATGATATTAGACATTTGTGATATTTAATTAAAATGTGTCACTTAAATTAGTCAAATAATAGTGACATAGCAAAATTAGGAAAGAGCTTTATATAATAATAAAAAATAAGTTTGTAAAAAAGTTAACGAAAAAAAGCCCGAAAAAAAACAAAACTAACGCTGACGGAGAAAATTACGCATGGGAAAAAAGGCGCACTTTTTCTACTGTTATTTTTTTCGATTCATTCTTTTTTTTTTTTTTCTTTTTAAATCGTTTCTATTCAGTACGTTTTACGACAAAGTGACATCACTAAATAGCTCAACTTGAAATCCTTACCTTGTGATTCCGACTTCTCTTTTTGTCGCTATTTAAAACGGGTTTATCATTAAATAATAAAAAAAAGAAACTCCGAAAGAAACATCGAACCAACATTAACGCTTTTCTCTCTCTTCTCGAAATAATGCGGAACACAAAAATGCGTCAACAAAGAAATGACAACACAGACATTGTATGGATTATTATTCGGACTACTATTCTCAGCTTGCTTGTTATATTTACAGCATTTCGGCCGATGTAATCTCCGGCCTTATCAGATACATCTTTTCGAATTTCGGAATTTTCTTGTCAAACTTGGACGGAATTTCTAACTAAACCCTTTATTTTATCCACGAGAGTAGGTTGTTCAATGCTCCCATTCCACCAGCATGGACCCGTGACCTGATGGCTAAATTGTATTATTTGGATTATCCGGTCTACTAGTCTTATCTTGGTTGATATTTACACAACGTTTTGGCCGTTGTAACCTTCGTACATTGTTTCGAACCTGGGAATCTTCTAGATAAACTCTGGAACCTGTACGGAATTTCGAACTGGATCCTTTATGTAATCCACGGTAGTAGATGGTTCTCATTCATTCGATGTCAGCCACGGAAGTGTTAATTAATTTGTTAAATTTGTAGATGATCATCCCCCCCCCCCAAAAAAAATGAGATTCTACCTTTTTAAGCGATTACGTGTGAACACCCTGAAAAACATGGCAAAAAAAAAAAAAAAAAAAAAAAAAATTATTTTAGCATTTAGAGCGGTGGATCAGTTCCGCATATAAATTTAATGTAAAATGATCCCCCGCTTCCGGGCCACTGTCAAACCGGATAGCGTTTTAGGACATTAACCATTTTTTTCCGATGGAAGTGAGATAAATTCTGCGCCATTTTTTTAGGTGGTGGAGGGGGATTCTTCCTTTAATCCTACCACTAATCCTAAGCCCCCCTTCCCCCCCCCCAAAAAAAACTCCCTTGATCCTACCACTAACTCTAAGTTCGAGTGAGAAGCCCCCAAGAAAAAAAGAGTCCTGGTAAACTGCTCTAAAATGCTATCCGGTTGGAGAATGGCTCGGAAATGGGTGATAATTTTACGTCAAATTTATATGCGAAACTGATCCCCCACTCTAAATTCTAAAATAATTGTTGTTGTTTTTTATTTTATTTTATTTTTTCGTCAAGTTTTTCAGGGTGTTCAGTGTTCACATTTAATCGCCTAAAAAAGTAGAATCCATTTTTTTAGGGGTGTGGTGATTTATCTGAGGGTGCTAATCATAATTATACCCTTAATATGTTTATGTTATTCTTAGTTATTCTTAGTTATTGCCTGCAGTAAGGATTGAACTTTGATCCCCAGAAGACTGTCACTTAGAACTGCTTGTTGACCAAAGCTTTTAACCAATAGGCCATAGGTTAAAGCACGACATAAAGAGGTACTCAGGTTCGAAAAGACGTACCTTAAGAAGGTAGGAGGTTACATCGGCCGAAACGTTGTGAATATAACAACCAATATGAGAATAGTAGTCCGAGTGATCCAAATAATACAAATCCTCATCTAAAAAATTCCGAAACATTTATATTATAGTTGTCAAAAGTTTTCGTTTTCGATAAAAAAAAATATTTAAAAATAAAAGCCTTTTCTCTGAGTGAGAGCTGACCCGCTAAAAAAAAGAGAAAGTTATTATTCGGGATGGTGAATCTCTGTCCCATTT
>OY744540.1:757500-805000 GCA_963556195.1 Sepiola atlantica | reverse complement strand
CAGCGTGGGGGCAAAGGGTATCATTTTAACCTGTGTCTGTCGTTGTAACGGGTTCTGTGTATCGAAATTTTATTTCATGATAAATTGACGCAGAGTATTGATTTACTCCTCTCCAGGAGTTAGGCACAAGGCCAGTTTTTATCTTACTCCCACAAGGTCGGGTCGGGAAAGTGGGGTTTAAAAATTGCCTGGGAAGCTCCGTCGGCATTCCCCGGTAGGGGCGCCTCAGACAGTAAGCAATAAACTTACTCATCCCCAAAGAGGGGAGGCGAAGCCTGGAAGGGTGGACCTCCTAGAACTGCACAGAACAGACCCATAGACCGGCGTAAATCAAGCCCCGAAGGCCAAGACAATACCAGTCTATGGGGTGTAGTATCCATCGGAACAGATACTACACTTTGATCTTAGCCAAAAGGCCAAGGCGACAGCAGAGTAGCAGGGGGAATTGATGAGCTGTGGAGTTTACGCAGCGCACGGACAAAACAGCACACAATGATTGCGTTATTAATGCGACTGACTAACACTCTTCTAGGTGTATGAAAACAAAACAAAAAAGAAACATTTTTTAAAACTAGCAGGGTTACCCGGCGTTGTCCGGTGCATGGCTAACAAAATAGAAGTTTTAAAAAGTGTGTAACATCCGTTTTTAAACGTCTTTCTCCCTCTGACTGTACCTCCCCCCTCTCTCTCTCTATTTCTTTCTTTCTCTCTGTCCCTCCTTCCCTAGCAACTGGTTCAATCTACTCGAAATAAAGAAAAAAGAAAAAAAATCTAACTGGTTGTCTGTTTGACCTTATTTCAGTGTTGTTTTTTAAGTAATTTTTTATTTTTATCCCCCCTTCCCTCCTTGCACTAATTTCGTCTCTGATAACCCCATTTTTTTTACTGTAACCTAGTCGGTGTCACAAGGAAACAAAACGGTTAAATAGAAAATGTCCACTCCGTCATGGCCGCCAAATCTGAAATCGGAAATATCAACTAGTGTTAAGCAAAAAAATATTTTATTATTTTATTTTTATTATCAAACAAATTGTTGAAAACAAATTATTATTTGCCAAAAAAACGGGCAAAAATATAATACGGATTTTTTTTGGTGAGGATGGGGATTGACACCGGTCGAAATTTCCGATTTTAGATTTGGCGGCCATGACGGAGCGGGAATTTTCTATTTAACCAGACAAAGAAATCTAACTAACTGACCGCTTAACCTCATTTCAGTGTTGTTTTTTAAACAACTATCAGAAAGATTGCAACAATTTGGTCGCCTCCGGTGACCCCAAGGGAATGGGTATAACAGCATTTGTTTTTATTACCATAACCTCGTCGAGATGACACTGAATCCGATGCTGTAAGGTTTGTAAGTGTATCTTGTGTCGTTTCTGACTTTTAGTCGGACACACGCATACAGGATTACCACTTTCCTAAGATGCAATTCTTTTCCGATTAAAATATATGAACACGTGCATAAACAAATATTTAAAAACAAGCGCATAAAATGAACACGTGATCTCAACGAAACAACCAACAATAAGAAAACACTACGATGTGTACACATTCTCCCTCTCTCGCTCTCTTTCTTTCTCTCTTTCTCCTCCTCTCTCTTTCTTTCTTTCTCTCTTTCTCCCCTCTTTCTTTCTCTCCCTCTCTCTTTCTATCCCCCTCTTTCCCTCTTTCTCTCTCTCTTTCTGCCCTCTCTCTCTCTCTTGCATGCTCTCTCTCATTCTTTCTCTCTGTGTCTCCATCTTTCTCCCCCGCTCTTTCCCTCGTTCTTCCCCCCCCCTCTCTCTCTCTCTCTTGTACACTCTATCTCTCTTGTACACTCTCTCTCTCTCTTTCTCCCTGCCCCTCTCACTGTCTCTTTCTTTCTCCCTGTCTCTCTTCCCCCCCTCTCTCCCTCTCTCCCTCTCTCTTTCTTTCTCTGTCTCTCTCTCTTTCTCCCCTTTCTCCCTGTCTCTCTCTTCCCCCCCCCTCTCCCCTTCTGCCCCTCTCTTTCCCTCTTTCTCTCTCTCTTTCTGCCTTCCTCTCTCTCTCTTGTACGCTCTCTCTCTTTCTCCCTGCCCCTCTCGATGTCTTTTTATTTCTTTATCCCTGTCTCTCGATCTTTCTCTCCCTCTCTTTCCCTCTCTCTTTCTGTCCCCCCTCTCTCTCTTTTGCACGCTCTCTCTCCCTTTCTCTCTATGTATCTTTCTTTCTCCCTGTCTCTCTATCCCCCCCATCTCTTTCTTTCTTTCTCCCTTAATACAACTCAAATAGCCTAAAGGACCTGTTCAAAACACTGACTCTAACAACGTCTTGATTAAAGAAATTGGACTCTTCAATAAAATCTAATAAACTAACTAATTAAATAGTCGTCCTATCTTCGCATGGACTGTAAGACAAACTCCTATACTATTTTATAACAACAAAACGGTCGTCAAACGAAAGGAAAACAAAATCCTTTTTATAAACAAATACGTTATGTTACCTACACCGTTGGGTGTAGGTTGGCGAAAGTTAAGACAGTGTCAGAGTGAAGAAATTAATTAAATAAGAAAGTTCGTTTGGCAACCGATACTCTTCATGGGGCAATATATCTTCTTCTTCTTCTTCTTCTTCTTCTTCTTCTTCTTCTTCTTCGTCTTCTTCTTCTTCGTCTTCTTCTTCTTTCTGTGTCTTTCAGAGATATGTGGTCAGACGACAGTTCCCACTTTTTTACACAATCCTTTGCACTCTTGTATTCTGCAAGATCTTTCAAGCTGCACTGATTGGACAATAGAGGGCAGACAAGGCAGTGTTGCATCGTATGGTCCTCCTCTCCACATTCACAGATGATTGGGTCAGTTTTGATCGCCCCATTCCCGTTCTCAGGCGGTTGAGTATTTTCAACTGGACTCAGAGTGCTTCTCAGCCAGAAGGGAGGGCCTCAAAAGAGGAAATTTCCATGATAATAGTAGGAGGAAGGAGCATTCTCTAGCCGCCTGGTCTACAGCTGTAGTCTGGCCTTTTAGAGAGATATTTTGACGTGACTGAGGAAACTTCTTGACTTCAGTCATTGGGCCATTGATTCACGTCCATTAAGGAGATGGCGTTCATCACTGATAGCCTTGATCTCTACTCACCTGGCAACTTCCCGTTTCACATTTGCAGGAGCAATGCCAGAGGAGATGCAGGTTGTTCAGGTTGGTAGGCTTCAAGCAGTCAGTGATCAAACGACAGGTGTTGTTCAATGCTGAGTCTAATTTTTGGCATGCGTTGATCTCTCCCAAACAGGACATGCATACCCCGCAGAGGAATAGCACAGGGCTAAGGCAGTACATCTTGATGTGTGTGCTGTGGGCTCCCCACTAGGAGTTGATCAGTTTCATAGGATATTGTTCCGGGAGCCGACTTTCATTTTTGTCTTTTTTATATTTTCCTTTAATAAGAGAATGCAGTCCAGGGTTAGCCAAGATAGACAAGGTTGGTGCGATTCTCAAGTTGTATTACAGACCACATGATGTTTAGGGGTCGGTTGACCTCCCGGTTCCTGAAATAGAATGAGCAGACTTGAGTTTTCGCAGGAGTTGTATGCAGATTGTTACTCTTGTAGTAGTGGAGTAGCTGATCTAGGGTTGAGTTGAAGTTTGTTTCTACTGATTCAAAGTCTCTCTTGGGATGTTACGTAGATGTCATCAGCATAGATGAACAGCTCAGTGTTCTTGTCCATTGGTTGGTCATTGGTGTGGATGTAATACAGTAATGAAGCCAGTACACTACCTCATAGTAAACTATTATTTGTTGGCGCCAATAACTTTGTTGTTTGGAGTAACATAAAAGCGCTTGTCTTTTAAGATGGTTCCAGGTCTTTTGTCAGCTCTAAGATCTTTTCCAGGAATTAGTGGTGGTTTACAGTATCATACGCAGCAGACAGATCAACAAAGACGACACCTGTTACCAATCCTTTCTGAAACCCATCTTCGATGTGCTGAGTTGGCTTGTTGAAGATTTTCTAGGCCTGAATCCTGCTTGTCGAGGAATGATGAACTGGTTCAGCAACTGAGGCCAACCTGTTGAGGATTAGGTGCTTGAACAGCTTAAACGGATGGCAGAGCAGGGAAATCGGGTGGAAACTCTTTGCATACGCTGGATCTTTGGCCAGTTTGAGAAGAGCAATGATTCTGGTTTTTCTTCAGATCTTCAGTGATGATAGCATAGCTTGGCATCGGTGACAGAGGCAGAAGAGAGGAGACGTCTTTCTCCACTCGTACTAGGTAACTCTCTGACTGCTGTCCAATCTCAAAGAGTTGGAAGTAATCCTTTAAGGGTCCTTTTGAAATAAATACGCCCCGGAGTTTGATTGGTCCTCGTATGGCCAAAACACCTCACAGGGGCTGCTCTCCGCAATTAAATAAATGTCAGTGTTTATGATTGCTACATAATTTGATTCGGCATCAAATAACCCATTGATGGTTGATATGCCGTAAAACAAACTAAACCAACTCTCTCCCTCTCTCCCCCTCTTAGTTTTTGCATCATTTATCTTTCTCTCTCTCTCTCTCTCTCTCTCTTTCTCATTTTCCCCCTCATATATTTGCCTTTCTCTATTTCATTTCTCTCACTCTCTACTTCTTGCTCCGCCTCTCCCTCTCCCTCCCCTCTCTCTCTTTCTCTCACACTCTCTCTTTCTCACACTCTCTCTTTCTCTCTCTCTCTCTCTCTCACACTCTTTCTCTTAAAAATTAATTATCTTTCAAACATAATCAAAATTTAAACGGAAACTAATAAAAATATTTATGATAAGCCCCATTGAATAACCATAGTCCATATAAGCCACGGACAATTTTTGCCCGTACTTAGTATCTGCATGGGAGTGTTCTGGAACATTGGAGAGACTTGTTACGTTCACGACTTGTCATTTACTTACACCTCCCCACGAGAACAAAATGAGACACAAGGTCGGAGTTTAATGTAGGAGAATTCCTCTCCACCCCCCCCTCACACACACCTTAAAAAAAAGAAGCACTGAATTGAGAACATAAATAAAAACTGTCTCAGACTAGGAGCATTTGACCTTCTCCGGCTGAGGACAGAACAGATACTTCACTTTGAACTATTTATTCGCAAATAAAATGTAAAAAATATATTCCATTTACAAATTAGGCACAAGGCCATCAAAAGTGTTGGAGTATGTGTGTGTGTGTGTGGGGGGTCTGTAATCATTCTCTGTTTATCCTACTCTTAACCAGACGCATTCTGACCCATTCGTCCAAGCACTGTTCCTTTCGCCATTTGTCCATCACTTCTACTTCAGCAATCACCACAATACCACAATACCACATGTACTCTATGGGCTACCTCACTTAAAATATCCCAGTTGTTTCAAATTAATTTGGTACTTCTGTATGTAAAAACACGTGAAACATGGCAGTTATAAATAAAATAACAGGAACACTAAAGGAAATACTTACCTATAATTGAAAAATATTAGCATACACCGAAAATAATTGAGTAGAATTTTCATTAAAGAATAAAATAAAATTATGTATAAGATTAGCGATTTTACGTGATATGACGCCAAGGGGAGACAATCAGTGAATCAGTTACATTAACTAAGACGAAAATATCTGATAAAGACTAAAACTGGCGGACTCCGAATCGTAGTTGGATTTCTTAAATAAAAATACTCGATTATTTATAATTGTCGTTATGTGCTAATATTTTATTTTAAAATCAGGGAGAGGTTACTAAAACCATTCCAACCCTTTCTTAGAGTAGAGCGCTTACTGTTTTCCATTTTTTAAATCGAAAAACAAGCAAGTCAATCTCTAAATGGGAGTGGAACTTACGTGAGAGGAAATGAAATAGGGATATAGTTTGGGAGTGGATTGTGCTGTAAGAATTGGAGTTGATGAAATGTCTAGTCTGTAGGCCTCGTTAGGTAAGAAGAAAAGGGGGTTACACAACCTCTTTCTTGACATTGTAAATCAATTTTATTCATACATAGTTTCACCAATAAACAGCCAGGAGCCAGGAAAGAGTTACGTAGCCAGGAATACAAAAGAACGATAAGTCAGCGGACGCGCGTACATCCGGTTGGGTCCTGCGTCCACTTGTCTCGTGCGTATCAAGTTTTTGTTTGGGGCGAGAACGGAACATGGCCGTTTCTTCAGATGGACGTCTAAGACTCCGACTCGTGAAAAAGCGGGAAAACAGTGTAGAACAGTTCAGCGGAAATGCCTCTCACGCAAAGTGTTCTGATTGGATAATGTACCAATCAGTCCGCGTGTAAGGACACACTTCCGCAAAAGAAAATAAATCGTAAACACATTACTGCTACAGTGTCCTTTCAAAGATTAATGTTGAGATTCACGTCGGGAACAGATTGCGATAAAAATAAATTGTGTATAGGCGATAATGTTTTGTTTTTTTCTTAAGATTATGACAAACTTTTTTGGGTTAAAATCTATTTAGTATTACGCATGAAATCTGAAGAAAAAAACAAACTTTTTAAATGAGTAAATAAATATACGAGTATAATCGACGGATTTCCAAGATGGAGGCATGATCGTTTTTTGTTATCGTTCATGACGCAAACAGTGTAAAAATGTTTTTTTTCTTCCCCTATTATTACGTAATACTACATTGATTTTAACTCCAAAACATTCATCATGTCATAATCTTTAAAAAACAAAAAAGGAAGAAAGAAAATTATTATCGCCTATTTTCGAAAAATCTGTCCCTGACGCGGATCTCAGCATTTACCTCTTCCAAGATACTTTGGGCCTGGTCCGAAGGTAAGCAGTCAGGTAAATAATTCCAACAACAACAACCACCACCACCCATCCACCACACCCACAACAACAACAACCACACCCACAACAACAACAACAAAAACAACCACAACAACCACAACAACAACAACCACAACAACAACCACAACAACAACAACGACCACCCCCACAACAACAACCACAACAACAACAACAACCACAACAACAACAACAACAACAACAACAACCACAACAACAACAACAACCACCACCACACCCACAACAACAACAACGACCACACCCACAACAACAACAACAACAACAACAACAACAACAACAACAACAACAACCACAACAACACAACAACAACAACCACAACAACAACAACAACCACAACAACAACAACAACCACCCCACACCCACAACAACAACAACGACCACATCCACAACAACAACGACAACAACGCCCACAACAACAACAACGACCACACCCACAACAACAACGACCACACCCACAACAACAACAACAACAACCACAACAACAACATCAACAACAACAACCACAACAACAACCACAACAACAACAACCACAACAACAATAAAGTGCGTCTTTGGGAAGAAGACTTGTCGCAATATCCCAATGTCACACACCAGTAAATATCGGTCAACCTCTCGAATCACGATGAGAATCAATGTGAACTGAATAAATCTCACCACCGTATGAACAAATGATCTCTTGTGTGTATGTGTGTAGTTTTCGCCTATACGTAACTTTCATAAATGCACATTAAATTATCATTTTATTTTTTAAATTTATTTACGAATATTTATTGAAATCAAAAATAAAATGAGGGAAAACTTAACTAAAACCAATTTTTTAAAATCCTATAAAAAAATGTGCAAACTTGGCTATATTTGGAATTCTTCTTCTGTAGGTCTGACCGGGCAACACCGGGTGAATACAACTGGTTATTTATTTATTTATTTATTTATTATTATTATTATTATTATTATTATTATTATTATTATTATTATTATTATTATTATTATTATTATTATTATTATAATGATGAAGAAGAAGAAGATGTAGAAATCCTCCTCCTCCTCGTCCTCCTCCTCCTCGTCCTCCTCCAGAGAAGACCAACGGTCGGTGCTAGCGAGAAACCAATGGTAAACGGCTGTTGCGATAACGCAAACTGATTTGCAATCGTTATCGAAAGATGTGAAGAGTGCTGTCACTCGGAATCCAGGGAACACCGTTAGCAATCACTGATGATGACTTGTGTAAAAAAAAAACTCATGAATAAATGATAATAATGATAGGATCAAGTAGGATGGAAAGTGCGGGAAGGGAGAGCACCATCCAGACCTCCACTAAAAGGGTGCGAAGAGTACTAAAATCTTGGAGAAGTTTATTACCACTCAGCTTCCAGATAAAGCCAACGGTCGTTATCAGCTGGAAATCAATGGTAAACGGCCGTTGCAGTGACGTCAAATGATTTGCAACAGTTATCGAAAGAGGTGGAAATTACTAGAAATCGGGGGAGACTTGTCACTCAGACTCCAGGGAACATCACTGGTTATTGTCAGTGGGCTGAGCCATCACCGATGACTTGCGTGAAAACTAGTAATCTGTTACAAATGGATATTTGGTATCTGTCTGTCTGAAATCGAAACTATATTATTACTTCTTTTAATTAAGACTGTTGTAATATATTTTAATAATGCTCAATTTAGTTTACTATTAAAAATTTTTTTTTTTAACATAGTTCACCCCAAATAAGGCAACTTGCCACTGTAGACATAAGGGGCTACTGAGAATTAGGGTGAAAGTTTAGGGGGTCATCCTAAATTGTGAGCTGTACATCGAGATGCTTGTTCACATTAGTTTTAAATTTTTGCACGTTGGTACAGTCGGGAAAACAGGGAGCAGGATGGCAGTACCAAAGGCCGACAGCTCAAGGAAAGAAGCTATTAGAGTAGAAGGCTCTCTGGCATCTGGGGACCTCCACAATAAATGGATGCGATTTAGTTGATTGTCGGGTTAGTCGAATGTATTTACGTCGAGGGGGCACCAGAGCAGCAAGTTCATTGGAGCACATTCCATTGAAGTACTTGTAAAACAAGCACAAGGATGCAACATTGCGGCGATGGGACAGGAGCTGGAGCTTGGTCGATAGTGAAGGACCTATTAGATTAGCAACTCTTTTTAGGACCTTGTCTAAGAGGGAGAGACTAGTGGATGGTGCACCAGCCCAGATATGACAACAATACTCCATGCATAGGCGACTGGTGGATTTGTAGAGATATAGGATACTGTCAGGTGTGATAAGTTTTCTAGCCTGTTAAAGGGAGCCTACCTTCTTTGCAGCAGCCTTGGCAATGTCTTCTATGTATTTGTTCTAATTCATACTATTTCAGACTAATGAACTATTTTTCAATGCCCAATTCAGATGGTAGGGGAGATTATTTATCTCCCCCCCCCCCCTCACGGCGGTAAGATGTGACACAAGGTCAGGAAAGTGTGATTCAAAAGGCCAGCGCCCTTTAGAAAGAGCACTCTGGCCGAACAAAAAGTGCCTGAGCAGCCCCGTCGACATTCCCTGATAGGGGCGCCACAGGAGATTAGCAATAAACTAACTCCTTCTCAAAGGGTGAGAAGGTAAAGCCTGGGAGGGTGGACTTCCGAGAACTGCAGAGGACCATACGTCAGACCGACAGAGAACAAGGCCACTCCAGCACACATTGCCCAAGACTCTGTCGGTCTGATTTTGGTATGAAATAGCCATCCTGGAGGGCGCCATCCTCCAAGGCATTACCTTCTCCTTTAAGGGGGAGGTAGTGTAGTATATGTTCGTTAATCATGATGGGATCATCGCATGCATTACTTCCTCCTTTTTGGAGAACAGTGTAGTATCTGTTCTATTGTCATGAGACTGCCCTCCAGGCATTGCTCCCTCCTATGTGTGTGTGTGTGGGGGGGGTGTAGTATATGTTCGTTCGTCATGATACCATTCTCCCAGTGTAGCAAAAATATGCGACCAGATGGAGCGTTTTTTTTTCCTAGTAATAATAATAATTTAATACCAAAAAAATTGACGCTGACACCAACAACAATAATGAAACGTGTGTGTGACTTGTTGTCACACACGTTTTTTGTAAACACCAACCGCCGCTTCCGCCGCCGTGTTGAACGAACATTGAACAACGATAACAACAACAACACGCAAGGAGAGAACATTATTAATTCAAACGAAAGATATCGCGCTAAAACATATAAATAGCCGTAACAAGTAGCGACGGTAGTTGATAACTGCTAGCACTACCATAAAAGCATTCTGATATCCTGTGCACGCGCACGCCCCCCCCCCCCACACACTCATTTCTGTGCGTTCGAAGAAGAGGGGGAGTTGGAGCGTTAGAGAGACTTGTTGTCAGTCGCGTTATCGCCAGCTGGTGTAAAAACAAAAACAACAAAAACATTAACATTGCTAATAATACTTTGACCGGGAAAAGACAAAAATGATTCTGCTGCTGCTGCTGATGATGATGATGATGATCTGGTGGGAGGTGTCCTGGATAGAAGGAGCATCCAGATCACAGCCGAAATCTTGGAGTATTCACCCGGGACAATTGCTCCCATGGAAACCGACGGGAGTAGTCACAGGTGGTGCGGAAAACCTCATGCCAGCTCTCTCTCTCTCTCTCTCTCTTTCTCTCTCTTTCTTGTTCTCTCTCTCTCTCTCTCTCTCTCTCTCTCTCTCTCTCTGTCTTTCTCTCTCTCTCTCTCACACCTGAAATCAATGAGATGTGGGTGTGAAAACTTTTTTAAATATCATCATCATCATCATCACCACCACCACCACCACCATCATCATCACCACCATCACCGTCGTCGTTGTCGTCATCATCATCATCATCATCATCATCATCATCATCATCATCATCATCATCATCATCATCATTATTCGCGGCTGTGGCAGCAGCGGTGACAAATAAACAAACAAATATAAAAAATAAAATTAAGCTCCAGGAAAGTGTCGAGACTACACAGCCGGATGCTGAATGTCAGTGAGAAAGGCCCCTTAGGTGTTGTATGAGGAGGGTTGTTTCCTGAAAGTTCTTCTTCATTAAAAAGAAGTAAGTTGCACCTGAAATAAACCATAAAATATATACAACGAACATTATCCGAACCCAAATGAAACTGCCAGAAATCCCATAATCTGACATCTCCCTCACCCTTACACAAAATGGCGGCAACAGCCTCGGTTGGCACGACATAAGATGGTCGTGAAGGGTCAAAGAGGATGGAAGGACTGAGGAGAGAGAGCACCACCCAAAAACTCCACTGTAAAGGTGCGAAGATTCCTAAGATTTTCGGGAGGTTTATTACCTCTCAAATTCCAGAGAAAGCCAACAGTTGATATCCGGGAGAAATCAAATTTTCATTTGTGTCTTAGAAGCGTTGTCCAGGGAGTTTCGTACGGGGAGTTTTGTATGGGGAGTTTCGTACGGGGAGTTTCGTATGAGGAGTTTCGTACGGGGAGTTTCGTATGAGGAGTTTCGTACGGGGAGTTTCGTATGGGGAGTTTCGTACGGGGAGTTTCGTATGGGGAGTTTCGTACGGGGAGTTTCGTATGGAGCGTTTCGTACGGGGAGTTTCGTATGGGGAGTTTCGTACGGGGAGTTTCGTATGGATTGTCTGGAAAAGATCTGTATTTTGCTGATTTACTGCTTGTCATGAGTTAAAGACTTGGAGGAATGTTATGGAAAATAAAAGTCTGAGAGTGAATGTTATCAAGACCAAAGTGATGATCAGTGATTGTAGTGTTGGAAAGCTCCCCAAAAGAGGAAACTTCCCCTGCTCAGTTTATGGAAAGGGAGTCGTTAGCAACTCAACATTGGGTACACAAGAAGTGCAGTGGCATTACTGGTAGGTTGAGAGATGATAATCAGTTTTTGTGCAAGAATTATAAGAAAATGGAGCCGAATGAGAACTTAGATATAGAGGAACTATATTTGTGTAAGAAGTGTAAAATAATGGAGATGGATGAGAACTTAGATATGGAGGAACTATATTTGTGTAAAAAGTGTAAAATAATGGAGACAGATGAGAACTTAGATATGGAGAAACTATATTTGAACAAGAAGTGTAAAATAATGGAGACAAATGAGAACTTAGATATGGAGGAACTATATTTGAACAAGAAGTGTAAAATAATGGAGACAGATGAGAACTTAGATATGGAGGAACTATATTTGTGCAAGAAGTGTAAAATAATGGAGACAAATGAGAACTTAGATATGGAGGAACTATATTTGAACAAGAAGTGTAAAATAATGGAGACAGATGAGAACTTAGATATGGAGGAACTATATTTGAACAAGAAGTGTAAAATAATGGAGACAGATGAAAACTTAGATATGGAGGAAGTATATTTGTGCAAGAAGTGTAAAATAATGGAGATGGATGAGAACTTAGATATGGAGGAACTATATTTGTGTAAAAAGTGTAAAATAATGGAGACAGATGAGAACTTAGATATGGAGGAACTATATTTGTGCAAGAAGTGTAAAATAATGGAGACAAATGAGAACTTAGATATGGAGGAACTATATTTGAACAAGAAGTGTAAAATAATGGAGACAGATGAGAACTTAGATATGGAGGAACTATATTTGAACAAGAAGTGTAAAATAATGGAGACAGATGAGAACTTAGATATGGAGGAAGTATATTTGTGCAAGAAGTGTAAAATAATGGAGATGGATGAGAACTTAGATATGGAGAAAGTATATTTGGATGCTATTGAGGTTGTTTAGAAGTGTTGTTACCTTGGTGATACCATTGGAGCACAGGGAGAAGCTAGTGCTGGTGTGAGCTGTGAGCTAGGAGTAAATAGACTAAGTTACGGAAATTTTTGCAATTACTAACTAGCAGAGTGTTATCACTGTTGACCAAGGGAAAAGTCTATCAGGTATTTGTGTGCAAGAATGAATTATGGAAGTGAAACCGGGCCAGTGAGGGTTAAAGATATGTGTTGCATGAAGAGAAATGATTTGGTGGTTATGTAATGTGAGTCTTAAAAACAGGCTTAGATCTGATGACCTCAGAGGTAGATTAAATCTGGACAGTACAGGGAGATGTGTGCACAACAAGAGACTTTGTTGGTTTTGGTCACATTGAAAGGATAGATGAGAGTACTTGGGTTAGTAGATGTAGAAGAGTTGAGGCAGCTGGGTAAGTTAGCAGCGGAAGGCTACGAAAAATATGGCAGGAAGCGAGGAATAAGTAAAGACCTGGACAGAGATAGGTTTGTTTGAAAGTCAATTTCTAAAATCCATTTAACACATGCTGGTATGTAAAAAAGATGTTAAGCTGCTGCTGCTGCTGCTGCTGCTGCTGATGATGATGATGATGATGATGATGATGATGAAGTATATACAAACACTGGTTTATTTTATTACATTATGGCTTCACTTTCAAAAAAATGGTAAAAAAGGTAAAAAAGGTAAAAAAGTGTCTTTAGGGAGTAAATATGTAATTTTGAGAAAAAGCAAGTAATATTTTTCCGTAAATCATCAACACTTCGTTTATTAGTTCAAGAAAATTAAAACTAATATTTATTTTCCAAGAGACATTTTTAAAAACCGAGATTCAAGCTAAGATAAAACTGTAATGTATGGTCAGTCCTCCGTCAGGAGAAGGAGGAGGAGGAAAAGTTTAAAAAAAAAAAAAGGATGTGAAAATATTTAGGCGATTTAATAAGGAAAACAAATGAAAGTAAAATTACTCCTGGGCAACGTCGGATAGGTACAGAAAGTTTTGTTTTATTTATTTATTTATTTTATAATGGATTGAAAATCTTTACATTTCTGTTTCTTACCATATGAACCCAGTAACTTTACAGATTCTGGCCCCAGTAACTTTATACGTTATGAGCCCAGTAAAGTTAAAGATTATGGGCCCATTAACTTTGTAGATTATGGACTTAGTAACTTTATAGGTCATGAGCCCAATAACTTTCCAGTTTCTGCCCCCTGTAACTTACAGATTATGGGCCCAGTAATTTTAAAGGTTATGGGCCCAGTCACTTTCTAGATTATGGCCTCAGTAACTTTATACGTCATGGGCCTGGTAACTTTCCAGTTTCTGGCCCCTGTAACTTACAGATTATGGACCCAGTAATTTTAAAGGTTATGGCCCCAGTAATTTTGTAGATTATGGCCTCAGTAACTTTATACGTCATGGGCCCGGTAACTTTCCAGTTTCTGGCCCCTGTAACTTACAGATCATGGACCCAGTAATTTTAAAGGTTATGGGCCCAGTAATTTTAAAGGTTATGGGCCCAGTAATTTTAAAGGTTATGGCCCCAGTAATTTTGTAGATTATGGCCTCAGTAACTTTATAGGTCATGGGCCCAATAACTTTCCAGTATCTGGCCCCAGGAACTTACAAATTATAGGCCCAGTAACTTTACTGATTCTGGCCCCAGTAACTTTAAAAGTTATGGTCCCGGTAACTTTCTAGTTTCTGGCCTCAATAACTTACAGATTATGGGCCCAGTAAATTTAAGGGTTATGAACGTAGTAATTAAACAGATATATTGATACTTAATACTTGGCAATTAAAATCTCCTTTATGGGTTAAAAAATTGAAAATTCCCATCATATGTTTTACTTTTGTTTAGTATACAAAGAATTTTTCAAATAAGTTTTTTTTTTCCGAGCTTAGCAATTGTTACGGCCGTGTTTTTTATCAATCGACAATCGACCTATGTGCGGTCAAATTTAGAAATGTTGTTAATGTTGGAGTAAATTTACAATCCTGGCCAGTGTTTGATTATTTCTATAGATCAATACGGTGTGTCGGGTATTATTTTAATCTATTTTCGTAGACTGGACAGTGAACTGATAGTACAGGTTAAATTATGTAATCCTGCTTGGTTTGGTTTGTTACGGCATATCAACCTCAGTGGGTCAAAAAGTAAAAGTAGAATATTCATTCTTTCTTTTTACTATTAGGTCACCACTTATCAAGGCCAAGAGCCATTCGAGGATGAAGGTTAATAAGACTGAATGATTGTCAACTGAGAGACGAAGAACACTATGGGAGTAATATTTGTAATCATTCTGTTTATTAGAAAGATTACAAAATGTAATTACTGGATCCATAAATTGTAAAATTACTGGGCCCAACACCTATAAAGTTCCTGGGGACGTAAATTGTAAAATGACTGGGCCCAACACCTATAAAGTTCCTGGGGACATAAATTGTAAAATGACTGGGCCCAACACCTATAAAGTTCCTGGGGACATAAATTGTAAAATGACTGGGCCCATAACTTATAAAGTTACTGTGCCGATAATCTGTAAGTTATTGGGTCGAGAATCTGTGAGGTTACTAGGACCAAAATGTGTAAGTTATTCTGACCATAAAGTTACTTGGATCATAAACTGTAAAATCATTTGGGCAATAACCGTGCTCATAACCTTTAAAGTTACTGGGCTCATAAGCTTTCAAGTTACTGGGCTCATAAGCTTTCAAGTTACTGGGCTCATAAGCTTTCAAGTTACTGGGCTCATAAGCTGTATAATACTGGGACCATAACCTGTAAATCTACTTAGGCCAGAACATATAATGTTACCAGAGCCAGAATCTGTAAAGTTATTGGGGCCATAACCTATAAAGTTACTGTGCCGATAATCTGTAAGTTACTGGGTCGAGAATCTGTGAGGTTACTGGGACCAAAATGTATAAGTTATTGTGACCAGAATCTGTAAAGTTACTCAAATCATAAACTGTAAAACACTTGGGCCATAACCTGTAAAGTTACGGTGCTCATAACTTGTTAAGTTACTGGGTCATAATCTGTAAAGCTACTTACGCCAGAACATATAATATTACCTGTGAAGTTATTGGGGTCAGAATCTGTAAAGTTACTGGGCCCATAAACCGTAAATCTACTGGGCCCGTAACCTATAAATATTCTGGGCCCATAACCTGTAAAGTTATTGGGGACAGAAACTGTAAATTTACTGATTCAATAACCTGCTGATCTATTCATTGTCGAATGATGTGCAAGGAAATGAAGTATGAACTTTAAATCAAGTGATGGAAAAATATAATACACATCCGCTGATATTTCTAGTAGTAAACGACAGATTACACATACATATATATGCATGTGCGTATACTCATCAATATACATATATACATATATATAAACATCATCGTACACGGTTACTACTTTCTTTCACACATATATATGTATATACACATATCAATGCACATACACATTAATATATATTAAAATCTTTTATTTTGGATGCCTTACATGCTCGGCGTCTCAGGTGGTTTGGCCATATACAGAGTGCCATTTCCTACATCAACTCAACATGCATGGATACCCCAGGTTCTGCATGGAAGACCCAGGGAAACCTGGCTTGAGTGCGTACGAAGTATCTTGACTGCTTGCAACATGACTGGTATCAACCCAATGGATCGGACCGCATGGAGAGCAGGTGTGAGACGTTGCCTTGTGTTGCCCACCCCAGAGTCTGGGACACTTGCAGCACCTTAAATACACAAACCGGACGATGACGATGACGATGACGATGATGATGACGATGACGATGATGACGATGATGACAATGACGACGATGACGACGACGATGACGATGACGATGACGATGACGATGACGATGACGACGACGACGACGATGACGACGATGATGATGATGATGATTCTATTTCTTCTCACCACTTCTGTTCCTATTCACTTTTTTATTTACGTCATTTGTCCTACCTCCCACCATCGCCAACCATTCATGTACAGATGAAAAGTGTGCACGGGGCAAACAAGCAAGAAAACAACATCAAAGGTTTAGCAAGATGAACGTTTACTAGTTATATTCACAAAATTATATACATAAATCTTTTATTTTCTTCAGTTTCTTCCTACATTTTATTATATTAATATTCAACCTCGTATTTCCTTTCTCCGTAACTAAACATATGTACCATCTTATTACATTTATACTTTATTTATATTGTATTATTTATATTTCTAATATTTATGCAGGAACTTTACACTGTAAGTTTAAAGTGGAAATTTCCTTTCTACATAATCTAATTTTGAAGTGGAAATTTCCTGTCTACATAATCTAATTTTAAAGTGGAAATTTCCTGTCTACATAATCTAATTTTAAAGTGGAAATTTCCTGTCTACATAATCTAATTTTAAAGTGGAAATTTCCTGTCTACATAATCTAATTTTAAAGTGAAAATTTCCTTTCTACATAATCTAATTTTAAAGTGGAAATTTCCTATATACGTAATCTAATTTCGAAGTGGAAATTTCTTTTCTACGTAATCTATAAATCCCATGTACAATCTTACTACATTATTCTTTACCTATATTGTATTATTTATATTTCTAGTATTTATGCAGGTACTTTAGACAGTAATTTCCGTTGCTGAGAGGACATATTTTCCTAGGATTTATATGCAAGTATACGTATCTGGAAAGTTTTTTGAGTCTTTGATATCACTCGATCGAAAATTGAACCTCAGTTTCCCGGCCCATTAACAAGCACTCTAACAATTATGCCAAATAGGCCGGTATATAAATAAACGGATTGAGCATAGTTAAGGGGACCCAAAATTTCTCCTTTCATTGGCTACTAGACCGAGATGGAGGGGAGGGTACAACTCCTTTCCGTAGATTACTTTACTTACTCTTGATCCTCACATTAAATGTTGAGTATTTTAGAATTTGGCATTAAGTGATAAAAGCTTCCTTCCCGACCAACACTTTCTTTGGGTTTGGTTTCTGTACACAGTTTTTATTCAAACCCTTTTGATGTTTTTCAGACACTTTTCAAACAGCCAAAAGTTCCAAAAAACAAAACACTAAACATAATTCTGAATCCTGTAAATAGTTTTCACCCACTGATCGATAAATAGATACCCCCAACCCACCCCCCACACACACACGCATACACGTTGTTTTGATTGTGTTTGTGTGAAAAAGAAAAACTGGGAAAAAGCCCGGTTTAGGTTCAACAGGAATAATGAAGAATATGTTTCGCTATGATGAGAAAAGGACTTTGAACCCGGCCGCTTAAGAGATCACATTGGCAAGAAAATGATGCGAACGCAAATTTCAAATACATACCACTAAGGGGTCACTCCACATTCCCCCAAGACCCCAAAATGGGGTTTCATCACCAGATTTGTTTTTTAAGTCATACCTATGATCGGGTTGTTATAAACAAAGTTTGAGCATTTGATAGAGTTGGGAAGTAGGGTAGGTAGAGGAAGAACAAAATAAAAAAAGGTAGAAAAGGCTGATTTGGTTTGGTTGTTTTGTTTTATGGCATATCACCCCTTTTTGGGTTATTATACCGAATCCAGTCATTTTGGTAAAAAATGTTATGCTTCAAAGAAAATTGTTGTTTTTGTTTTTGGCTTTGCAGAATATGCTTTGCAAAGGGAAAAGAAGAAAACAATAACATCAATGTTTGGTGCATTTTTGGTCAGGAAGCCAGTATCTTCAGACAGTCTGATCTGGTAGCACCAGGAAAAGGGCTGGGGTGGCGGGTTGCTTGGGTTATAGATCGACCACCTTGCCCAAAAATTGGTCATAGATAAGAAATCAAACACAGCTCATACCATTGGTCAATGTTAGTACTCCCATAGTGTTCCTCATCTGTTGGCTAGCAATCATTCCCGTCTCATTAACCCTTTATCCTCGATTGGTTCTTGGCCTTGTTAAGTGATGACCCCAATAGTAAAAAAAAGTGACCGATTCAGTTTAGTTTTGTACCCGGGACTCCAAAGTAAAATAAAGCGTAAATATTAATCCATACTAATAATATTAGATACTTGTGTCTGTCTGTCTGTCTGTCTGTCTGTCTGCCTGTCAAGTGTAACGTGTCAGAATGATAGGTGTAACATGTTCTGGTATCGGATGACAAGTTAATTTTTTTTATTAATGAATCACAACTTGATAACTTAAGCGGACGATTAATGACAAGTATTTGCTGACCATTGGATTCGAAGACGACCATGTTGTTGTAGTCTGCAGGGAAGCAGTCCCGTGGTAATGTGTTCCACAAATGTGAAGTTGTGGTAATAAGACGAGTTCTTACTGTGAAAGTTTTACGAGGAGGAACCAAAGATTGAAGCTCAGTCGAGCATTTTCCAACGGTCGAGACTAGCAATGTCTTTTCTGTGAGAAAAGAGCTATAGAAAACAGAAAAAAAATCATCCCCCACTAGATTGTGTAGTCGATTTTGAACTCTACCAAGGCAAGAAAGAGTGCTTCGAGTAGCACCTCCCCAGATGTGCCAGAGGTCGGCTTATATTGGCCTTATTTACCTGCTATGTAAAGTGTTGCCCATGGATGGGTTAATCCAAGATTATTGACGGTTTATCAGCATTGGGTCAAAGGACGTCCTTCCATATAATACATTCGACATACCACTGAAACGTCGAAAATAAGGTTCATGAACACCAAAATAGTGAGTACACAGGAAATCAAGATGGCGACGCATGTAATAAGACCATGTAATTAGCCTAGCTGGTACCACTTGGGGTGCCTCAACCAAGACACTGCGCATATCTACCCAAGCATTGGTCTTCTCCGCCGCTGAGTACTGCTCCCCAGCCTGGCGCAGGAGCTCCCACACCAAGAAACTGGACGTAATGCTCAACACCGCCTTATGCACAGTTTCTGGCTGCTTGCGCGCCACACCAATCAACCAACTACCAATTCTCGCCGGCATCGCACCACCAACCCTGCACCGTGAGGCGGCTGTCCTTGCACTATCAAGAAAGGCCACTATCGATGAGGACCACCTCTCCCACAAGCTCGCCACAGAGACCCCTCTACGAGCTCGCCTGAAGTCACGACACCCATTCTCAGAGCATGCCCACCAGCTGCTGCTTTCAACACCCGGTGACATCACAAAACGAATCTGGCTGAAACGTTGCTGGAAGGAGGAATGGCAGGCAGCAGATAAATCAAGGTTGAACAGATTTGTGGAGGACCTCCCTCGTTGGCAGTGGACAATGCTCAACCCCCTCAGGACAGGTGTCGGCCGTTTCGCCGCAACCATGAAAGGATGGGGACTCAGGGACTCGACTGTCTGCGACTGTGGTCACTCTGAACAGACAGTAGACCACATCATCGAGTCATGCCTTAAACATCGACCACCCAACGGCGAAGCTGGCATAGCTGTGCTAGACAACAAAACATTAGCATGGCTTTTCTTAACCGAGCTGTTGATCTAACAACGAGATGCTGTGACACTCTACATTAACTACTTTTTGGCTATTAGACCTAAGAACATGAAATTTTTGTAGAAATGATACGTTATTGATTTATTGTCTTATAAAGAGATCCTTAAGGGAGCATGGAATCCCAAGTGAAAATAATTTTACCGCTGATTTTAACAAGACTTATACCAGCGGTAAATTACGTAAAATTATACAGATTCTTAAAATTTGCTTATTTCAATCATTTTAAGATCCTCTAATAGAGGAGGGGGCTTAACTCGATATGATTAAACATTTTTAAGCCCATAATACAAGTCATGTAAGCTTCCAAAGGAGGAGGTAATGCATGGGAGGAAGGTTATGCAAGGGTAAAAAGTTGAGAAATATTGCATTAAAGAGTTAAAGGGTCTCTAAGTTTTCTTACCCTTTCCTGGGACGGGTATTTCAGCCAGTGGCTTATAAGTATCAGTTATAATCTTAGGATGGTCGATCATAGGCTCCTTTTTCATTGGCTACTACACAACGATCTTTTGGTCAAGATCAAAGTGTAGTATCTGTTCCGATGGATACTGCACCCCATAGACTGGTATTGTCTTGGCCTTTGGGACTTGATTTACGCCGGTCTATGGGTCTGTCCTGTGCAGTTCTAGGAGGTCCACCTCAGGCCTTGCCTCCTCTCTTTGGGGAGGAGTAAGTTTATTGCTTACTGCCTGAGGCGCCCCTACCGGGGAATGTTGACGGGACTGCCCAGGTAATTTTTAATGACCAGCGTGCTCACCTTCTCAAGTGCTGGCTTTTAAAGTCCCACTTTCCCGACCCGACCTTGGGTCACATCTTACCTTGTGGGAGTAAGATAAAACTGGCCTTGTGCCTAACCTCCTGAAGAGGAGGTAAATAATACTACACAACGATCTAGAAGAGGGTGCTATTCCTTTGCCAGGATTATTCAACTTACTTTATTTCTATACTTTAAGTGCTGAATGTTTAGCAAGAGCCAATCAATTACTAGTTTTTGAGTCTTTAGTATGACTTGACCGAGGATTGAACCTCGGTCTTCCGGCTCATTAATGAACACTCTAACCATTATACCAAACGGTCAGTATGTAATCTTAAAATCGATAATTATTATGGGTGATCGTTATTGCCAGTCTGGACAATGTAACAGGAGGCTAGAAAAACATCAAAATGTCAACATCTAATTTATACTCAGTTGGTAAACCAAACAGACTCTAAATTATTTATTATCATTCAAGGCTACCATACAAATATTTGCAAACTTTCAGAGCAGGGAATTGCTTTATAATTGGCTTGAAGTCAAAATTAGAAATGTTTTCTCTCTAGTTCTTTTGAGATATGAGATATCTACACACATATGTAAGTGAGTGTAGTTTTAATTCAAAGGCCAATCCTCGATCTATGCTAATATGAGAGACGACTGTCTGTCCGTTTGTCTCTCTGTTTATGTATGAGCAAACTACTTTTAGACTATTAGGCCTACACACTTGAAATTTGGTACGAATGATACCCTACATGTGCAGATTGTTATTAAAGTAACGATTGAACCTTCAAACTCCAGAAGAGTGTTAGTTGGAACTGATTATTAACCAACGTTATTAAGCATTAGGCCAAGGCTACTGCAAAGAAAGTGGGCTTCCTCTACTGTGCTAGAAAACTTCTCACACCTGACAGCATCCTAAATCTCTATAAAGCCACCATCCACCCATGCATGGAGTACTGTTGTAACATCTGGCCTGGTGCACCATCCACTAGTCTCTCTCTCTCTCTCTCTCTCTCTCTTAGATAAGGTAAAAAAAAGTGTCTAATCTACTAGGTCCTTCATTATCCACCATGCTTCATCCCTTGTCCCATCGCTGCAATGTTGCATCTTTGCGATTGTTTTACAAGTACTTCAATGGAATGTGCTCCGATGAACTTGCTGCTCTGCTGCTCCGTCGACATAAATACACTCGACCAACCCAACAATCAACTAAATCTCATCCATTCATTGTGGAGGTCCCCAGATGCCAGAGAGCCTTCTACTCCAATAGCTTCTTTCCTCATACTGCTGGCCTTTGAAACTCCCTCCCTGCTCCCTGTTTCCCCGACTGTACCGACATGCAGAAATTTAAAACTAATATGAACAAGCATCTCACTGCACAGCTCCCAACTTAGGATGATCCCCAAAACTTTCATCCTTATTCTCAGTAACCTCTTACGTCTACAGTGGCAACTTGCCTTGTTTGGGGTGAACTAAGTTAAAAAAAAAAAATACATGAGGATTGATAAGAATTTTAAAGCCAGTTTAAATGACTTTCTATTTAACAGTTTAAAATTCGAAGAGTCACAAAGTAATCAATTCTTTTTTACAACTATTAACAAACGATTAAAATGGATGACCTGTTTGCGAAAACACCAAAATACATTGTAATGGATTTAATTTTGTAGTTAAATTAATCTTTTAAATAGGATTTTCTTTTAAAAAGTTCGTTTTAGTACTTTAAGCTATTGGCTTTTTGATTTCATTAAATGATTCGTAGTAAATAAAAATTGTAATGTGTAAGTCACATAAATGTGAGAAACACACATACATACACACATACACACAAAGACACATACATACATACACACATACATACATACACACATACATACATACATACACACATACATACATACATACATACATACATACATACATACATACATACACGAAGACACGTGAGAAATAGTTACGCAATCTATTACTAATGGAGATTTGGTATCTGTCTGTCTGAAACCAAAACTTTACATGCTCAATTCATGGGGGAGGGAGTAGTGTAGTATCTGTTCTGTTGTCATGATACCATCCTCCCGAGCATTACTTCTTTCTTTTTGGGGGTAGAGGTTAGTGTAGTATCTGTTCTATTGTCATGTGACTATCCTTCCAGGCATTACCTTTTTTTATAGGGGGGTAGTGTAATATCTGTTCTGTTGTTTTGATACCATCCTCATAGGCATTACCTCCTCCTTTTCTGTTAAGGGGATGGCAGTGTAATATCTGTTATGTTGTCGTGATAACATACTCCCAGGCATTACCTCCTCATTTCAGATGGGGGGGGGGGGTAGTGTAGTATCTGCTCTGTTTTCATGAGACCATCCTCACGGGTATTATCTCTATCTTTGAGTGGAGTGTTGGTGTAGTATATGTTCTTTTTTTATGATACAATCCCCCCAGGTATTATCTCCTCCTTTGGGAGGGAGCATATATATACTAGCAAAAAGTATGTAGACTTTTGTCTAGTAACAAAGTGTAGTATCTGTTTTGATACAACACTTCATATTTTCCGTTCTCAATCAGTGAAACAGTGACGAAGAAATACTCTTATACTGAGGCAATTTTTATTCTTGCTCAAATCCAGAGTGCCCCTTTTTAGGGGATTTGGATTTCCCCCACATTAAAAAACCGACCTTGTGTCTAACACTGTCCTTGTGGGGAGGCAGTAAATTTGCTCGTTTTATTGATGTATTGATTATCAGTCTTTCAAAAGCCTCATTTTATTATGAGCATTTCAAGGAATTTCCTCGTTTTTATTTGGAGGCGATTTAAACCTCCGGCTTTAATAGATTTCATTGATGGTCAAACGCTCGGAATCCTGGGTGTTTTCCAATGGTTGGCAAACGGTCAACAGATTTATCCTCAACTAAAAGATCCCAATATGGCCGGATAATTCAGTTGGAACCAGGGACGTTCTCCTTGATCTCCTTATCATGGAATTGAACTTTTCCCAAGAGTTTATTGACTGGTCAAGTGATGTACCACATCATAAAACAAACGGAATCAAATCTAATTACTGACATTTGCCGCGGACAGACTTTTTCCCTATATTCTTTTGGAATATGCAGTCAGGCTTTTTATCTATGATCTTATTGTAAGTTCATTATAACAATTCATTATATATATATATATATATATATATATATATATGTATTATAATAATAATCCAGGTAAAACATCCGCAGGGTAGTAATCCAAAGAATTTCAACCGGGTTTATAAAAAGTACTCAATATCAAATAGAGCTTTTATATATGATTATTTTTATTTGCATAGACATGTACAAAATCTGCGACATTGGCATGCCGATTTATCGATCAACAGCTATTATAAACTGAGATCTCATCAGATTCTAACTCTGCCTGATAAGATCTCAGTTTATAATAGCTGTTGATCGATAACATTGACATGCCAGTGTCGCTGATTTTGTACATGTCTGTGTAAATAAAAATAATCATATATATATATATATATATATACATATATATAGGTAAAACTCCAGACTATAGACATTGATATCGAAGGTTCGATCTTCGTCCAAGTTAGCCAGAAACACGTGTCCATGGATTACTTATAAAATTAATAAATAAATAATATATATATATATATATATATATATATATATATATATATATATATAGTAATTTGAGATAAATAAATTTAGCACATTATTTATATCAGTCCTAAGAATTCAAACAACGAATATTTGGTGTACGATCGTTTCTAAAACGATTTGGAATATTTTATTTTGTATTATATTTTAGATGATTCTAAAAGGTCTCATCAGTTCCCCTCATAACATCACATCTAAGGAAGAAAAACATCAAATTTTAGTATCATTTTAAAAAGATATATATATATATATATATATATATATATATATATATATATATATATATATATAATTATAATATAAAATGAAGTAATAAAATAAGGTGTCAATCAAATTTTATTAGAATTCAAAGTTCATGCAAAGCATCCTTAAGTCCTTAGCTCATGAGTTTTCAAAGATAATTCTTCTCTTCAGAGGACCATTACCGCAGTTATACTACTACAGGCAATAAAATTACGCTTTGAAAATATATAAAATTATATACACAAATATATAAAAATACATAACATCAAACATATCAATCCAAAAACATACTTTTGTTGAATCCATACAGTCCATCCAGGTCATACAAGTTGAGAAGCATAATCAGGAAGGACATTACTCCAAGATACAAACAGCAGTCCAAATATGTGAAATTGAAGGGGACGGCAAAGTTATCCAGTCGCGAAATGTGTCCATATTATTAATATTGAATATGGACACATTTCGCGACTGGATAACTTTGCCGGCCCCTTCAATTTCACATATTTGGACTGCTGTTTGTATCTTGGAGTAATGTCCTTCCTGATTATGCTTCTCAACTTGTATGACCTGGATGGACTGTATGGATTCAACAAAAGTATGTTTTTGGATTGATATGTTTGATGTTATGTATTTTTATATATTTGTGTATATAATTTTATATATTTTCAAAGCGTAATTTTATTGCCTGTAGTAGTATAACTGCGGTAATGGTCCTCTGAAGAGAAGAATTATCTTTGAAAACTCATGAGCTAAGGACTTAAGGATGCTTTGCATGAACTTTGAATTCTAATAAAATTTGATTGACACCTTATTTTATTACTTCATTTTATATTATAATATTAATGCTCTATCCAGTATATTGAGCTTCAGTTTTTTATCCGGATGTTTCACTAATTATAAGATATTAGTTGACGCTTATATCTTTTGTTGGATTGCTTCATATATATATATATATATATATATATACATATCCAGTCAACATGGGAAACAGAACCTCTTATTATGTATTTTATACCACTCTATTTGTAATATCAATAATGATAATAGTAATGATAATATATAGGATACAGCAAACTAAAATATTTAAATACAGAATGAATAAAGTAGAATTATATAATAATAATAATAATAATAATAATAATAATAATAATAATAATAATAATAATAATAATAATAATAATAATAATAATAATAATAATAATAGAAATTAAAGGATAATCACAAATCAAATAAAGTAAAGTTTAAAACAAGGAAATATTTAGATAATTTGAAGATAAAAAAATCTAGTGTGTCTGTATTATTGTGTACAGATGACATTTACATCTTTAATTTAGAAGAGTGAGTTGAAAGGGGAGATAATTCATTTTTTTTTTTGTCAAATCAGATTTCTCCAAAAATGGATCAGCACCATTATTTTTAATTTAAATCAAATAATAATTGTTTTCTGTTTAGATTATTAAAATCGTTTGTTGACCACTTTTAATTATGTTAAACTAGTATTTGTTGGCCTTTTGGCTAGGATCAAAGTGTAGTATCTCTTCTGATACTATGCTTCATCTTTTCTGTCATCTGTCAAGGACGGAGAAATCCTTCTAGACTGAGGCAATTTAAATTTTTGTCCCAGTCCAGAGTGCCCTCTTTTTGGAGAGCTGGATTTTCCCCACATTCTCCCCGGACTGCTTGCTTTCAGAATTCCTTTTTCTGCTCCCTGTTTCCCCAACTGTATCAACATGCAGAAATTTAAATGTAATGTGAACAAACATCTTGCTGCCCAACTCCCCACTTAGGTTGCTCCTTCCTATAAATCTGGCCCCTATCATAGTAGCCCCATATGCTTTCAACGGCAATATGCCTTGTTTAGGGTGAAGAAAAGAAGAAAAAACTTTTTTTTATATTAAAAACTCTGCCCTCGTGGGGAAGCAAGTAAATAGGAACAAGCCTTTCGTTTCTTCTTAACAAACTGATGTATTTTAGATGGATAAAAAGCTATAGTCGTCAATGAAATAGAGGCAATATTCCGAAACATAAATATTTCAAAGTGTAGTATCTGTTCTGATACTACACAACACCTTTTCTTTACTCGGTCGCGGTTGGTGTAGCAGAAATCCTTCTAGACTGAGGCAGTGCGTCTATTTGGAGGAGCTGGTTTTTTCCCCACAAAAAAAATAAACTAGTGTCTAACTCTACCCTCGTGGGGAGGCAAAAAAATAAGAAACTAGTATTTTGTTTCTTCTTAACAAACGAATTTATTTAAGAAGGATTTCTTTGCTCTATCGTTATTTTCATAGTAGGTGCTCGGCTGAGCTCCAATCTCTGGTCACTCTTTGTAAAACATTCACAGCAAGAACTCGTCTAGCTACAACCACTGTAAAGAATGTTCTTTTCTTCTACTGTGTACCTAAAACTAAACGGAACTTCTATGAATAAAGTGTCTTTCTAAGAACTTTCCATCAGTGGAATACTATGGGGCTGCTTCCCGGCTGACTACAACATGGTTGTTTTTAAGTCCAATGTTAACAAATTCTTAACCCTAACCCTAACCCTAACCCACTTAAATAATCAGATTCTGATCATTTAAACCATTGTTTCGAATCCCCTTGTAGCAGTTACCTCCTCCTTTCAAAACATAACTACACCGGTTTGCCGGTAGGTGGCGCTTTTTCACCGACAGGTGGCGCCGTAAAGCGACACCAGAGTTATCTGCCCTTCGGACTATAAGAGCCGGTGCAAAACGGAAATTCTCTCTCTCTTTTTCACCGACCAGCATCGGCAGAAGTGCGCTGGCACTAGCGTTCCATTTCACTCTTCTCTGGTCGGCAGAACGACGCTAATACACTAGCGTTTCGTCTCACGCTTTTCTCTTGAACTGGTCTCAGCAAAACAACTACCAGCACACGTTTCTTCCGTCAACACGTGGGCAAACAACGGTAAGAGTTCTCAACTCGTTTTCTTTGTGTACGGCTTTCGAAGACTTTTCCTCTCGCCGGATTCATTCATTTCTTCTTATACCTTTTTCAAGAACTGTTTTTCCATCGACACACATGCATACATCACACACTTCATCATTCCACGTACACACACGTTCAATAAACGTTATTTGAACTACTTCATTTTTGTTTATTAATTATTACTCTGTCTTTGCATGCAACATTGCTTGATTCAACTGAACACGTTTATAATCGGGGGAACACGACCCTCGATACTTAACAATTGGTGACCCGACGTGCAAGCTTTGTTGTATGTGGCGGAGTAATTAATTTCGTACAAAAACAAAAAAATATATATATCATTTCTCGTTTTTTCTTTCGTGGTGAAACGAATTACGCATCCATCTTTTTCCTTTTTTTTTCTACCCACGAGGTAGAAATATACAAACAAACAAAAGAAAAGAAGCCACCGTCTCCATTTTTCCTGGCCACGCGGAAATACCCAAACAAGAAAAACAAAAACATTTCTCGGCTTCTCCGAGTATAAAACAAGTTACAATTTCATTTTTTCTTCTTCTCTTTCTCCACTCACGTGTCGAAAAAAAATATACAAAGAAAAAGACAAACTTTTTTTTCTTTTTCGACGAACAAAAGGACCTTACAAGACGCCACTTCCTTTGTTTTGAACACGTGGAGATAAAAAGAAAACAAAAGAAACCAAACGCTCACGCTGCCCATCTTTTTCATAACCACGTGTTGACAAAAAGAAAAAAAAAAAAAAAATGCCGCCACTCTTTGCCATGACCACGTGTTGATAAAAAAATAAAAAAATGCCGCCATCTTTTTCCGGACAACGTGTTGATAAACATTTTTTTAAAAATAACGCCATTTTTTATCTCTCGGACCACGTGGAAATGAAAATTCAAACAAAAAAAAAAAAAAGAAGAAAATACGATTTTTTTTTTCTTTTCAACAACAAAGGAAAGAGAAGCCGCCATTCTTTCTCTACTTGGAAACTAACATTCAAACAAACTAAAACGAAAACAAAAAACATCATTCCTCGTGTGAAAAAAATTACGACTCCATTTTTTTTTTCTTTTTCCTTTCTACCCACGTGTTGGAAATATATACATAAAAGAAAAGAAAACTACAAAACAGAACACACGATGCCAAACTCGAACATCACCAAGCCCCAAGACTTAATACTGGTTGTAAAAAGTCAGGCTCAGCAAGCACCAACATCACCCTTCAAGGGCTACCAACCCTCTTCAACAACTGGACGTTCATTGATCAACAGGAGGACCCATCAACTTGAACAACCAACTCTTCCCGGACATTCATCAAACATTTCCGGACATCACTGACGACACTATGGAAGAAATCACACCAGTTCAAAATGAGTACAACTGCACAAGCACGACTAAATACTCAACAACTGGACGTTCGTTGATCAACTGGGGACACATCAACTCGAACGACGCGCACCAACACCAGTACAGACCCACTTGTACCTGGACCTGCTAACTCACTTGCAGACATTTGTGCATCTGATTTTGACCATAGTGTACCACCAATCTCAACAACTAGATGTTTGTTCATCAGTTCCACAACACGGACTAATTAACATGAACAAACTCAACAACTGCACAGATTCACTTGTGCTCATTCATCAACAACTGCACAGATTCACTTGTGCTCATTCATCAACAATTGCACAGACTCACTTGTGCTCACTCATCAACACCGCACAGACCCACTTGTGCTCACTCATCAACAACTGCACAGACTCACTTGTGCCCATTCATCAACAACTGCACAGACTCACTTGTGCTTATTCATCCACAACTGCACAGACCCACTTGTGCTCATTCATCAACGACTGCACAGACCCACTTGTGCTCATTCATCAACACTGCACAGACTCACTTGTGCTTACTCATCAATACCGCACAGATTCACTTGTGCTCACTCATCAACAACCGCGCAGACCCAAGCACCAAACATTCCCGGACAACACTGACAATTCAACGTTCGTTCATCAGCTCCGCATCACGCAGACTAATCAACATGATCAACGCCACCAACAAGTGCAAATTCACTTGCACTCAGCATTTTTCAACCGCAAACTCACTTGCGCTCAACCTTGATGCAGACTCAAACAACAACAGATCCACATGCGTTACAAACACTCAATTCCGCAGACGCACTTGCGATCAATCATTCAATACAGATGCAGAAACAGAAATAAGTAGCGTGCACACTACTTTTTCTAATCTTCAACAGCAAAACAGACATACCCACAAAGAATGCTTTTCATCTACAACTGTATATATTGAATAATATTTTCATATTTTTCAATCTGGGGGGGAGTCCTTGTAGCAGTTACCTCCTCCTTTCAAAACATAACTACACCGGTTTGCCGGTAGGTGGCGCTTTTTCACCGACAGGTGGCGCCGTAAAGCGACACCAGAGTTATCTGCCCTTCGGACTATAAGAGCCGGTGCAAAACGGAAATTCTCTCTCTCTTTTTCACCGACCAGCATCGGCAGAAGTGCGCTGGCACTAGCGTTCCATTTCACTCTTCTCTGGTCGGCAGAACGACGCTAATACACTAGCGTTTCGTCTCACGCTTTTCTCTTGAACTGGTCTCAGCAAAACAACTACCAGCACACGTTTCTTCCGTCAACACGTGGGCAAACAACGGTAAGAGTTCTCAACTCGTTTTCTTTGTGTACGGCTTTCGAAGACTTTTCCTCTCGCCGGATTCATTCATTTCTTCTTATACCTTTTTCAAGAACTGTTTTTCCATCGACACACATGCATACATCACACACTTCATCATTCCACGTACACACACGTTCAATAAACGTTATTTGAACTACTTCATTTTTGTTTATTAATTATTACTCTGTCTTTGCATGCAACATTGCTTGATTCAACTTTGCACGTTTATAATCGGGGGAACACGACCCTCGATCCGAACACCCTCAAAGGTGTTTTTCATCACCAACTGACAATCGTATTAACCTTTATCCTTGCTGGTGCTACTATATCAGGCTGTCTGAAGATACCGGCTTCCTGGACAAAAATGCACCAAACATTAATGTCATTGTTTTTTTCCTTTCCCTTTGCAAAACTCAATCATGTTCTGCAAAGCCAAAAGCAAAAACAACATTTTTCCTCTACAAAACAACCAAACCAAAACCATGAATAAATACTTGAAAATATAAAGAACTTGAAGCATAAAAACTTTTACCAAAATGACCGGCTTCGGCATTAAATAACCCGAAAAAGGGTTGATATGCCATAAAACAAAACAACCAAACCAAACACCATGAATAAATACTTGAAAATATAAAGAACTTGAAGCATAAAACTTTTACCAAAATGACCGGCTTCGACATTAAATAACCCGAAAAAGGGTTGATATGCCATAAAACAAAACAACCAAACCAAACACCATGAATAAATACTTGAAAATATAAAGAACTTGAAGCATAAAACTTTTACCAAAATGACCGGCTTCGACATTAAATAACCCGAAAAAGGGTTGATATGCCATAAAACAAAACAACCAAACCAAACACCATGAATAAATACTTTAAAATATAAAGAACTTGAAGCATAAAAACTTTTACCAAAATGACCGGCTTCGGCATTAAATAACCCGAAAAAGGGTTGATATGCCATAAAACAAAACAACCAAACCAAACACCATGAATAAATACTTGAAAATATAAAGAACTTGAAGCATAAAAACGTTTACCAAAATAACCAGATTCGGCATTAAATAACCCGAAAAGGGTTGATATGCCGTAAAATAAAACAACCCGATAAAACAACCTTATCCTTGAGTGGCCTTCGGGCCTTGATAAGCAATGACTCATTAGTATTAAAAAAAAGAAGAAAGTTATACTCGTCAATGAAATAGGGACAAAAACCACTTTACTTTATGTATACAATATCTTTTTTCTCTCCCCGGTAGATTTCACTCTACGTTTGTAAAAAAAAATCCTTGGTACAGATAAGATTGGTATGGATGTATTTATTATCTACCCGGAAATACCGACTGCTTACCTACTTAGCTGAGCGTTGCGGTCGGATTTTATTTGTACTTACTTGAGTTTAAGTTAATTTATGTTTTTCCTCTAGAAATCCGATACCCCGGGAAAAGTGCGTCAGTGGAGATTGTTGGTTGAACGTTGACGCATATTTGCCTCTCTTTTTGCTAGCAGTCAAAAATAGCGCACTATCAGCAGACAAGCAGCGGACTTAGGAGGCCGTCCTCCCAGGCATTACACTCTCCTTTCAGAGGAGGGATAGGTTTATTGCTTGCCACCTGAAGCACCCACATTCGTAGCGCAAGTGCTGTTTGGACTATATAAAATGTAGTATCAGTTCGGTCATAGTAGGCCAGCCTCCCAAGCATTACACCCTCCTTTAAGATGCCTGAAGCATCCTCATTCTTGTGGGAGTGCTGATGGGACTAGATATTTTTGTTCCCATCCAGAGTGCTCTTTTTGGGAGAAGGGGAGGGAGACAGGATTTAACCCACATTAAAAACAAGTCTTATGTCTAACTTTGCTCTCGTGGGGAGACAAGTAACTAAGGACTTTTTAGTGCACAGATTTCTATCTAGTCTATTTGGCTAGGATCAAAGTGTAGTATCAGTTTGGTCATTCTCCCAAGCATCCCCTCCTTCTTCTGGAGGAGGGATTGGTTTATTGCCTCCCGTCTGAAGCATCCTCATTCTTGCAAAGAGTGCCGACGGGACTATACAGGTATTTTTTGCTCACAAAGCAGAGTGCCGTTTTGGGGGGAGCTTAATTTCCTTCCACTATGAAAACCGACCCTGTGTCTAACTTTGCCCTTGTGGGGAGGCAAGTAAATAGAGAATTTTAGTGCACAGATTTTTATCCGTTTTTTTTTTTACTAGGATCAAGAGTAGTAATAGTTCGGTGTCAAGAGCTCGTCTTCCCAGGCATTACTTTCAATTTCAGGGGAGGGTTGGATGTATTGCCTGCCGCCTGTGGGAGTGTCAAGTTAGAAAAAGGTCGGTTTTTAATGTGGGGAAAATCCAGCTCCCCCAAATGGGGCCACTCTGGATTGGGACAAAAAATGAAAATTGCCTCAATCTAGAAAGATTTTTCCTTCACTGATCGAGAACCGAACAGATGAAGTGTAGTATCAGAACAGATACTACACTTTGCTTTTAGCCAAATGGGGAAGCAGTTAAATAAGGACTTTTAGTACATAGCTTTTGGCTAGGATGAAAGTGTAGTATCACTGTATATATATATATATATATATATATATATATATATATATATATATATATATAAAATAAAACCCTTCTTTTCCATCTGTAAATCTCCTTGGACACCTCACCAACGGACATTTAACAACTGGACAGACCCCATATTTTTTTTACACGCACTTTCTCACTCTCCATTACTTAATATTTTTTCAAATTTCAAATTTTGGCTTTTCCACTGCCAACTTATCTATGTAATTCCTCTGATGATAAGATTTTAATCTTTGAAAAGCCTTGGCTTAAGGAAAGAATAATAAACATATTTTTTTACCAAGTATACCTTGCATTGAACAATCGAAGTTGAAATAAATTTGTCATTCGTACATGTTTATCCCTCTTCTTTCATCTATCTTTATATATATATATATATATATATATATATATATATATATATATATGTTTTGTAAATAAAATTCAATTCAAACTATTGGGGATATTATAAGTCGAATCGTCTATAGAGTAAATGTGGTATTGTGGTGATTGCTGAAGTGAAAGTGATGGACAAATCGTGAAAGAATGAAAGAAACAGAGCTTGAACGAATCGGTCAAAATGTGTCGAGTTAATAGTAGGAGGGGTAGAAGAAGATCACCGACCCTTCACACCCCACACTTTTAATGGCCTTGTGCCTAATTTATAAATGGAATAATTTTTTTATTTGCGAATAAATAATTCAAAGTGTAGTATTTTATTTGTCTTCTCCAGAAGGTTAGACACAAGGTCAGGTGTGGTTTTAAAAAGCCAGCGCAACAGGATTAGCGCGCCGTGGACTACAAAAAATGCCTGAGCAAACTCGTTGGCATTCCCTGGTAGGGGCGCCTCAGGTAATTAGCAACAAATTAACCCCTTCTCAAAGAGAAGGTAAAGACTGGGATGGTGGACCTCTTGAGACTGAACCATACCTCAGCTTGACAGCAACAAAGTCAATGTCAAACTGATATCGAGGATGTAACCCTCCCAGGCATTATCTCTTCGTTTTGTAGGAGGGATGGGTTTATTCCCCGGTAGGGGCGCCTCAGGCAGTAAGCAATAAACTTACTCCTGCCCAAAGAGGGGAGGCGAAGCCTGGGAGGGTGGATCTCCTAGAACTGCACAGGACAGACCCATAGACCGGCGTAAATCAAGACCCGAAGGCCAAGACAATACCAGTCTATGGGGTGCAGTATCCATCGGAACAGACCGTCTTGGTTGGCCTTCGGGCCTTGATTTTGCCGATCTTAGGGTTTGTCCTGTGCAGTACTAGGAGGTCCACCCTTCCAGTCTTTGCCTTCTCACCCTTTGAGAAGGGGTTAGTTTATTGTTAATCGCCTGAGGCGCCCCTACCAGGGAATGCCGACAGGTCTGCTCAGGCATTTTTTGTAGGCCAGAGCACGCTAATCCTGTTGCGCTGGCTTTTTAAAACCACACCTGACCTTGTGTCTAACCTTCTGGAGAGGAAGTAAATAAAATATTACACTTTGAATTATTTATGCCAACAGGGCTGGCCAGGTATTTTTGTAGGCCAGAGTGCTCTTCCTCTAGGATGCTGGATTTTCAATCCCACTTTTCGACCTTGTGTCACATCTAACCGCTGTGGGAGGGAGATAAAAGAAAAGATGACGAATTCACACAACTGACATAATCACCAAAGGTCAACCCATCTCACATACTATAACAATTTGTTTTCTTTCTCCTCCCACGAAACAAGTTCTTTTTCTTTTATATCCGGGTCCTTCATCCGGGTATTTCAGAATTAAGATTCATATATGACTATGCAAATCGCAACACTTGACCTTTCAGTTGTTTGCCTTCATGCTTCTCGGTTAAATCAACCTCAGAGTGTTAATGCGAGGCTCAGGTTCTAATCACGCTCATCGGCCTCCGCTGCCAGTCTCCAGCTCCGTTTCACTATTTCTACTCTATTTTCATCCTCCTCAATGGATGTTGATCTTCACAAAATTAAAACCTTGGATATTTTGTGGAAGAGCCCCGCCCCCTCATGGAAAAATGAGTTTTGCACAGAAAAAATAGGCACTCCAGTCATGCGTAGTGTGCGCACACACCCATGACCTACTTTTGTTAGTCCTGTTTAGACATGTGTCGGGTTAGGGTTAGAGTTAGGATCCAGGTCTCTACATGTGTCAGGTAAGGGTTAGTTTATGGTTTGGGTCCAGGTCTCCATGTTGAGATTAATTTGTTGTACAAAATGCAGAATAAACGCTGCTGTGGAATGCATCGTGGAATAGTGGACAGTTATATGTGTGAGTTCATGTGAAGGCAGAAATATAAAGAACACAATCTTTTTATGCAAAAACTTAATAACGTGAATGGATTCCACCATCTTCTTGAGTATGAAATAAACCCCTATTTTTTTAGGGAGTGGGTGGGGGGGGAGTATTTTCTTGTGGCGGGTTTTTTCTACAAAAGCTCCTACAACTTTTCTATTCCCACAACTTCAGCCATGTAATCCATTTCCACATAGCAATATGTTTCTAATTGCTTTGAAATATTTGTGGGTTTGATCTCTTGCCGTTATTAAAGTTTCCAAGTAAGTCTTATCTCTGTGGACCTATCCTGGGATTGATATCCCAGCTCGTAACAGCAAATAACTCGGACTTGTGAACACATCTAAGATGACGCTCTTCATCAGAAAAGAAATAAAAATAGCCACATGTTTTTTTTTTTTTTTTTTTTTACCATCTCAGTGCCTCATGGCACCACTTGTAGTTGTGAAACACACGTGACTTTGTCCGTTGAGATTTTACCCCCCCCCCACCACCAGCACCCCTACCAACTTGTTTATCTATTCTTATCATTCTATATATTTATAGGTGTTTATTTAAAGTTGGGAGTGGCTGTAAAATGTGGTTGGTGTGAAAAAAATTATTTTCCACGAGTTAATTAATGGCTTAACACTGTTGTAAATTGTTGTTGTTGTTGTTGTTGTTTTTCTTCTTCTTCTTTTTGTTATCTATATCTATCTATCTTTCTAATATCTATCTATATTAATATGTATGTATGTATGTCTAGCTAAAAGTAAAAAAAAAACCTACAAAACAAACACCCACAAAGTTTGTATATTCTTGATCAGCATTGCCCCGGTTAAATAATATCTAAATTTTAAAAGAAATTATTCATTTGTTTTGCGTCTACTGGCAAGGTTTCGTTGGGGGGGGGGGTCGGTTTTTCATCCATTTTCAATGTTATTATGTACTAATTTGTAAAGAAAATATCGACTTATTCCTCGAGGAAGCTATTAAATAAAGGAGAGATGTATATGTGTATGTGTATGTCCAGCTAGAGAGGAATAGACTGGGAGGAGAGAGAGGGGGAAACAGGGGAGGGGAGAAAGAGATAGATAGAAAATCTTGATCGGGCCAAAAGTGTAACATATTTCTATTAAAATTTCTATCTCTCTACCTCTGAGAGATAGAAATTTTAATAGAAATATGTTACACTTTTGGCCCGATCAAGATTATATCCCTGCTAGTATGATATAAAGTAAAGCGAGTCTGTTTCTCGAATCTTTGTGGTTAATAGCTTTCTTCCTTCATAACCAATGTTTGATTCTGGTTCACCATTTTTTATCAGAACGTTAGTCCATGTTGTTAACAATAAAAAAAGTACTCGAGAAAGAGACTTACTTTACTTTATATATTAGAAGATTATCTTTGAAAAAACTGCACCTCACCTCTGAGTTTTAAATTAGGAAGAAAAGAAAATGGAACATTTTGTTCTCTCTCATAATTATATGATGCTAGTGGAAATACCTGTCCACACGGGTTACTCAAATTATCCTGAACTATATGTACCTGTGACCCGCATTTATTTATTCTGCTTTGATTTCATTCGAAAATTCATAAGCTGTAACATAGCTGTTAAGAAATTCTTCTTACATAACTAAATAAGTCTCTTTACTTCTATATATATCATCATCATCGTCATCATCATCGTCGTCGTCGTCATCGTCGTCGTCGTCGTCGTCATCGTCGTCGTCGTCGTCGTTGTCATCATCATCATCGTCGTCGTCGTCATCATCATCATCATCATCATCTAGACATATTATTCTCTATTATTATAACTTTCTTTCTTACAAAATCAATATTTGATTCTGGTTTGTCATTTCTATTGGTGGATCGTGGCAGCATGTTGTTAGAAACAATAAAATTCAAATCGATTTAATTCCTTCCAGAAAATATTTTTACCGGGATGGAATTATTTTCATATGAACGCCAGGACATAGCTCTATATTCGTCAATACACAATTCCCTTTTTTTTCGAACAAAAAATTAATATTTTTGTGAAAAAAACAAAAACGGCATTGTTTAAAAATCAAAAACAAATTGCAAATGAAAACACTACCGGGCAACGCCGGGTAGGTAGATCTAGTATTAAATATCTGTGTGTTTGGAAAAGCACCCAAACTCATTGAAATATAATTTTCAATGTTTTTGTCTTTTAATTACCAAGTTCTTTTGGTGGATCATTGCAGCATGTTAATTTCTTCCAGAAAATACTTAAACCGGATTGGTATTATTTTCACATGGACGCCATCTTAAGAAAGGGGACGTAAAAGATTTCAGTGAGTGAAAGATCTGCCTGCGCACTTCTTTGTGCAACCCCTACCCTGATAACAACAAGCCGTATTTGCCGAAATTGCTGCCCTTCTGTGATAGAGTTGATCGTATTGTTTGGCTATTTGGTAGTAGGCAAAAGTATTTTTTTTTAATGGAAATCGCTCCAGACAAGTCATGAAGCCACTTGATGTAAGGAGCTAACAAGAACGAAAGATGATTTTCGCAAAGACAGGATATGCCTATTGGCCTTAGTCTTGAAAAGATCAAGGTTATAGGTAGGAGGAAAACAGTCAGTAGGAAGAGAGTACCACAAGCCTGTGGTTCTTCGAAAGAAGCTACTGCAATAGGAAGCTTTATTACAATGAGGTATCAAAACAGCGAATTGATGGAGACCACTAGACCAACGAGTCAAACGAGCTGGAAAAAAGGAAGCAGGGAATAGACAATTCTGGAGAACACATACCATAATAGAAAAGACTGAGACTAGCAACATTACGTCTGTGTGTGTGAGAGAGAGAGAGAGAGAGACAGAGACAGAGACAGAGCACTGAAGAAGAAAGGGTGGGACTAATCAAAATACAGATACGCTTCTGAACCTTATCAAGAACCCTCAGATAGGACAGAGATTCACCGGCCCAAATAAAATCCTTCCTTCCATCGGGCGACCTTTTTATTCGTTGTTGTATAAACTGCAAATATTGCTGGTCTATACTCGGTTTCGTCCCAATGTTTTCACGCAGTTAATTGAATGTTAATTGAATGTTAATTGAATGTTAATTGAATGTTGGTGAATCTTGCAGTTATCTAAATGCTATTAGCGACATCATGTAAGATGCTTGAATGGCAATAAGCAACCGGAAGTAACTATAAGCAACCGGAAGTTTACTTAATTCTCACTTAAGCAAGATGTGTCACAAGACCGGAAGGTGGGTAAAGGCAGCTCCCCCAAGGGGCTACTCGGCATAACGCCCGGCTAAGAATGTGTTCAGCAGAATACAGTGAAGTGCGATAATCAGTCCCTTGTGTATTTTACACATACGAAAATCTACGTCAAGAAATTGTGAAAAGTGATTTCTTTCATTGGAAATTTTGAGTTTTATTTTTAATACAAATTTATTTATTATAATTGGAATGTTTTCTTTTTTACAAATACTCAAAGGAAATATTTTTAACAAAGTCCCACCACATATAAGGATGTCTTTCTAAATAATAATGTTATTATTTAGAAAGCTATTCTTAACATGGAGGGGGGGGGGCTTTGTTAACTATTCTGTACTTTCACCTAACAATTTAATATATAAAAGAAAATGTATTTTTGTCCAAAAATAAGAATTGTTAACAAAGCTCCTGGCGAGAACGTAATATAGTGGCAACTGATTTTTGCACTTCACCGCTTTCTGCTGAACACATTCTTAGCTGGAAGTGGCAAGTCTCAGGCGTTATACCAGGTACTCTAGTTGGGTACAAAAATAGACATGAATGGACCAATCGATAATCCCCGGAAATAAACCAAGCCCTTCTCAAAGCAGGGAGGTACTGTCTGGGAGGATACAACTCCTAGGAATGAGTTGGACCATACCTCATCCCAACAAAAGAGGGCCTGGTGCTGCTGGAACATCTCCTGATCTGTTCGATTGATTGCCAGGGCAAACCTCGGCTGGTACGAAAAAGCCGTGGGGACAGCTGCATATTATTTGCAGGTGTGCCACAGCTTGCACGTGACATGCGACCGGGTTAATCCATTTAATCTTATGGATATCCCCCTCATATAATAAGGCCACCTGATATGAGAATAATATGATCGATGTGTAATGTGAGTCTTAAAGACAGGCTTAGATCTGATGACCTCAGAGGGAGAGTAAATCTGGTTAGTACAGGGAGATGTGTACAGAACAGGAAACTTCGATTGTATGGCCACGTTGAAAGAATGGATGAGAATTCTTGGGTTAGTAGATGTAGAACAGTTGAGGTAGTAGGGTCAGTTGACAGGGGGAAGGTCAAGTAAAAGATGAGAGGAAGTGACAAGGATAGACTTGAGAAAAAGAGGGATAAATAAAGACCTGGGCTCAGATAGGTTCGTTTGTCAATTTCTAAAACCCTAACCCAAAACACATAAATAAAAATGATGATGATGATGATGATGATGATGATGATGATGATGATGATGATCATCATCATCATCATCATCATCATCATCATCATCATCATCAGCATCATCATCAGCATCATCATCATGTGTCCTACTCTACATTCTCCTTTCTTTTGTTTTTACCTTTTCTTCCCTTTCCTTTCATTCTCCTTCACCTTCTCTTTTTCTCCTTTTTTCTTCTTTCTTTCGTTCTTCCTCCTCCTTCTTCCATCTTCTTTCATCTCTTTCCTTGTCCCCCCCCCTCTCCTTTCTATTCCACTCCCTTTTTTTCTTTTTCTACAGTTTTTTCCCTTATTCAAGGTTGCTCTGCTTTGGAAATGTCTCTAAAAGTCGCAGCCAAATTCTTCCAAAGACCCCCACCCCGCGCCATCACTCTAACTCGCCTCACAGGCATTATCCCATAACATGGATATCATCATCATCATCATCATCATCATCATCATCATCATCATCATCATCATCATCATCATCATCATCATCATCATCATCATCATCATCATCCACAACAGCAGAATCATCATCATTATCATCACCATCAAAATAACGGTTTTGGTGCAGGAACTGACTCGACCCAACACACATAACAGCACTATTTAAATCGATTGTCGCACTGACTTCTTTTTTTAACGGACGTGACATGTCACTGTTGCTGCTGTTCGCTTCTTCCGAAAGAAGAGCGACTATAAACAGCGCCTCTTCTTCTTTTTTTTATTCTTCTTCTTCTTTTTCTTCTTCTTCATCATCTTCTTCTTCATCATCTTCTTCTTCTTCTTCTTCATTTTCTTCTTCTTCTTTTTTTCTTCTTCTTCTTCTTCTTCTTCTTCTTTTTTTCTTCTTCTTCTTCTTTTTTCTTCTTCTTCTTTTTCTTTTTTTCTTCATCATCATCATCATCATCATCATCATCATCATCATCATCATCATCATCATCATCATCATCATCATCATCTTCTTCTTCTTCTTTTCTTCTTCTTTTCTTCTTCTTCTTCTTTTTTCTTCTTCTTTATCATCATCATCATCATCATCATCATCATCATCATCATCATCATCATCTTCTTCTTCTTATTCTTCTTCTTCTTCTTCTTCTTCTTCTTCTTCTTCTTCTTCTTCTTCTTCTTCTTCTTCTAGATGTGAGTTCCATGCACCCTCTTTTCTTTTATAAATTAAAAAAATCTTTTAATTGATTTATTTCATAATTTTATTAAAGAGATCTCGCTAATTTATTTTTAATTTTCATGTAAAAAGATATTTTGGTTTCTGTAAATCGGAATTTTAAAGAAACCCAAAATCCAACAGCATGATTGTCTAGTCAGTAGCCGAAATGCTCGACGCCGACTCCTGAAATTCTAAAAACTTCGACTCGCATCCTGGCCCCGACTCTGACCAAAGTAATCTTCCGATGGGTGTATTTTGCAAGGCTCTGTGAATTCAACGTTTTTTTAATGAAACGAAATATAAAGAATTCTGTAAAAAAGAAAAGAAAACTAGTAAAGATAGCCGGCGTTGCCCGGGGGCATGAATAAAAAAAATAAATAAAAGAGTTAAATAAGTGTGTGTAGCATCTTCTTTTTAAAACTTTTTCCTCTCGACACATGCTTAGTCACGTTACTTTTATATAATAAGCCTGGGTCTGGTGTTGCCACATACACCAACAAAACCATAAAAAAATGACATCAAACAAATAAAAAAATGCCGTAGGCCTCAGAAGAAAGATCTGGCTTCCGAGTTATAGGCCATTCAAATAAATATTGATCAACATTCTTTATTGTAAACATCTTACATGTACAATGTGTGTGATAGTGCACTGTTATTTCTACATATCGGATAGATAGACATTATCCTTGACAGGATCTCGGATAAAATAAGACTGGGCCTGGTGTTGTCATATACACCAACAATACACTGTAAAAATGACACCAAACAAATATAAAAGCCGTGGGGCTCAGAAGAAAGATCTGAGCATCATGATCGACAAGATGCTCCTTTGAGAGCCAACATAGGGGACCTGGTCGGCAACCTGCGAATGTTAGCCCTTCTTATTTCAGGTAACAGATTACAGCAGACCAAATGCAGGTAAATAAATATGATCAGCACAAACCAAAGAGCACACAGAGGAAGAAATTGACCATAAATTAAACTAGACTGGTAATGGAGTGCTATTACAAAAACTAAGCCCTACACAAAGAGACTCCTTTATACATATAGAACATAATCCCAAAGTTATGCCATCGATTTTACAAACATCCTGTATAATAGAAAGAAAGAAAATAAATAAATAAAATATCATCTGTCGCTGACTGACTGTTTGACTTAGTTTCAGTGTTGTTTTTGGAACAACCACCAATAAGAATGAAAGAAAGTAATTCAATTTCGGCTTTTTGTTTGTAATTTGTTACCGGATTTTACCGACCCAGTATTGGCAGCCATGGAGGCTGATTTAAAAAAGCAACAAAATGCTATAGAAAACAAATATTTATTTTTCCGTTTCAAAAAGTGTTTTTGTTTTAGCCTTTGTTAATTTGTCCGGCCTAGTTTACATTGAAAAGAATATATTTTTCTCCGTAAATAAAGCTTTCCTTTGTTCCAGATGAACTCTAATTTATTATTTGGGTCACCACTTATGAAGGTCAAGAGCCACTCGAGGATAAGAGTTAATGAGATGGAACGATTGAGGAACACTATGGGAGTACTAACATTAATCAAAGGCATGAACTGCATTTGATTACTTATGGCGCATTTTAAGACAAGAATTTGTTGACATTGGATTTGAAGACGACCAAGTTGTAGTGATCAGGGAAGCAGCCCCGCAGTAATGTGTTCCACAGCCTGGAAAATATATGCAATATAATAATTTAAGAAATCAACTACATAATTTAGACTTTATAGAAGGGAATCACTTTCCTATATAAATTTAACCGAGAATGATCAGTCATTTCCTGACCAGCAGGCGTTAATGATCACCCACTTCCGGACCTAACCCTAACCCTAACACGACACTGCAAATCCGGAAGTAGATAGCACCAGATAACTTTTAAATTTCGATGTTGAAAAAAAGGTAATTGATCCTAAACGGTATCTTCAGCCATGAGCGAGCATAACTCAGATAATGTAAAGGTGAATAACTCATATTTTAAATTGAAGAATATAATAGGAGTTATCTAGTTATCGAGTATGATCAGTCACTTCCTGACCCCCATAACCAGACATGGAGATAGACGCCAATAACCAGACATGGAGATAAACCCCCCATAACCAGACATAGTCATCTTGTCACTGAAATACTAGAGATGAAGGGAGAGAAACCTCCGTAGTCATGGCCGACAACCTTTCTAGACGCAAACAAAACACTCGGTTTGCAAACCTACAATTGCTTAAGGAATAGTTTAACTCTGCCAGGCCTGCACTTCTCCTTTTTCTACTAGCTAAGCACTGAGTACCATCACAGGGAAACTTCCACGATTCCAAATGCTTGGCTTTGTTTCCTGACTAGGACAATGAACGCCACCCCACCTCAGTCTCTCTTTCTCTTTATCTGAACAACATGGGCATAATTGTTTGGCACTCAGTTTTGCAATACTAGTGTGAACCACTCCCGTTCTGACAGCTTGTCTGGCTGCTGTTTCCGACTGGTAGTACAAGACCCTTAACTGTTAGATAGCACTAAGAGTGGCTGCTCTATAAACAGTTGTATAATATCAGGGTAACTATAGTGCGATGTGGTGCATGGAAAGGGACCCTTCACTTATCTTCAGTGAGTTTTCCCAGGACCAGAATCACATAGATACAGACTCGGCGAGTAGACTACTTATGTGCCGTTTGTTTTTGACATCCAAAAAACACCCACATTGTTCTAAACCTGTTCTACCAAAAAACAATAATGAAAATGTAATGTAAACGAACACTTTGCTGCCCAACTCCCCACTCAGGTTGCTCCCCTAAAAATCGGGATGGCAGTGCTATTTTTTGTTCTGTTTAGTTTCCTGTTCTGAACCACCCGGAAAACAGTATACGATCAATTGTTTTAGAAAGGGTTGGGAGGGTCTTACTAAACATGTTTTTGTTGTCCAACTCCCTAGCGCAAATGAATGTGTATATAAATATATATATATTTATGAAAAATAGAATTTAAAATAAATTTCAGGATATCTTAAGTAGGATGACCCCTAGAGTAAATGTGGTATTGTGGTGACTGAGATAATTCTAGTTAATGGTAGGACAAACATTTTTATCACTTTAGACCAAGAATGACCAACGACCCTATTTACCTCACACTTTTGATGGCCTTGTGCCTAATTTTTCATATTGTCATTTTCTTTTTATTATATGGAGAATAAATAATTCAAAGTGTAGCATCTGTTTCGTCCAAAGAAGGTACAAAAATATAAGTTCGCGCCAGACGTCCATTGAATGGAAATCTGTTACAAACTCCTACAAGGGTTTTGGAGATAGACCCCCATAACTGGACATATTCTAAAACTATATAAAAACCAGAATACTAAGATAGGTATGTTTTAGTTTGAACAAAGGTGGTACAATAATATTGTGGGGTCTGCGTTCACCCCGGACGTTCATAGAATGGAAATATTATTTAAGTATAGCAGCAATAGACAACAGATAAAGGATACAACTGTGGAATTTTCACGGGTCTTACTAGCTAACTTATATTACACGCATTTTTTTTTGTAAATTAAAAAAAATATATTTCTTGGCCTTTTGCCTAAGATCAAAGTGTAGTATCTGTTCCGATGGATACTACACCCTATAGACACGTATCGTCTTGGTCTTCGGGCCTTGATTCTGCTGGTCTGTGGGTTTGTCCTGTGCAGTTCTAGGAGGTCCACCCTTCTAGGCTTTGCCTCCCTTCTTTGGGGTGGAGTAAGTTTATCGCTTACTTCCTGAGACGCCCCTACCGGGGAATGCCGACGGGGCTGCCCAGGCATTTTTTGTAGATCAGAGTGCTCATCTTCTCGGGCGCTGGCTTTTCAAATCCCACTTTCCCGACCTTGTGTCACATCTATTTTTTGAAAATAAGGTGTTTTGAAATAGGGCCGTGCGACGTTTTTAAATGTTCCCCCGTGAAGTTAATATTACAAAAAAAAAAAAAAAATTAAAAAAAAGGTGTTTTGAAATAGTGCCGTGCGACGTTTTTAAAGGTTCCCCCGTGAAGTTAATATTACAAGAAAAAAGAAAAAAGAAAAAAAAAACAAGTATGCGCTGCTAAAGATCTATCGATATACATATGTATCTTCTTGATAAATCCTGGACAACGCAGATATCATCCTCGTATCGCATATCGCATAGATTATCGTATTGATTTTCGTATATCCACTTTTCCAATATAACCTAAGTATTCTCTGTGAAAATGGTGGCATTACGAAGTCGTTTCAAATAGCAGACTCACTACTTCTAAACACCACCAAGTTGAACAAATTATACGCAAGAAAGACGAGAATGTATTGCGGCAAATACATTCCTGGGAAACATTTATTTCTACATTAAATAAAAATTACATCCTTTGGAATGTATTTACCTTAGGCATGACGCCCGCTATGGAAGGGGGGGGGGTAACTGAGACAAGCTTTTAACATTTTTTATTTTCAACAAGTTTCAAAGTAAATACATTTTTTATTAAAAATAAAATGACAAAAAACAGAAACCATTTGCTTACTCTAAACTAGATCCTTGCACCAAAATACCGCATTCACTCAGTGAGTGGATCCCTACGAGAAGATAACGTCTCTTTAGTCCTGTGCCCACGATTAATTAATAACAATCTCTAAGGAGTCGTAGACGACGAATCAGTTGTCTTTATTTATGGGTGGAGCTCTCTAGTGAAGGAAATGATGGTTTCCACTTAGCGTAAAAGCGGTACTCTTCCATAAAAATAAATTGAGTACTTTCGGTTATCAATATCGTAAAAAACGGAATGTAAACAAATGAATAATTTTATTTAATGCGATATCATTCCTTTCTGTCTCTCTATCCGGAGATGCACTTGAAAAAAAAGGCCCTATACACAGATTAACCACAGCACGGAATTTATTAACAGGTATCCGTAAACGATACGTCTTACTTTATTTTAGAAATTACAAAATAGATAAAAATAAAGATGGTAATATGGAGTTCAGGGCTGGGAGCAGAATGAGTTTTGCTATTAATACCAAACAACATATTTTTACTTAAACCATGTTTTGGTAAAAAAAAAAATTGAAAAATTGAAAAAAAAAACCCATTAAAAACACTAAGTTCCATCGTGCATGTGAAACGCCGAAATGAAAACTCGACCGGAAATATATAGTTGTCTTCTTTATAAATAAGACGAAAAATAGACTAGCTAAGGAAGATCAATAACTCAGGTTTATTACTCTGTCTTTTTACTTTAATTTAAATAATTTGCGTGACTAAAATAGGAATTAACCTAATTAAAAAAAAAAAATTTCCTTCAGGAAGAAAAGAACATTTTTTTTTAGCATAGTCAAAATTTTGTATTATTGGAGACCTGTACCCTATGCTAATTCCCCCCTCTCCCCCACACGAAAAGAAATAGAAAATGAGATTCTACTTTTTAGGCGATTATATGAAAAACAACCTGAATAGTTGTCCGAAGAAAAAAAATTAGGCTTTAGAGCAGAAAATCACTTTCGCATAGAAATTTAACGTATAATGATCACCTACATGCGAGATATAAGGCTGTAATGATCACCTACTTCCGGATAGTGTTGAGGATGGGGTGAATTATCATCGTGTGCAGGCCTCCCAGGGGTTTTTACCCCACCTAATAAACCGGTATCGTCCGGGCCTTTGGGTCTGGATTTACGCCGGTCTATTGGGGGGTTGCTGGTTCTGTGCAGTTCTAGGAGGTGCATCATCCCAGGCTTTGCCTCCCCTCTTTGGGAAGGAGTAAGTTTATTGCTTACCGTCTGAGGTGCCCATAGCGGGGAATGCCGACGGGGCTGCCCAGGCAATTTTTAAATGGCCAGAGTGCTCACCTCTCAAGCGCTGGCTTATCTAATCCCACTTTCCCGACCTTGTGTCACATCTTACCTTGTGGGAGGTAGATAAATAAATCCAGTTTTATCCCCAATTTTTGATCAGCTGAGCAGAAAAATTAATTTTATTTCCTAAAAGTATTTCGAACCAACCGTTTTCGAAAACTATGCGCACTCCTCACTGTTAAGGTCACATGCTTGAACGAACTTGCCATGTGTTTGAAATTCCACCGTCCGCATTGCGATTTGCGATTCCAACAAATGAGTTACCGAAAATATCCCAAAGAGATTATTATTTACTTTTAGCGAATCTGGAGTCTTTTTTTTTAGAAAACCAAAAACAATATATATATATATATATATATATATATATATATATATGGTAAAATGAAAAAGGAAAACCAAAAAACTGGATGTTTTTTTATGTGTACATCAACGTTTCGTCTTTATTTATAAGACTTCATCAGGATGATGATATAGGGAAAAGATATCATGCAAGCACGGATACATGTAGGGTAGACATGTTGGGAAGAAAAATAAAATAAAATGAAAGATAATAGCAGCGTCTAGCTGGACGTCCGTACTTGTTAGAGAATGAAAAATGAGTGGGAGAAAAAAGGGGAAGGGTGGAGGGAGCAAGGACTACTGTGGCTGGCGATGAGAGAAAGAGGTGGGGGATGAGCAGGGGTAAAATGGATGGCAGAGAGAGATTGGAGGAAAAGGGGGAGGGGTGTCTGACCAGATGGCTGCGGTCGAGAACGAAGGGGAAGAGTGAGTTGGAACGTTTGTGTGTGTGGGGTGTGTGCAGGGAAATGGGGATGGGCAGAGAGGGAGGGGGGGGGGGCTGTGATCTCGGTGGATGGGCGAAAGCCATAGTCCCAGAGAGCGT
>OY744540.1:730000-752500 GCA_963556195.1 Sepiola atlantica | reverse complement strand
TTGTCCAAATTTATTTCAAATTTCAATTGTTCAATGCAAGGTGTATTCAGTAATAAACTAGTGTTTATTATTCTTTCCTTAAGCCAACGCTTTTCAAAGATCGAGATCTTATCATCAGAGGAGAAATACAGATAGATAAGTTGGCTTTCGAAAAAAACAAAGTTCAAATATTTGAAAAATATATGAAAAATATCATTAAAAAAATGCAGTGAAAGAGAGGTTCCTAAAAAAAGATATGTGGTTTGTCCGGGTGGTAAATTTCCGTTGAAAAAATGTCCAATGAATTGTAGAAAGCGAAAAAAAAAGCGAAAAAAAACCTTTGCGTAGGAGCAGTGTGGAGAAAGTGTTCAAATATAAGTAAATCCAAACGCACTTAAATGGAATTGAAAAGAGAAAAGCTGGCCATTATTGATAACTTCCTGGACCATAGAAAAAGGCAAATGACATCTAGTCCAAAGAAAGCCTAAAAAAACTTATCTATCTGTATTTCTCCTCTGATGATAAGATCTCGATCTTTGAAAAGCCTTGGCTTTAGGAAAGAATAATAAACACTAGTTTATTATTGAATACACCTTGCATGAACAATTGAAATTTGAAATAAATTTGGACAATCGTCGCATATTTATCACTCTTTTTTTTCTCTCTCTCTCTCTCTCTCTCTCTCTCTCTCTCTCTCTCTCTCTCTCTATATATATATATATATATATATATATATATATATATATATATATATATATATATATATATATACGCTGATTTTTTTTGATTTTTGTTTTCTGGCGATAGGCGACTGGTGTTTACCGGTGCGTTTTTATTATTTTGTCGCTACCCTGAGCGGATTTTTAAATTTATTTTTAAGAATATGCAGACGACCTGCCCGGATAATTCATGCTGATGACGGCTTATAGCCTGAAACACGTGTCCATGTCTTCCTTTTGTGCACGCAAAAATTAATTTATAAATTGATTAATTAAAGAAATTTACATATACAAAAATTAATTTATAAATTAATTAATGAAATAATATATATATATATATATATATATATATCTTAGAGACAAAAGGCCCAAAGAACTCTTTCCATGCCTAATTTGCATAACTATTTTTTACAAGTTCATAATTAATTGATGTTTGGTGTTATTCATTCGTAATTGTATCGATATGTTTTGTTTCTATATATATGCAATATTTTGTCGCTATTAACAGAAATTAACTGAAGTATTTTTTTTTAATTTTCTATAAACAATCGATCAAAAGTAAAAAGTAAAAATAAAAGCAAATAATAATCTGTACGTCATGCGGTAGTATTAGACGTTGCGGGATGACATCATAAAAGACATTGCGGTACCTCGGATGATAGCTAGGGAGATCCGCTGGAACATACAAGCAGTCTCTCGGGCTCATTCCTACAAGTGTCTATCATCTGTCTAATATTTCGTATGAAGGAGAGTAGAAAGTGGACTATGAGTTTACTTTCGGCAGCCTTGTAACTCTCGCTGCTCTTGTTTTGTCCTTTAGTCCTCACATTCCATGAGCGATGTTTCTGACAAAGGGGAAGAATTGCTGTTTTCTGGGACGGAATCTATCTAAGAGTTATCGTTGGATAGTTTTTGTCCTTGAAGTAGTATACTTTTTAACTCCTTACATCAAGTGGCTTCATGCCTTGTCTGGAGCTATTTCCATAAAAAAAAACAAAAAAAAAACGTGAAGTATCGGGATCTGCAAAGGTCATCTTCAAAGATCACCTGTAGACGGAAATAAACCGTTGCTAAATAAACAATAAAATGGATGAAGACCACACCCTGTAGGGACGTGACTACATTGACTGCATAGGCGAATCAGCATTGCAGTTGTGGATGCATGGGTGTCCAAAAATGTTATGTTAACTAGACCAAATTGAGATCTAATAGAGAGCTGTTGGCTAGCTAATTCGAGAGGTCAACTTCCGTCAATTCCTGTGCTCTCTCTGCTTTTTTTCACTCTCCTTGTTTACTGCAACCAAGCAATGAAAATATATTATATTTTTATACATAAGCGTTTGTCATCATTGTGTGGATTATCAGTTATCTCTCTTGGACTATTTTGGAGATAAGAGTGATCTCCCTTGATTCGGAATTTGACTATTTAGGTTGAGTCTGATAGAAAGTGGAACTCTTCAGTCTCTAAGACGAAAAGAGATGTTGTTGTTGTATTAATGCTATAGACGAACATGACAAGCTTTGACATATTTTTCTGGCGTGCATGTGTATTATCATATCAACAGAAGTAAACAGGTGTTTTTTTTTTTAGAAATTAAGAAATTTATTTCAATAAACAATCGATCAATAGTAAAAAATAAAAATCTTGGCGTGTCTTTGAAGCATATGGGCATACGACAGTTTCCCATTTTTACGCAGTGTTTTGCATTATTGTTGTACTCTGCAAGATCTTTTAAGCTGCACCGGTTGTGCAGTAGGGGGCACACAATGCAGTGTTGCATCGTATGGTCCTCCTCTCCACATTCACAGATGGTTGGGTCAGTTTTGTAGTCACATTTGGTCATAGCAACTTTTGATCGCCCCATTGCCGTTCTGAGGCGGTTGATTGTTTTCCACTGGAGCCAGGGTGCTTCTAAACCAGGAGTGAGGGCCTTATAAAGGGGAGATTCCCATGTCAGTAGGAGGGGAGCCATTATCTAGCCGTCTGGTTCACAGCTGTAGTCTGGTCTTTTCCTGAGGTTGTTAGGGGTTCGACATGGCTGAGGAAGCTTCTCCTTGAGTTCAGTCGTTGGACCGTTGGTTCACGTGCATGAATGAGATGGCGTTCATCACTGATAGCCTTTGTGGCAACTTCCCGTCTCACATCTGAAGAATTATGAAAATAAAAACAAATAATAATCAGTACGTCACGCAGAAACGAGAAATACACATGGGAAGTCTTAAACATCGCAGGATGACGTCATAACAGATATGGTGTTGCCTCAGATGAGTTTAGTTACTTAAGAACTAGCAGAAACCGTATGTTTACACACACACACACACACACACACACACACACACACATATCTATTATTATACAACGTTTATTTCTTTAGGGTTATTTTCCTATATATTTTAATCGTACAAAGTACATGGTAAAATATAGCCCAGTTGTGGGATTGAGTTATGTTCGAAAAATATTCCCTTTTAATTGTTCTAATTAGCTGTAATTTGTAATTAACTCACCAAGTGACCCATCTCTTACTAAGTTTCTATCACTCTCTCTCTCTTTCACTGTATGATATTTTACCCTCTCTGTTCTAATTTTATGCAGTATCTATCACTTTCACTTCCTTAACTCTCTCTCTCTCTCTCTCTCTCTCTCTCTCTCTCTTTCTCTATCTGTTTATTAAGAGTCGAAGGTAATAAAGAAAAGTAATCAGAAAAACATTGGAAAAGTCCATTATAAACAAAAGGGGATATCACCAGAGGTAGTAATATTATCAAACCTGTAGCTGTAGAGAGAAAGAAAGAAAAAAGAAATATATAACAGGAGCAAAAGGAGACTAATTTGGGATGTTGTCTTTTTAATTTTTAAAAATTTAACTGGCTTTGCAAACTCACTTTTCCTAATTCAAACAATCTGAAGCTGAATGGGTGACCCAATGGATCATATTTTCTCTCTCTCTCGCGCGCGCTCTCTCTCTCTCTCTCTCTCTCTCTCTCTCTCTCTCTCTCTCTCTCTCTCTCTATATATATATATATATATATATATATATTAGCAAAATGCTCAGCTGAGAACGGCTACAAGCAATATGTAAGGCATTACGTTTTAATTTTAATTTTTTTCTCTTTGTTTTTTTTGGGGGGGAGGGAGTGCTGTTTTGAGGACAGCCTCCTTAATGTTAAAGTTTACAACAAAAAAAATAATGTGTTCACGTTACTAACCATGTTGTTATAATATGTATTCCATAATTCATAATGATAAGTTCATTAGTTTAGGAGTTCACCTTGCACATACATATTATTGACGTTCATTCTGTTAGTTTCTTGATGTGGTAGAAACCCATTTGCTGTTTGATGGTGTTTTAAGATTCGGAAATTATAGTGGATTCAGTTAGTTGGCAAAGTTTTTTATGGAGGAGTTTTATTAGTGTGACTTGAATGAAATTAAATGTGCGGTTTAGATCTAACATGTGGGAGAAAATGGTGTTGTTCATGATTGTTAATTTTAATGACTCTTTTGTGCTTGTATAATTTTTATGTGTTTTTTTTAATTACGTTTCACCAATGTAAGTTTTATCACATTCTTGTCATGGAATTGAATACATAGTAACGTTAGGTTTGTGTATATGGATATATACGGATTTAAAAGGTGTATACTTTTGTCGGTAAATTTTCATTTCATCCAATTTTACAGAATGCTAATGTGACTGTTTTATTTCTGCTTTTATTGATTTTTTTTCTTCTGTTGGAATGCTAAAACTCCAATGTAGAATAAATGTAAACTTACAGCACTGAAATACTCCAAAAACCAGATCGATCGAACCCGATGGCAATGGATGGTGTCTGTGGGAGTTGCTTCGGTTGAGAGAGAGAGAGAGAGAGAGAGAGAGAGAGAGACGGGTGATTGAGGGGGGAGAAAAATGTGAAGCAAGAAAACATAGGTAACGATGACCACTCCTTCCATCCACAATTTCTTGCAGCATCTTTGGAAGACTGTTTCAAAACAGTATTGGTTTTATTAGTCATAGAAGAAAGTGTACAGAGAGATAAAGAAAAAGGAATCAATATTTCTGTAACGAAGTTCTGCCAATGGTTATATATATATATATATATATATATATATATATATATATATATATATATATATATTAATTAAGTTCAGATATTAATTTCTAATATATATATATATATATATATATATATATATATATATATATATATATATATATATATATATATATATGTATATATATATATATTAATTAAGTTCAGATATTCATTTCTTAGAAATGAATATTTGAACTTAATTAATTTATATATATATATATATATATATATATATATATATATATATATTAGAAATTACTATTTGAACTTAATTAATTAATATACTTAAATGTTTATAATACTAAATAAATATAGTTTCGTATTTAAATTTTCTCGCCAAAATTAACTATAAACTCACTCCAGGTCTTTACCTGATTGACATTATTCCACTGAAGATGGACCCAGATGGGTCAGAAAGTACTTTGGACCTAAAAGTTTCATCAGCCAATTCGCATCCGATATTAGGACTTTAATCCAGAAAATGGAAGGGATTCATACAAAAATACCCAGACATGAGTTGTTGGTTATTTTTAATAATATATATATATATATATATATATATATATATATATATATATATATATATATATATATATATATATATATATTACATATTTCAGCAATGTACCGCGGTTTCATCCAAAAGGGCAGATTTAGACATCTTTAGTAAACCTTCGTGCCCAGTGGAATCATCGGCAAGCTGAAATGATTGTAGACACGCCTGACAGGGAATGGCGTCATTGACGCCATTCCCTGTCAGGCGTGTCTCTCTTATATGATCGAGCACTTTATTTGATTTCTTTTCATATACAACCTGACACTCTCTCTCTCTCTCTCTCTCTCTCTCTCTCTCTCTCTCTCTATATATATATATATATATATATATATATATATATATATATATATATATATAGGCAGCATCTTCTTTTGCAGGCAAGTATTGTTGAATATAAGAGACAACTTATGTCTAGATATCCTTTGGTAGATCTTTTCAATGGTCTGTACCTGATTAACCTCATTCATTTGCAAATAATGATCCTGATTCGGACTATTGAAAGGATCTACCAAAAGATATCTAGACATGAGTTGTCTCTTATATTCAACAATATATATATATATATATATATATATATATATATAATATTTATAAATAAATATTAAATTATTTATACCTACAGACGCTAGCGTTTCAAGCTTATTGCTCTCATCAGTGCAGGGAAGTAACAATTTCAGACGGTCGAGAGGCGCGAACCCGGTACACAGAGTCAGCCATATCCACTCGGCCCACGGAAGCTGTCACGTAATTTAGGGAAATTAAGATCTATATGTACCTAGAAGCGGGCACAGATAGAAGACTAGTCGAGAGTGTTCAACGAACGTATTCGGAACTTTGCATCAGAGCTTTTTGACAGTCTATTTTTAACTTCCCCGAGAGTGCTCAACTTTAATTTCTTAAAGGGGCTTAGTATAATATTTATAAATAAATATTAAATTATTTATACCTACAGACGCTAGCGTTTCAAGCTTATTGCTCTCATCAGTGCAGGGAAGTAACAATTTCAGACGGTCGAGAGGCGCGAACCCGGTACACAGAGTCAGCCATATCAACTCGGCCCACGGAAGCTGTCACGTAATTTAGGGAAATTAAGATCTATATGTACCTAGAAGCGGGCACAGATAGAAGACTAGTCGAGAGTGTTCAACGAACGTATTCGGAACTTTGCATCAGAGCTTTTTGACAGTCTATTTTTAACTTCCCCGAGAGTGCTCAACTTTAATTTCTTAAAGGGGCTTAGTATAATATTTATAAATAAATATTAAATTATTTATACCTACAGACGCTAGCGTTTCAAGCTTATTGCTCTCATCAGTGCAGGGAAGTAACAATTTCAGACGGTCGAGAGGCGCGAACCCGGTACACAGAGTCAGCCATATCCACTCGGCCCACGGAAGCTGTCACGTAATTTAGGGAAATTAAGATCTATATGTACCTAGAAGCGGGCACAGATAGAAGACTAGTCGAGAGTGTTCAACGAACGTATTCGGAACTTTGCATCAGAGCTTTTTGACAGTCTATTTTTAACTTCCCCGAGAGTGCTCAACTTTAATTTCTTAAAGGGGCTTAGTATAATATATATATATATATATATATATATATATATATATATATATATATATATATATATATATATATATAATTCTCCCCTCGCCCACTGTATGATGTTTGACCCTTCCTGCTCAAATTTTATACTACTACCTATTATTAGAAACAAAAGGAAATATCACCAGTAGTAGTAATATTATTTGACCTGTAGGTGTGGAGAGAAAGAAATAAAAATATATATATATATATATATATATAGCGAGCAGAAGGAGACTAATTTGGGATGTTGTCTTTTTCAACTGCTGAAGGAGCGTGCATTAGAGCTACGATGACAACTGTTTTAATACTACTCACTACAGTGCCTAGCCTAGATTTGGGGGTGACAAATAATTATGAATATTTGTTTTTGTCTACATACATATACGTTTCATCCTTACGGGAATCGTCAGTGTAGAAATGAGTATTCATACCGGTTGCAGGACTCAAACCCTAGGAACACGAGTCATGTTTTAACTCAAATTCCGACGATTTAGCAACAACCTGATAAATCGACAAGAGATGAAACCTATTGCAGGCAGCTGCCACCAAGAGTGTTCGACTGCTGAAGGAAATTTAAAGATAAATGATGTATCTTTAAATAATAATCTATCGTGATAATAGAAGGCTCAATATATTGAATAGAGCACTAACTTCAGAAAATGAAAGATGAAAATAAAAGTTTTTTTTGGGGGGGATAGTCTGTAGGAAATTTTCTGGGACCATTCCCTTCTTCAAGCCTTCTTTGAGGTGTTTACAGAGTTCCTGAAAATTGTGAACTAAAATTAATATTATTATTTCTTTTATTATTTCACAAACCAGCCACCAGGGATCGCCTCTCAAGGTCATATATGGTTGTCTGTTTTGTTTCCGGTACACATGTACCAATAAAGAAAAAGAAGCCTTAAGAGTCAGTATTTACCTTCCTCCCACCATGGGAAAATGAGACACAAGGTTGGAAGGTGGGAATTGAAAAGCCAGCGGCCAAGAGGAAGACCACTCTGGCCTAAAAAAATGCCTGAGCAGCCCTGTCAGCATTCCTCGGTAGTAGTTCCTCAGGAGATTAGCAATAAACTAACTTCTTAAAAGAGAAGATAAAGCCTGGGAGGATTAACCTCTAGAGAACTGCACAGAATCATACCTCAACCCAACAGAAAAAAGCGATCTAACTCAAATTAACTCTGTCGGACTAATTGTCAAGAACGTATCCTTGACTATGAATTAGGGGTCAGGTTGACCCCTTGGTTGATAGTCTACCCTACTATTTAATCAATAGTTGGAGGGAGGATATATAGATTCATACCTTTCCCGAGAGTATTAGTGAAAGTGATGCAGTTACCATGACAGAACTCGAACCTGCTGTGCTGAGCCCACAGTCCGCACTTATAACCAGGGTTTACCTGCTCCACTAGTTTAGGAGTAACACCTGCTCCTGCTCCCACTCCTAAAAAAGGAGCCCCTTTTTTCCCCTACTTCATCTGCACCTTAAAATAACCTGTGGCAAAAATTCAACATATTTTCGGAGAGTATTTTCAAATAAGTCCCTATTTACTTGCCTCCCTACTGCTGGATAAAAAATGAGCCCTCTGCTCCTTGGTTGCAGCAAAAAGAAATGCGCATTTCAAGAGTGCGCTCCTTTCTGTAAAGCCCTGCTTATCATCACTACACCACGCTAGTTCCATATAAATACATACATACATACATACATACATACATACATACACAATCATTCAATATATATTTAAAACTTTTTTTTTGCTTAAGATATAAGTAACATGTTAATTTGAATGATTGCATATAACATTGCTTTTAACACCATGGGCATCTGAGTAAAAAGGCGGGAAAAAATGCACAATTCCATTTCAACATTAAAAAAAAAATGTTTTGAATATTCCATCGTATTTTTTGTTTGTTTCTAGTCTTCCATTTTTTTAAATATTTTATAAGTACTTTTTTTATTCTGTGTGTTTTTTTATGTGTTTGCTCTTTTGTTTAAGAGGCCACGTCCGTCTATTTCAGTTTGTTGCGCTTGAGTTTAAAATAGCATTCTCATCGCTAAATGCAGGGGCGGGAAACCTCCGGCCCGCGGACCACATCCGGCCCGCGAAGGCTTAGCGTCCGGCCCGCCACCCTGCTATGCTTTATTATTGCAATCCGGCCTGCAGACCTCCCAGTAAAACTCATATCATTTTGTGACATAGACGTAAAAGTAGGTTTCAATTAAGATTTACAGTGGCATAAAAATGTATAAATATCAGCGAGCGATGATGCATGTATATTTCATTTTTCTTTAACTATTAATTTCAAATCCTTGGCCTATGATAAAAATAAAAAAAGAGAAAGAGAGAGGCAAAGAGGAAACGTGAGACGAGGAAAGGGCATGAAACATATAACCTATGTGAGGTGTGTCAAAACGAATGCTGGATCAACTTGCTACTTCCCCCGTCATTATTATTTATGATTCCAAAATGACTCTTCATCGGCGCCTTTTATAACATCACATACAGAAGTCGCTTGAGATAAAATATCAGATTTGTAGAGTGTTCAATGCAATTTTTGTACAATTTATTCATGTAAACAAAATATAGTAATTCTGAGATTTCGTTTTTCACTCCGGCCTGCGATCTCCTTCCAAAAGTCTCATCTGGCCCTCACTCTGAAAAGGTTGCGCGCCCCTGGCTAAATAGATGCATTTCATCTTTAGATGAACAGCACATACACCCACTACCTACTGAACTTGCTTACGTACAATGTCACGCATATACTCTCACAATGACTAAACAAAGGCAAGCGTACAGAGTGACCCCCTCCTTCAAAAACGGGCTACAACTTTTAATGGGCTTCTTTTCTTAATTTTCTATAAGAATTAAATGAAACTTGAATTTTAGCTGAATGAATGATTGTTGGGATTAAAATAATCCTGTAAATAACGTTCAATTCTCGCACGTGAGAATGGGGTAACAATGTGCAGATAAATCATCAAAAGAGAGATATAGGACGAAAGCCTGAGAGAAGGAACACAAAACACCAAAATGTAGTTTCACAGCAATTTTAGTAAGAAAGAGAAAGGTGCAGTCATAGAATATTTACAAACAGAGTTTTCAAAGTTCAGTTAGGCATAGTGAATTTGAGAGGGGGTTGTTTGCGAAAACGTGGTTCGCGGGAACTTAACTGTATGGAGTTCGGGTAACTGCGGGAGGTCATTCTCTGTGACTGCCGTCGTGGGCTGTTGTCACAGAGGATGCCAGCCGATGTATTGCTGACTTGAGCGGAGTCGTCGAAAAAGACGACGGAAGCCGTGTGCAAGGGTTTTTAAGGGCTGGCTCACGTGACACATAAGGGAATAGGGGTTGCAATGCCTGACAGCCAATACGTGAGGGGGGCTTAAATAAATTCCAACATGATCGCTGGTTTATTGTGTCTATGTGGTTTAAGATTATGTGATAATCTTGCATAGGTGGTGGATCAAGTGAGTTATCTCCCCTTTGCAAATAGTTGGCTCTAGTTGGTAAACAATTTGCATAGGTGATTATTAGTATGAAAAGTAATCTTTTGGATTGAAGGGTTCAGTTGATTTCTGGTCAGCAGAGAGTGAACAGTGAACAGTGAACAGTGAACAGTGAACAGTGAGCAGTGGAGATTAAGATTTTTTGTGGTGGTGACACCGAAGGAAAGTTAATTTAATTCCATTACCGGATTACAGTTTAAAACATCAAAACATGAGAGTCCCTATTTAATTGCCACCCCACGAGGGCAGAGTTAGACACAAGGTCGTTTTTTAATATCGGAAAAATTTAGCTCCGCTGTGATGAAAAGAGAACTCTTCTATCCCCTACTATGCTTTGGAAGTGAATTACTTCCCTTGATCATTCTTTCTTTTTTAGTCAGCCATTGTTTCTTGTAGAGACTAGATCCCTGCGTAGATCTTTGTCGAATAAAGCTTCTTCAAGCAAACTCAGTCTTCTTAAACTCATTCTATTCTATCCGTTTGACTCATTACATCCGCAAAAAGGGGTATTCAGTCGAATAAAAACTAACCTCGAGTTCAACAAGTTGACCTGACTGAACTTTCATTTTCTGTTATTCTCAACTAACTGTCTTATATACTAGTGGGTTGACCCGCCCAATATTTAACAATAGTATTTTCATCAAAGCACAGATTGAATAGATCTATCGATTCTTGTATTATTTGGATGATCCAGACTACTTTTCTCATCTTGGTTGTTATTTTACAACGTTTCGGCCGATGTCACCTCCAACCTTATTCTGGTTCATCTTTTCGAACTTTGGAATCTTTGCGTCGAACTCGCGAACCCATATAGAATTAATGTTAATTATTTTATGTTATTCTTAGTTAATTATTTAATGTTATTCTTAGTTATTATCGCTTGTGATAAGGATTGAACCTTCAACCTCCAGAAAACTGTCACTTAAAACTGATTGTTAAACAACACCTTTAACCGTTACGTCACGGAACCAATAATTAACACTTCTACCCGTTCATGGCTGACAGAACAAGAACAATCTACCCCCGTGGATTAAATAAAGGGTTCAGTATGAAATTCCGTATAGGTTCATGAGTTCGGCACAAAGATTCCCAAATTCTAACAGATGTACCTGAAAAAGGCTGGAGGTTAGATTGGCCGAAACGTTACAAAAATTACAACCAAGATGAGAATAGTAGTCCGAATAATCCAAATAATACAAATTATCAATCCTCATCTAAAAAAATCACAAACGTATTATCGATTCTTGTTTTGATTTTCTCTGTGCTCATTTATTTATTTATTTTTTTTGTTATCAAAATATATGATATAAGCGAGATAAATAAATAATTCCCACTTGGGACGGTTTAATCTGTTATTTTAAAAGATTGCGGAAGGTGATGGAGTCGGGAGAAAAGCAGTTTTACTCGTTTTCATGAATTTTTTTTTTTTTTTTTTTCTATTTCTGGCAATATGGCGGCTCAATTCAATGAATTATCTCCCTTTGTTTTGTAATTTTGTTTTAATCAAATTTTGTCTGACGTTTATTTGCCAGACATTTTGAAACTGATTGAATGGAAAATTACCAGCTTCATCGGCTCTATCCGTCCACGCTCATTAAGGCTAAGATCAAAGTGTAGTAATCCCACTATTACTTACAGATTGACCAATGAGCGGTCTACTATTAGAAAGGGTTGGGAAGCTCTTACTATTCGGCTTATTTGTATTCTTTTTTTGGTATCGGTCAAGCTTTTGCCGACACAGAATTATGCAAACAGCCAGAAAAAACTAAATAAAAACAAACCAGTGTGAAAATCAAAACTAGGCGACTTTCCAACGGAAAAAAATATAATGAAACAACTTTTAAAGCAAGAAAAACACTCACAGTATTTTATTTTTATGAAAAAGTATTTATTTTTTGACGAAGTAAATTGATGAAACAACTTTTATAATTTTTGAGTGCCTTTTTGGCACTTCTGCTGTATATGTTTAGCAGCACATTTTCTTTTCTTTTTCTGAAAATAAGCGGAGATAATTCAACCGGAAGTGATTTTCTGATTTTTTTATTGTATAAATTAAAACATAAAAAAAGGCAACGCTGATTTCTTTTTGGGTATAATATAACAGGTAACAACTTTTTTTTTATTATACGAATTAAAAATCAGGCGGTGTGCCTGTAAAAAATCTACTGTTTTTTGCGGCTGGTTCAGTAAATTCCCAATGTCTCGAAGATTTATATCATTTAAGTTCATTTCCGAAATTCGTTTAACGCACGTAACCCGCTTCCGGTGAATTCTGAGTGAGTGGTACTTGGAGGAAAACAATTTCGATTTCTAAATCGGCAGCTGCTAAACATATACAGCAGAAGTGCCTAATTTTTTTTTCACAAGAAAGTTACATTTAAAAAAATATATATTTTTCGATAATTTTTAAAAACTCATTTTCAAATTTAGTAATTTTCAAATGTATGAATAAACTAAAGATTTTAAACCTAACCCTAACCCTAAAATCGCCGCAAATAGTGATCAGTGATATTATTTCTTTTTGACAGCTTGAAGATATGTTCGCGTGATGTGCAAGTTTTTTTGGCGGGACTAAGAGTTTTCTTTCCTGGCAAAATTCGATCAGTTCTTCAGGAGACTGAAGTGCCTGCCCTATCACGATGAAATTAATTTTTGCTTTAACCAATTGCCTTAACTTGTCGTCTGCCCGCCAGGAAATTTTTCTGCGACATAAAATGAATTTACGATTTAATCAATTTACAATTTAGCCTGTCGTCTTTCCTTCGCGCCTTCTGATTAGATAAGCGCTTCGATATCTCCCGGCTGTTTACGTAAACAGTCGAAAAAAGACGAACAAAAAAGTCAGTTTTGTCTGGTTCAAAAGCTGGATCGGTACCATTTCTTTTTTTTTTTGGGGGGGGGGGGGTATTTCTTTTTGTTCCATTCCACATCCTTTTCCAATTAAAATTGTAAACATATTTTGTAAATAGCATTGATCACACAAGGATCAAAGTGTAGTAGTTCCACTATTATTTAGAGATCGATATATTTGTTTTCAGTTCTAAACAAACAGAAAAACAGTGGGCGGTTTACTCTTAGCAAAGGTTGAAAGGGTCTTACTAACCTGCCCCTGATTTTATTTGGTTTCTTTGTTTTTGTTTTTTTTGGGTTGAGGTTTGTGATCCCACTCTACATCTTTTTGCAACAAAATTATAAATATCTTTTGTAAATAACATTGATTTTTAACCCTAGAATCAAAGTGTAGTAGTCCCATGGACGGCGGCACCGGGGGGGGGGCAGGTGGGGGGGGGGGGCTCCAGCCCCCTCACTTTTTTACTTGCCCCCCCCCCCACTTTACGGTCATCAATAATTAAGTTGATATGCATGTGTTTAACCAGGCCCCCCACTTTTTAGGCGAAGCCCCCCCCCCCCACACACACACTTTTATAACTGTCCCGTCGATCCTGAGTCCCACTATCACTTAGAGATAGACCAGCTCGTTCTCGGTTCTACAGAAACCGGAAAACAGTGGGCGTTTTATTCTTAGAAAAAAATTGGGAAGGGTCTTACTAACCTGCCCCTGATTTTATTTGGTCTCTTTGTTTTGTTTTTTCCTTTTAGAGTGTTTTTTTGTTGTTGTCTTACGACCCATCTTTAATTTAAAATTTTATAAAACTACTCTCAAAAGGTAATCCAACAAATTATAGCATAGTCTTATTACTCATTAGCAGGGCTACCTGGCGTCGCCCGGGATCTAATTTCCGTAAAATTTCATAGATTACAAAGAATAAAATAAAAGTAAAACAAAACAATATGTGTAATAGTAATATTGTAATTTGAAATTCCTAGGTTCATTATGGGACAAAATCAGAGTAAAAATATTTATGTCTCGTGTGAGGTTAGAACTCACAACCTCTGTCTGTAAATAAGGCACACTAACCGATTGAACCGCCTTGGCAATTAGGAAAAGGTGATGCTATTAACTAAATAAACGAAGAACAGGTGGATTCCGTTCTCTCTCCTCTATCCCTCTACCTTCTCTCTCTCTCCTCCCCCCTCTCTCTCTCTCTCTCTCTTTCTCTACAGGCGAATGTGGGTCAGTTGCTTAACTAGATAAACCAGAATAAGAGGCTTTCTTTTTCCTTCCTTTCCTCTCTCTCCCTCTTTTTTTTCTTTCTCTCTTTCTTACCCTCTCTTTCTCTCTCTCTCTCTTTCTCTCTCTCTCTCTCTCTCTCTCTCTCTCTCTCTTTCTCTACAGGCGAATGTGGGTCAGTTGCTTAACTAGATAAACCAGAACAAGAGGCTTTCTTTTTCCTTCCTTTCCTCTCTCTCCCTCTTTTTTTCTTTCTCTCTTTCTTACCCTCTCTCTCTCTCTCTTTCTCTCTCTCTCTCTCTCTCTCTCTCTTCAGTTAAATATGCATCAGCCAGTGAACTGATTTATCTTCCTCCCACAAAGTAAGATGTGACGCAAGGTCGGGAAAGTGGGAAAAAACCAGCGCTCGAGAATTTGAGCACTCTGGCTGTTTAAAAATTGCCTGACCAGCCCCGTCGGCATTCCCCGGTAGGGGCGCCTCAGGCGATTAGCAATACACTAACCCCTTCTCAAAGGGTGAGAAGGCAAAGCCTGGGAGGGTGCACCTCCTAGAACTGCACAGGACGGACAACCGATAGACCGGCGTCAGTGAATATTGAAACAATTATATGTTATTAAATTTGTCCCGGTGTTATGGATGACAGTGTTAGGACTTCTGGGTGTGAGGGTAAAAACTCCTCCGTCTTCCTTTATGTATGAATAATCAAAACTAACATATCGATCAGGATTAAATATTACAATATTAAAATATATAAAAATACATTTTTTTTAACAACACTGATCAATATTTGCCTTATATGTTTAACGAAACAGATTTGTTTATGTACCTTGTATTAATCACAAAAATATGGGCCGGAGGAACTGGCTCTATTTTTATCAGATAAAACTGACGCTATAAGTGTTAGTACATTTTTTATTATGATATGACAGTAATCAATATCGTGATTTATAATGAGCAAAAAAACAAGACAGACCATAAAACTTCAAAAGATTACTTGAGTAATGTCCGTCAGGTTATGATCCTAATAAAAATTGACAGAAACTTACCAAGCGCAAGAGCAATTGATTAAAAATTGTCTGTTCTTAAATTTGTACCGGTGTTATGGGTGGCAGTGTAAGGACTTCTAGATGTAAGGGTGAAAATAACTCCGCCTTCCAGAAAGTTATTAAAAGATGGGTCATTTGCAGAATAAATGGCAGTAATCAATGTCATTGTTTATAATAAGCAGAAACAAGACACGAATCATAAAACTTTTAAAGATTACTGGAGTAATGTCCGCCACGTTATGGTTTTAATAAAAATTGACAGCAACTTGCCAAGTGCAATTGATTAAAAAGTGTATTCCTCCTCCTCCTTATCATCATCATCATCCGATTTATTTTTAACAGACCTTTGAGGATGGAGTCTGTCTGTCATTCTTGATCGAAGTCTTCCTCTCCAGACTCGACGGTCGCGAGGATCAAAGTTCACAATCCCCAGGTTTCATTAGTAATCAATATCATGGTTTATAATAAGACACGAATCATGAAACCTTTAAAGATTACTGGAGTAATTTCTGCCAGGTTATGGTCTTAATAAAAATTAAAAGCAACTTGTCAAGAACAAGAGCAATTGATTAAAAATTGTCTGTTCTTAAATTTGTACCGGTGTTATGGGTGGCAGTGTAAGGACTTCCAGGTGTAAGGGTGAAAACTACTCCGACTTCCTTTATGAATGACTATAAAAAAGTACAATGTTTATTTTTAACAACACTGAACAATATTTGTCCTATATGACTAACTAAACAGAGTTGTTTATGTACGTTGTATTAAATAAAAAAAACTCTTACTCACAAAAAATATGGGAACGGTAAAAACTGGCTCTATTTTTATAACTGATAATATAAGTGTCAATACATTTTTCATTACGACATGGCAGTAATCAATGTCGTGGTTTATAATAAGCAGAAACAAGACACGACTCATAAAACTTTAAAAGATTACTGGAGTAATGTCCGTCAGGTTATGATCGCAATAAAAATTGACAGCAACTTGCCGAGAGCAAGGGCTAATGATTAATTGACGGCCATCGCTTTCAGTCTGTATTCTGTTGAAGTTATTAACAAAGAATGCAGACTGAATAATTCAGTATTTGTTTGGAATGTCTTTTGTTCGACACTTGACTACACATCTTTAATAGATTCACTTTGGTCTGTTTAAATATGTTTCAGTCAGGAAATGACTAAACATTTGCCACAAGGCGATGAGCTGCCAGCCACAAATGTCGGTATGCTTGTTATTCTGTTTTATGGCATATCGATACGTAGTGGATCATTTAATAGCATAGACTCAATGTTAATACGAAGACGAAATTTTTTTTTTGGAACACGATACTTATTATGTTCCGGAACTTTTGAGAGGAGGATTGATAATTTGTCGACACAGACACGTGGCGCAATGGATACGGATGTTTAGTGGCAATCAGTTCTAAGGGATAGTCTTCTGGGGGTTGACGGGTCACAGGCGATAATAAAATTTACTTTTTATTCTTTCCTTTCTTTCGAATAAGGTACCGGGGTCAGAGTTATATATTTCTTTAAAAAGGGACGCTTCAGCAATGCACCGTTCAACGGTTGAACCCAAACGCCATTTCCCCCTGTTGTTGTGATTTCGAGACGCTGATGATTCCTTTATGGGCTATAGACGATTTTAAACATTTTTTTAAAAGTCAATCCATCTGGATGAAACCGCGGTACGACTCTGAAATATGTATGTATGTTTTTTAAAAATAAATTATCTGTATTTAGGTCTCATTTTTCTGCGATCGAGCACTTTATTGATTTCTTTTCAACATAACCTGACATACACACACTATATATATATATATATATATATATATATATATATATATATATATATATATATATATATATAAGGAGAGAGAGAGAGAGTGAGAGAGTGAGAGAGAGAGAGAGAGGGAGAGGGAGAGAGAGAGAGATACATATTCGCGACTAACCGATTTCCGCGCGAGCCTTGAACACTGTGGACAGCAATAACGCTCCTCCTGCCTCCCCTGGTAAGTTTATCTTAATTTCAATTACTGTCTGTGCTGATTGCCGGTAGCCATGTGGTCCTAAGCGTTTGTCTCGTAATTCTAGCCTGAGTCTACGAACTGCATTCGATCCCACGCGACTGCCTGCAACGACCACCCCTGCACTGATGAGGGTAAACACCCCGAAACAACTTCGTCTGTAGGTATAAAACACTTTAACATTTAATTGAAAAAATATTTATAGTATATATATATATATATATATATATATATATATATATATATATATATAGAGAGAGAGAGAGAGAGAGAGAGAGAGAAAGAGAGAGAGGGAGATAGATAGATAGATAGATAGATAGATAGATTAATATATCTGATGAGAACGCACCACGCTCGAAACGCTTTATAAAATTATAAAATGATAAAATAACAAAATAATAAATAAATGTTGAAAAAAACTTTTTACAAATGTTGGTATCCTTACTCCTTTACATATATACTTTTCTTTCGTTGGAACTGCCCTGATACTGCACTACCCTCTTATATATATATATATATATATATACAGGGTGATTCATAAGTCACTTCACTTAGCTATTTAAAATGATTACCATATGAAGCACAAACATACTATGAACTTTTGATAATTGTTATCTTACTCTCTAATTACTGCTATTTGTTATTTTAAATTTGTTCGTTTATATATTTGTTTCTATATATATTTATTTCATAATCAATCAAATATGCTACAAAGAGTCGTAAATTCCTTGCAAAAAAGAATGGAGCTATGCATGCAGAACGAAGGTGGAAATTTTGAAAATTTGCTGTAATTGTAAACTTCCATAAATGAATTTGTTGAATAAACTTTCTGTTTTGTATTACCGTATTTTTTAACTTTAGAATTTCAAAAATAAATAGCTAAGTGACTTATGAATCACCCTGTATATATATATATATATATATATATATATATATATATATATATATATATATATATATATATATATATATATATTTATATATATATATATATATATATATATATATATATATGCGTGTGTGTGTGGGGGGGGGTCTGTAGGTAATAAATAATTAGTGTTTATTTATAAATATTATTATAAGCCCCCCTTACTAAAGGCCGGGCACTCTGAGTGAGTTTAATAACAAGCAGTACTAATAGCTTCATGCGAGACCCAACACAGTTTGTAGTCAAGAGTGTTCCCCCGTCGGCCACCGCGAATTAGCTAATAATTAAGGAGGAATTTAACTTTGTAAATACCGAGTCGGCGGGTATTTTCAACGAGCAGTGGTCGAGAGTGCTCGATTAATTGAAAATTAAAGTTTAAAATTAAAAATTAAGAGCGTAATATTTATTTATTTTGGTACAGAAAAATTAGTACAACATTCGTAGCGGCGGTTTCAAGCACAGAAGGGCTTAGCCATCTGGCTCTCTTCAGCTTCTGTTGTCATCTGATGACAACGTAAGCTGAAGAGAGTCGAATTGCTAAGTCCTTCTGTGCTTGAAACCGCCGGTACGAATGTTGGACTAATTTTTCTGTACCAATATGAATAAATAAATATATATATATATAAACCGCCGGTACGAATGTTGTACTAATTTTTCTGTACCAAAATATATATATATATATATATATATATATATATATATATATATATATATATATATATATATATATATTATATATATATATATATATATATATATATATATATATATATATATATATATATATATATATATGTGTGGGGGGTATCTTTGTGTGTGTGTCTGTGTTTTAAATTGCTCGTGAATAGCTATTTTGTAATTAAACCATCAAGTGATGTGAAGCAATGCGAAGGTATAAAGGTATTCCTACAGTAAATGTCGAATACTTGGGTAAATCTGATCCAAATTGTCCCCCCCCCCTCGCTCCCCTCCACTTTCCATTTTGTCTATTATATGGCAATCAATGGCGCGTGTGTTTTGATTGTTCTGCCGAGAGAAGCATGAATCAACTTGTTCATTCATCGCAATCCGGTTTACGTTGAGTTGGAAGACCAGAAAATCATTCTGGCAACAGGTCAAATCTCAGTGTCTGTTTTATTATGGTGCAAGGAATAAGGATTAAAAACTACATAGAAGAAATCAATACACAAACAAACACACACACACATACATACATACATATATATATATATATATATATATATATATATATATATATATATATATATTGTATTAGTTTCTTTAGATGTAAATCCGGTGAAACTCCAGTTTTTATAAAAAGTACTCAATAACAAGTAGAGCTATTGTTAAGTATAAATTTTGGTAACCAATAATGTTTGTATAAATAAAAATTTATACTATATATATATATACATGTGTGTGTGTGTGTGTGTGTGAAAAATGACAAACGGAAAACAGGTTAAAGTGCAGAAGAAAAACAAAAACAAGAGATTTGACCGGTTTCGTTCGTGTTGGCGAACGTCTTCAGAAAAAGTGAAGATTTGGAAATAATTTTATTTTGAAGGCACACACATGGGATGAGGAAAGGATGATCCGATTGGACCATATGAGAAGACTTTAAGTGACGTTGAAATATGACAAGTGGGTGACACATTCTTCTTTATTTCTTATTATTCGTTTTATATTTTTATTTATTTTCTTTTTCTTTTTCACTTTCACACCTACTCGGTGGGGGCGGGGGTAAAGGGCGATAAGAGGGAAGAAGACAGAGGAAATGGCCAGGATAGACAACACGGCATTTCACTTTCATGAATTATCGTGTACCTTACCCCATATATATATATATATATATATATATATATATATATATATATATATATAGAGAGAGAGAGAGAGAGAGAGAGACTGCCAATTTAAGATTTTTATTGCTCTTTAAAACCTAATGTGTGACAAATTAGCAGACCTATCTCTGATTCATTCAGATTAATCTTTGGTTTCTCGCTTTCAGTGTATCAATTTCATGCACACTCCTATTTGTTGTATATCCTGGCCAGTTCCTCTGTTTTCTTCCCTCTTATCGCCTTTTACCCCCTCCCCCACCGTCTCCCCCATACTAGCTCAGTAGGTGTGAAAGTGAAAAAGAAAAAGAAAATAAATAAAAATGTTCCATAAATTCAACATCAACGAAATATTTTGTGGACACATATTTCTGAAAATTTTATTTAAAAAGTTTCTTCATCGACACATAGTAACAGAAGGGTAACTTATCTGCATTTCGTTATAGATCCAGTTGGACAGTGGAGCTGTTATATAACTGTGTTCTTCGCAATTATGTGATCTATTCCCTGCTTCTTTTGTTCCAGCTCGTTTGACTCGTTGGTCTAGTGGTCTTCATCAAGTCGCTGTTTTGACACCTCATTGTAATACAGCTTCCTATTCCAGTAGCTTCTTTCTAAGACCTACAGACTTGTGGAACTCTCTTCCTGATGACTGTTTTCCTCCTACCTATAGCCTTCGTATTTTCAAGACTAAGACCAATAGGTATCTCCTGTTTTTGTGATAATCATATTTCGTTTTGGTTAGCTCCTTACATCAAGTGGCTTCATGCCTTGTCTGGAGCGATTTCAATAAAAAAAAACACTGTCAGGTGAACCTATATATATTTCCCGATTCCAATACAATTACCGATTTTAATTCCGATTTTTTCAAATCTCTAAATATTTAGCTATAGTATTGTTGTTGTTTTTTTTCGTATTACCATAAAACCCCATGTAATATGCGCATATATTTTCGCTAACGTAATATACACTTGTGGGTGGGGAATCTCTGACCAAGCGAAATTATAAGATAAAAAAAGTCAAAATGAAAAAAACAAATTTCAATTTTGATAAAAATATCTGCATCTAACATGGTTTTTTGAAGGCATTTTGCCTCTTTCCTTTAAGTTTAAAATTTTAAAGATGCTTAAAAAAATGAACTTTCCCAAATTTATACCTACCAGCGACCATGCGCGATTTAAGTTCAAATTTAAAAGAGACATTTACACCGTTAAGTCCACACAACATCGGACGTCACTTCTACAAGACCAGGAAGGATTGTTACGAAAAACAATAGGGTTAATACCTTTTATTTGTCTAAATCTCTGACGAGGCTTGTACCAAGCGAAATCATTAGATAAAAAAGTCAAGATGAAAAATAAATATATATATATATATAAATATTTGTTATCGTTCATTATCTATGTACGTATAAGTTTCGTCCTTTTTTAATCTGGACTCATCAGCTATGACCGGTAGTCATATTCACTACCGGTCATGCGATTCGAAACGCTGGATTACAAGTATTTTTCAACTTAAATCCAACGTCGCTAACCGCACGACCAATTCTAAATAGCTGATAAACAATGATAATTTTAACACTTTTTAAAGCGGCTTGACGCCCCTATATATATATATATATATATATATATATATATATATATATATATATATATATATATATATATATATATATATATATAATAATGATGGTAATAATCCAGGTGAAAAATATCCACAGGGTGGTAATCCAGAGAATTTTAACCGGGTTTATAAAAAGTGCTCAATATCAAAATAGAGCTTTATATATGATAATTTTATTTACACAGACATGTACAAAATCTGCGACACTGGCATGTCGATGTTATCGATCAACAGTTACTATAAACTGAGATCTCATCAGGCAGAGTTAGAATCCGATCTTAACCTCAGATCATATTTGGATTCTCTCCAAATATGATCTGAGGTTAAGATCGGATTCTAACTCTGCCTGATGAGATCTCAGTTTATAGTAACTGTTGATCGATAACATCGACATGCCAGTGTCGCAGATTTTGTACATGTCTGTGTAAATAAAATTATCATATATATATATATATATATATATATATATATATATATATATATATATATGTCTTTAACCGAATTGCGAAAGCAACCACTGCCTTTGGAAAA
>OY744540.1:720000-725000 GCA_963556195.1 Sepiola atlantica | reverse complement strand
AATTTAGTTAGGAAATTAAATCCAAAAGAATTTCGAATTTTCATCTCGAAAGAAACTGGAATTGATCGTGACACAAATAAAATTTATTAGATGATGTAGCTAGCTCATAATTCTTCTTCTTTTTCTTCTTTTTTCTTTTTCTTCTTATTCCTTCATTTCTTCTTCTTCTTCTTCTTCTTCTTCTTCTCTACTATATAAAGAGCAGTTGTCTGTTTTTTTGTGTGTGCGTCCACTTAAAAGTCAGAAGCTACACAAGACACGTCCACAAATTCTTTTTCAGCATTGCCCCAGAACAGAATATGGACACATTTTGTTTTTGTAATATTCTTTTGGAGGTTAACAGGAACAAAATTAGTCAGGGGATGAGGGTGGGGTCGACATTTAGAACGATATTTTTCCATCGACCTTTGGTGGTAAACTCGAACTAAAATACACTTTCTTAGCCTTTAGGCTAGGATCAAAATATAGTATTTGTTCTGTTCTCGGCAGGAGGGGGGAAATCCTTCTTGACTAAGGCAATTTAAATTTTTGTCCCATCCAGAATGCCGCTTTTTTGGCTGCTAGATATTCCCAACATAAAAAATCGACCTTGCGTCTAACTTTGTCCTTGTGGGGAGGCAAGTAGATAGTGACCTTTGTGTGAAATGGTACTTGTGATAGAGGGAGAGGGAGAGAGGGTGTGATAGAGAAAAGGAGTGATAAAGAGGGGAGAGAGAGATGGAGAAAGAGAAGGGAAGAGCAGGAGTAGGTGGTAGAATGGTAGAGAGAGAGAGAGAGAGAGAGAGAGAGAGAAGTTTTAAAAGAAAGATGCTTGATTTACGCCGGTGTATGGGTGTGTCCTGTGAAGTTCTAGAAGGTCCACCCACCCAGGCTTTTCCTCCCCTCTTTGGGGAGGAGTAAGTTTATTGCTTACTGCCTGAGACGCCCCTACCGGGGAATGCCGACGGAGCTACCCAGGCAATTTTTTTTTAGCGCTGGCTTATCTAATCCCACTTTCCTGACCTTGTGTCACATCTTACCGCTGTGGGAGGTAGATAAATGAATAGTCTATATGATAAAGTAAAGTCAATTTCTCCCTATTTCATAGAATATTATAACTTTAGAAACAAAAGCTTTATATACTAATTCGTTCTGCCAGTCACTTATGCCAATTCCTCATGCAGGTTTCCAGAAAATATGTGTTCGTTTCGTTTTCTTTCAAATTTTTTTACATTTTTTCCAGCTAAGCAGTCTCTTCGAACATTTTACAGAAGAGGTTGCAGCCATTTTCACTCTCATCCTAATATCTACTCCTACCACCTCCAGAATAACTTAATAGGATGAATTTTGGCTAAATCACCACAATTATTTCATATTTTTCTTCTTACTACACTAAATTTTAAATCTAAATATAGATCGCTCCCTTCAAGTACTCTTCGTCCTTTCTGGGTGCACTTTAGAATGATTGAATACAGAAAAGAATAGCGGTTTACCATTACAAAAAAAACACAGAACCATCTTACATTTTTCATATTAAGAGTACTTATTTTTTTTTCACATTTCTAACATGTTATAATTCATATCACAACAACAATTACATTCCCGCGTCACATTTAATATCGTTTTTGCATTTTTTGTTCATGTTTATTTTTCGATTTTCGCCTATTCTAGAATAAAGGAATATCATCTGATCTAATTTAAGAACACATAACGAAATAAAACGTGACTATCTAACATGGCCGCTAATTTTGTTTTAATTCGCTTTTTCATTTGTTTTGTTTTTCATTTTTCTTTAACAGATTTATTTCATAACTTCTGTTTGGAACTATATTAAACCTACAAAAAATGAACACCACTTCGTCAGCAAATATCAAGCACACATCCCTTTTTTACAACTCTCCCGGTCTAGCATTCGTTCACACTTCCATGTTTTCTTCCTTCCTTTTGCAAAAGAAAACAAACAAACAAATAAACATATGCTCCCGAATCTTATACATGTCTATTACTTTCGATGAGGTCATCTTTTCCCTTTATTTATCGTGACGATCTTTTTGCAGAATCACCCGTCTCTACATCGTTTCTGTGTCTGCTTTGACCCTTGTACGTAAGGTTTTCAGGTTCCCCTACACTTTCTCAATCCGGACATGGGTTCAGAGCCACAGTTTGGTGTATGAGTGCATTTTTTGGTTTTGCATCAGAGAGCATGACCTAGCCAACAGAAACGTCTAGTTGAAATGATGTGTGCATGGCAACAACGTTAAACTTCAACATTGGAGATTCTATCCAGTGTTCTGATGCGGGCCAGTCAATGCAGGCAGACTCAGACTCAGACTCAAACTCAGGAACTCCAACGTCCTGCAACACATGATGCAGTCAAAGTTAACCATCGTTTTCGGTCTGAAGCAAGATCCACAGCGTCCCTCAAGCTTCTTCCCGTTGCGATCAAATCTCTCTCGATTGTTTGCTTCCGGTTCATTTTTGGTCTTCCTCTTCTTTTTCCATCAGGGTTCCACCGAAGCACTTGGTTTTCAAATCTCTCTGAGGCCAATCTTAGGTCATGTCCGAGCCAGCTTAGATGTCGTTTGCAGATTGTTGCCGATGCCACCTGTTGGTTAGTGCGATCTCTGACATTTTGGTTTGTAATTCTATCACTCCATTTGATCCCTAGAATTTTTCTAAGATATTTAGAACCAAACGCGTCTAATTTCCTCTCTTGGCTGATTTTGAGATGCAAAGTTTCACTTCCATATAGCAGTGTGGGCAAAACGTTGCTGTTATATCAATTTAGATCTGAAATATAAACAGTTGTGATTGGAAAGCTGTAGTCTGTGCAGATTCTCCTGTCACAATGGCCTTAAATATCGTAAAGAAGGATGATACGTACTAGCAGATGATAAATCCGGACCTTTGCGTTAAGTTGGATTTCACTACAAGACCAAATGAATCACCATTAATTAAAAATTTCATGCGACCTTACTCAGGACCGATGTGCATGGGCTGCCATGTTCGAGATGTGATGCAGGCCAAGGAAGAAGTCGGCTCAACCCGACCAGGGTTAACACTGTTGCAACAACAACAACAACAACAACAACCCAACACGTCACTGTCTACCGCAACCCCAATCCTAACCCTAACCCAAACATCTATTCATAACTTGGCAGCTTCATTAACTTTTAAGCTGACAGCTGAAACATGTGATGTTTTTACTGCCCAGTCCAAGCAAACTCGTTCGTACATGATATTAATAAAAGAAAATGTTATTAATTACAAACTGAATTATTGAAGACTGGTTCATACCAGTCAATGTCCGTCCTTGGTATCACTCTGCCAACTTAAGGACTGACTTGAGCCCCCTACACCCTTCTTTGTCGGATGAAGGTATGATCTGGCTCGCTTCTAAGAGATACACTCTCCCAGGCATTCCATCCTTCTTTGAGCACCACTACTACAGAATGCAGACGGATCCATTCTCTGTTATTTTTGTGCCCGATCTGAATGCCCCTCGGGGTAGCTGATTTTCCATACCTCCCAGCATTTTGCAACATCTTGCTTCTGTAAGAAGCAAATAAATACCAAGTAAATTATTGAAGACTAGCAGAGTTACCCGGCGTTACCCGGGAATGAATAAGCACCCTTGTGTACACCTGCTCTCAACCTTGGTCACATATATTAACATTTTTTTATATTTATTTTTTAATTTCTATAATTTCGAATTATAATTTAGCTTAACAGCTAAAATAACTATAAATCTATTCAATAGAGATATTTCCCTTTATTTATTGCATTTCTTACCTAAGAACATTTTATTTGTGACTCCACATTCAATAATCAGGTTCATGGTGAACTCAAATGAATGAATATTACAATAAATTATCTTACCATAACCTGCTTGGGGTCATTCTAAATCAGCATATGTAAGGTTTGTAACTAAATAATTAGAATGAAATCATTGTGAACTCAGATTCATTTTTATTAAACGTTCTCTCAGTTAGCTGCAGAATACGCACTAACATGGCCGAGTGTCCTCCAAGCCCTACAATCTTGCGCCTAGGTGTTCACTTGGTTTATGTTCATGTTCGTCCATTCACAAACGTTGTCTATCCATCGTTTCTTTGTCTATTTTTCGACCGGCTGCCTTTAACACATATTTTGCATAGCCCTACACCTGAACGCTTAATGTGACCAAATAATCTCAAAACATTACATTTGATGACAAAGGATATTGATGGGATGCCAGTGAGTTTTCGCAACTCTGCGATACTGATGTGATCAGATAGTTTATGAAACGCATGATGTGACTTCGGAAAGTTTCTATTTTATGATGTAATTTTACAGTCCATTTGACACATTCAAGTCCGTATACGACTACAGGAAGGACATATGGGTTTATTACAACACATCAACATGCATATACATGTGTGCATATGTATGGAAAGGAAAGACTAGGTGTAGCCTTGGCGAATTTCGGGAAGCATGAGGGTTTAAAGGATGCAGTGTCTCAGTAGTTAACAACTGATGCAGGCAGTCTTTTCTATGCTTCAACAATTCTGAGCGTGAAAAAATGTTTCCGAAACTCAAGGGAGCCGCACTGTTTTATGACTTATGACATGTTCACGTGCGTTAGACACTTGGAGATCAAAAAATTGCATTTTTTTTCTTGTTGTTGACGAGATGGTTACTTATTTTGCGGGTGTTTGCCAAGTCATTTGCTAGACATAAGTGATTCAATGAACCCAATCCCAGGGAAGTAAGGCGAACAGAGTATGGCAAGTGTCTGAGCATGAAAAAATGTTTCCGAAAGTCATGAGAGACGTTCTGTTTTCTGACTTCATAGGCATGCCCACGTGTGTTAGACACTTGGAGATTTAAAAAGTGCTCCGGGTTATTTTGTGGGTCAGTTGCTAGACATCAGTGCTTCAATGAACCCAAGCCCAGAGAAGCAAAGCGTTCAGCTATCTGATGAAAGGCATTCGCTTCGTTGCACATCTCTGAATGGTTTCCTGGAAGTCAATGTTCTGAAC
>OY744540.1:697500-715000 GCA_963556195.1 Sepiola atlantica | reverse complement strand
TTGTTCGTACGATTATTAAAAATCATTTATTAAATATTTCGGTAAAAAGAAACTCCCCTTTGGAAACTCCCCTATATATACATTCTTAAATAAAAAACAAATACATACATATATATATATATATATATATATATATATATATATATATATATATATATATATATATATATATATCGTATTTCGCGTGAATTGACTTGCGCCTTAAGACAAAGAATGAATGCTGGACAAAGTTGAAAATTCCAGTTTTTCACAACGCTGTATTTTCATTCATTTTTTTATTATCAAAGAAAACATTTTGGGGGACTTATGCAGTTTACGGACCGCATTAAAACCGACAATGCGTCGGCATATTCCGACAAGTTACGCAAACCGCCGGAAGGTGCTGAAAGTTTCACCAGTGAAAACGAAACAACCAATAATTGACAAACACGATAAAAATATTACTTAAAATTCTACAATTTTTTATGCATGAATCTAATCAGAGTTAATTGACACAGAAAATCTGCTAAAAAATATCCGAACCCTAACCCTAACAGAAAAAAACACCCTAATCCTAACAGGAAAGCTACCTAACCCTAACCCAGTCGGTAGGGTTGAAAAAGAATTGACAAGAGTGACAAAAAAATCATTAAAAAAAAACTGTTTGCTATCAGTTTTTGCACTATATTTTCATCGTTCAAAAAATAAATATTTATTCATGAAATAAGATGAGTGTTTTTTTCTTGATTTGAACTCTTTTTCTTTAATCTTTAAAGTTTCTTACAAAATTACATATTTTTCCATCAACTTTTCATTCTATTTTCTTCGTAACAAAAAAAAAAATGTTTTATTTAAATGTTTTTCCCTTAATTATTACTGATTGCAAGCGTTTTTACATTGGCCAGCGTTTTCGCCCCCAAATTGTTTTAATTTATTTATTTTCATATTTCAGCGAATACCTGTATTTCTTCTTCGTCTCACAAAACAAATTTATTTATTTATTTATTATTCATTTATTATTATTTTTTCTAAATTATACTTTCTCTTACGCGCGTTTCACAGCAATGTCAAGAGAAATATATAGTCTATAAGTTTAACTTTGCTGATCATCAGAACAATAGTTAATTTAATGGTAATAGGAAAACATATTATCCCAAAAACAGGAGAAAGGGGGGGAGGAAAAAGTTACTTTTATATTTATATATATATATATATATATATATATATATATATATATATATATATATATATATATATATATATATATATATATATATATAAGTTAATCCAACAAAAGATATAAGAGGCAACTAATATCTTTTAATTAGTGAAACATCCGGATAAAAACTGAAGCTCAATATACTGGATAGAGCATTAATAGCATAATATAAAATGAAATAATAAAATATGGTGCGAATCAAATTTTATTAGAATTCAAGATACTTTGCCTGAACTTTGAATTCTAATACAATTTGATTCGCACCTTATTTTATTATTTCATTATATATATATATATATATATATATATATATATATATATATATATATATATATATATATATAAAGGATCAAGTCATTACATTTTGCGTTCCTAGAGTCTCAACAACAAGTCCAAATTGGTGTACAATCGTTTCCAAAACATTTTGGAAATACTTTATTTTATTTATACTTTACAAAAATCATTTTTAAAGATTGTCCAAAAGTCTTTCATCAGAGCCTGCATCGACACGTTATACAGAAATACGTTACTTATATTATAACAAATGTATTAAGCATATTTTTTGTTTCAGTATTTACTTCAGCAGTTTTGAATATGAGTAAAGCTTAGTAGTAGGATCAAAATATACTTATGGAAAGTAAGCTACACAGAAATGTTTCTGTTTCATTCCGGGGGGAAATCATCAGGCCAAATGCATGAATTTACATTCTCAGATCGGTTTTATGCTAACCAAGGAAAGGGCATAATATTTATTAATATTTGGCGGTGCCGCCACTTTTTTTATGGCTGAAATATTTTCTGGGTCTGGCCGTCGACCATTTTTTTTCTTATCAAAAATGGGTCCCAGATATTTAATTTGTGTCCAAAAACAATTTACATTTTTTTCAGCCTGTTGAATTCGCTCAGATGTGGAAATCAAACGCTGTAAAAGTTCATTTTGTGTGGTACTTCTAACGATGCTAACGTCTATGTTATTTATCTTCCTCCCACAGCGGTAAGATGTGACACAAGGTCGGGAAAGTGGGATTTGAAAAGCCAGCGCCCGAGAAGGTGAGCACTCTGGCCTACAAAAACATGCCTGGGCAGCTCCGTCGGCATTCCCCGGTAGGGGCGCCTCAGGCAGTAAGCAATAAACTTACTCTTTTCCAAAGAGGGGAGGCAAAGCCTGGGAGGGTGGACCTCCTAGAACTGCACAGGACAAACCCACAGACCGGCGGAATCAAGCCCGAAGGACAAGACGACACCGGTCTATAGGGTGTAGTATCCATTGGAACAGATTTTATTTAGACAAATACAAAAATGGTTTTACAGCGAATATTTAAAATACATGTAAAAAAAAGCAAAAGACATGCAAAAAAAAACCCCAAAACAAAAGACATAAAACATTCATATTTGCCTTAGGCACAAGGCCAGAATCGTTATGGGAGGGGTCATACAGTTCCGTCTAGGAGCTAGCCTCTCTCACCAAAATACCTCATTCACTCTGTGGGCTGGTCCTACTTAGGTGGTCCCCAATTTGGTTTTAAAAATTTTATTTACAAATAAATAAATAAATAAATAAATAATTGCGGGGGAGTGGGATAATATTTACAATTGTTAATTATGTACATGGTTAGTAGCGCCCTCCCAAGCTTCTGCTAAGTTGGTAGACCGCCCACTATTTTCCGGGTGTTCCGTAAACAAGCAGGTCGGTCTCTAATTGGGAGTGGGAACTAAAGTAGGGGGAGGTCAAAGAAAAAAGATCATTGGAACAGATACTACACTGTGATCCCAGCCAAAAGGCAACGTCGATGAATGCTGCAACTCCTGTCAATCCGGTTAACATTGAATCCATTGTTTGCTGGAATATGACTGAAGCTGGTTTGGCTCTGAAAGGAAGGCGGTTGAATCAAAACGGTACCTTGTGGGTGTTGATTGTCGGAAGCTCTTCTGACTCCTCATCGTCATCATCATCTTTATTTATATTTTGTATTTTATCACTTTTTCGTTTTCGTTCTGTTTTTCTTCCTGTGGTTTTTTTTACTGTCTTTTCCATTATCTTTCCCGATAACTATTTCTGCTATCATATTTATCTCATAATTTATAGCTATTTTCCCCCACAAATAGTTATTCTATCTTTGTCCGATATCTTTATCTGATATCTTCTTCCAATACCTATTTCTGCTATGTTTTTGTTTCACTATGTTTTTCTGGCAACTATTTCTGTGTTTTTTTTCCTGATATCTTTTTCAAAATAGTTTTCTTCTATCTTTTTTTAATAACTATTTTTGCTATTTTTTTTACAACAATCTTTTTTTATGCTATCTTTTTCCGATATCCTTTTCCGATATCTTTTTCTGATATCTTTTTTCCGATATTTTTTTCTTATATCTTTTTTCTAATATCGTTTTCTGATATCTTTTTCAGATATCTTTTTCCAATACCTATTTCTGCTATGTTTTTCCACGATGTCTTTCTGACAACTATTTTTTTTTCTACTATCTTTTTCGGGTATTTTTTTTTTCAACAACTTTTTTTTCGTTTACTGATATCTTTTTCAAAATAATTTTTTCTATCTTTTTTCAATAACTATTTTTACTATTATTTTCTGCTATCGTTTACAACAATCTTTTTCGAATATCTATTTATGCTATCTTTTTCCGGTATCTTTTCACGATATCTTTTTCTGTTATCTTTTACTGGTATCTTTTTCCAATATCTTTTACCGGTATCTTTTTACGATATCTTTTTCTTATATCTTTTTCCGATATCTTTTTCTGACATCTATTTATGCTATCCTTTTCCGATATCTTTTTACGATATCTTTTTCTGCTATCTTTTACTGGTATCTTTTTCCAATATCTTTTTCCAATATCTTTTTCTGTTATCGTTTTCCGATATCTTTTTCTTATATCTTTTTCCGATATCTTTTTCTGACATCTATTTATGCTATCTTTTTCCGATATATTTTTACGATATCTTTTTCTGCTATCTTTTACTGGTATCTTTTTCCAATATCTTTTTCCAATATCTTTTTCTGTTATCGTTTTCCGATATCTTTTTCTTATATCTTTTTCCGATATCTTTTTCTGGCATCTATTTATGCTATCTTTTTCCAATATCTTTTTCCAATATCTTTTACAATATCAGCTGGCTCATCGCCCTTTTAACCTCGCTACACTACCCCATGATCTGATGATCACACGGTTTCTTCCGTCTCTGCTACCCCGGGATAATGGTACTTCTTCCTGGGACAATTCGTCTGCAGTAATGACATCCGTTGCAGATGCGTTGTTTATCTCAAGTTCGTTGATGGTGATCATCCTTGCACTTTGGGTTAAGAGTTCGCCGTCACTCTCACTCTCCAAAGTATCCAGGGTTAAGACGGGACGCAGGTCCCTTATATGGTGGGGCATCTCATCAACAAAGACGTTTTGTGGGCTGATCACACCTGTAACACGTCCCGGTGTATAAGGGACGTGCATCGTCCAATTGGGAGTTTTCATCTAAACACAATCGCCCACGTTGTAGCCAATCTGCTGCGGTTTGAGGTTTTCTGGGGGAAGTGCATCGATACCCTTCAGTCGGACGTAGTAGTGATGAATCAGGTTGGCAGGGGCAGTCAGCGGCAACACATCATCCTTAAGGGTAACATTGTACCAATAGACTGCTTCCATTATGATGCACTGCAATCCACTTTATGCTTCGATGGAATCGCTCCACAATGCCATTACCAGAGGTGACATGCACACAACTGAAAACGCAATCGGACTCCCCAGGGACCTAGAAAGTCTCCGAGAACCTTGCTGGGAAATGCTGGTTCATTGTCAGCGAGTATTTCAGCCGGCAACCCACGCTTGCACTACAAACCTTCCAAGCGGCTGATGACAATTACTGCATCTTGTCGTCTTAGACGATGCCAAATTGAGAACCACATGGGCCCGCAGTCAATGAGCGACAGATAGTGTCTACCTTGGTAGTGGATTTCATCTATTTCCCCACGGCTAGTAGGTGGGTGGTGGATCAATCGACTTGCACTTCTCACAATTTCTTACCACGGCCCTCACCAATGCTTTAGAAACTGTGGGATCCACCTGCTTGACAAAGTAGAGTGTCTGCCATATGCCAGGGTGGCCGCTTCAGTGATGGATGGACCTTATCTGGTCAAAGTCGTGCTTGCTTGGCAACACAGCACTTGCACAGTACAGAAGTTCAACCGCCTTCTTGATAAGATCAAGCCATCGCTGTGGTACCGTCTTCAAACTATCTGCTCTGTTATGTTCTGACCTCACCAAGACTGAATCTACAGACAGTTAATACTCTTTGACCAGGCTTGCGAGCGCATCAAGCCGCCACTTGCCTCTTTGGTGCGCACCCTGGCCTTCCCTATGAGGGTACCTGTGACCAATTTGTGCAGTCAGTGTGAAAAATGTACTGCGCATCCTTTTCCTTTTGTAATCAGCTCGCATCCTTCACAGTAGCTCCATCGTACTCCAATGATCCTCCGGTGGCTAAAGAGCTTGCATGACTCCACACGTCAATGTTATGCCTGCCACTCTTCTCTTAATGAATGCTGCAACCACCTTCAGCCATTTAATTACTGGGAAGTGCCCGACTAGCTTGCCACAAAATGAGAACACACTGCAATGAGTAAGTACACACGGCACACTTGGAACCTCATTCCCTCGTTCCCATATCAACATGTTGCTCTCTTCCTGAACTGTTAAGCTAAGCACTCGCGCACCATTCTGCAGCCGCTCCGGTTCTTTGCTCACTAGTCCAAAATTAGCCAAATGCTGTCTCACCCTAGTTGCAGAAGCTATATCTTCATTGATGAAAACATCGTTGCTTGCTGGATAGCGTTATCTTTCGAGAGTGTAGCCTCTACAATAGCCCATATTATGGATAGTGCCACATTGAGTTACTACCCAATGCGTGATAAGCAATACCTCTTTTCATTCGAAGATAACAGTTTGGTATGGCCACAAGGATTTGTGCACATGCACTTGTAAATAGGCCCTTCGGAGATCAAACGGCGCCACAATGACACCTTTCTTTCTCCACTCTCTTAACTTTTGCGCACAGACATCGGCATGTACCGTGTAGGCATTGATGTATCCATTCAACTCACGAAAGTCTAACACTGGGCGCACCTTAGACTTATTGTGTTGGAATATGGCCATTAATGGAATCAGGGGTTTTGAGGGACCAAGTTCCTCCTACGGATAGGGAAGCAGCCATCCATTGTTCAGCCATCTTTCCAGCTCGTGTTGATACTCTCGCAGAATTTGAGTGGACATGGGATACTCAGGCACCTTATTCTAAAGTCCACTGGGTCCACGCTTTGTGTCTGTTCATCGAACTCGGTGCTGAAATCTGGTTCCCAGCTTCTGATCACGGCGCAGGCACATGGCTCCATCCTTGAGAAGATAGCATCACCAGACTGATTTATGCAGACTCCACCCAGCATCTTAATGACATCCATTCCAATTAGCATGTCAGAGCCTAACAGCGGACTATCCACTACCAGAACATCAACTTTTAAGAGGCTTATGTTATCTACTGCCAGCGTGATAGTCTCGACGCCACTACTGTGGAGAATTTCACCATCGACTGTTTGAACGTCCGATGCCTGCCGACTCCAAGTATCACACACTGATCCAGTTACCAGGGACCGAGAACATCCAGAATCCCCCAGTGCTATGCACTTTTTGCCATTAACAACAGCTTTAATCACAGGGAGTGCCTCTTTTAATTGGAATGGGGAGAGAGTGATGTTGACATCTCGCCTGGACAGTTTTTCACAAAGTGCCCTCCAGTTTCTCAAACCACTGCGCTGCATGCAATCTCTAGCCAAATGGTTTGGACCCCCGCATCTGAAATAGTTGACATCACTTTGACTAGTTTTGTGAAGATTCGGTGTATGCGAAACCTGTTTAGGTCGCACTGCAGCGGCTAAATGTTCCTCCCTGGTGTCCACCAATACTGCGCGAGCTCTTTCCAGTGTCTCTCTTAACGTTAGCGTTTCTATTCTAGGGGACGATCGGGAGTCCTTTAATGTGACTCGGTAGCCCATTGACAAAGGCACTCTTTATCCAGCATTCTGGCTGCATTTCATCCCCCAGCTATGCTAGCTGTTGCAAGTCTGTTAGGAATTCGTTTACCGTCTCTCCTAGAGGAAAGCAGCGCATGGTAAATTAGTCGAAAGCAACAAATGAATCTGTTCCGTAGGCTTTTACAAGAGCGCGTCTGATCTCCGCGACATCATCTCGTTGCTCTTTGGATAGCTACCAACCGTAGCGGCACAACTCGTTCTATCTTGGTTATCTCACAAAGTTCACATGTCCATTCCAAGTCTTCCAACAATTCTACTACTGGTTCATCTGTCGTCGTGCCGTAGAGCTCGGGAATAAGCCGAATATCAAATTGTCTGGACGCCATAGTCCTAATAGCGCCGAAATAGCTTGTAACAAAGAGTTAATAAACTGAAATAAAATGTATTTGGTTCACTACTCAGAGTTGAAAGAATGCTCAACCACTGAGTTCAAACAGAACGCCGAATTATTATTTCTGTTCTTTTCAACAACAACAGTCCAACACACATGTGAACGATGCTGTGTTCACAACCAAACTGACACCGTCTAGAAAAAAACCCACTTGTTTCATCCCGTCTTTTTGACCGTCAACAGCGCCTATTTTAATAATCCAACATACGCCTCGTAATGTCATGGGCCTGGGTTACGCTCGCGCGTCGTTAGTTTCTTTGCAATGCCGTCACCACACAAACTAACCAATGAACTGCAGAAGGCTCATCATCATCAGTCGACAGTGAAATTCTCGGCAGTAGTGGCGTCGAGACTATCACGCTGGCAGTAGATAACATAAACCTCTTAAAAGTTGATGTTCTGGTCATGGATGGTCCGCTATTAGGCTCTGACATGCTAATTTGAATATCTTTTTCCAATAAATATTTCTGCTATGTATGACAATGCCCAAAAGTGCTACCACATCGTTCCGATGGGAAGGATGAGGGAATAGCAGCTCAGATGGTTTGGGCATGTGCTGAGGGCCGACAACGAGACCGTTGCACAACTCGCTATTACATTAGAAATCAGCGGGAAGCGACTAAGAGGAAGGCCAGTGATGAGATCAGCAAACTTCCGTAAACCCGGTCTCCAGCCTAACGAAGCCTGTGATCATGCCAAGTGGAGACAGTATCCTATATCTCTACAAAAAATATTAAATAACCATAAAAGGGTTGATATGCCGTAAAACAACCAAACGAAACACCCTGAATAAATATTCGAAGATATAAAGAACTTGAAGCATAAATCTTTTTACCAAAATAACCGCATTTGGCATTAAACAACCTGAAACGATCATTTGGGTTAAACGGATGCACACATATCCGAGGCAATGGCTCAATCCTTAGAAAGTGACCTCCAGTCTGTAATGGAATGGGGTCATAAATAGATGGTAAAATGTAATGCTGTTAAAACAAAGCCCCTTTCCTTCAACAACTACAAGAAACCTCTTCAACCACCGATAGCCATGGCAAATAACACCCTACCTTAGAGTCCAATGTTCAAACTCCTCACCCTAACATTCACAGATAACATGAATTGGAACAAATACATAGAAGACATTGCCAAGGCTGCTGCAAAGAAAGTGGGCTCCTTAACCACCATCCGTCCATGCATGGAGTATTGTTGCCATATCTAGGCTGGTACACCATCCACCAGTCTCTCCCTCTTAGACAAGGTCCAAAAAAGAGTATCTAATCTAATAGGTTCCTCACTATCCACCAAGCTCCAGCCCCAGTCCCATCGCCGCAATCTTGCATCCTTGTGCTTGTTTTACAAGTACTTTAATGGAATGTGCTCCGATGAACTTGCTGCTCTGGTGCCCCCTCGACGTAAATACACACGACCAACCTGACAATCAGCTAAATCGCACCCATTCACTATGGAAGTCCCCAGATGCTAGAGATCCTTCTACTCCAATAGCTGCTTTCCTCGTGCTGACGGCCTTTGGAGCTCTCACCTTGCTCCCTGTTTCCCGACCGTACCGTCATGCAGAAATTTAAAACTAATGTAAACAATCATTTCGCTGCACAGCTCCCAATTTAGGATGACCCCCAAAACGTACACCCTAATTCTCAGTAGCCCCTTACGTCTACAGTGGCAACTTGCCTTGTTTGGGGTGAATTAAGTTGAAAAAAAAATAGCTCGGGACTTACCCACGAGAAAAAAGAAGGAAATTTCTGTTATTTTTTCCAAAAACTCGTTTTGCTATTTTCTGCCAATACCTATTTATAATATTCAATATTTTTCTCGCTATCTTTCTCTGATAACTATTTCTGCCATCTTATTTCCAGATAATTATTTATACTACTTGATATCATTTATGCTATCTTTTTCAACTATTCTTAACCGATGTCTTTTTCTGGTAACTATTTCTGATTCCCCCCCCCTCCTCCACCGATATTGTTTTACTGCTATCATTTTCCGATATCTTATCCTGATATCGGATTCTATTTTTTCCCCTATCTTTTAATAACTATTTTATAATTATTTTCGTAAATCACCACCTACTCCCACAATAAAATGAGATTCTACTTTTTTTAGGCTATTAAATGTGAACACTCTGAAAAACTTGGTGGAAAGAAGAAAAAACACAAAACCAATTATTTTAGGATTTAGAGTGGGATTTTAGTTACGTATATAAATATAATGTAAAATGATCCTCCATTTCCGGGATATTCTAATCTTTAGGACTGTTAACTAAATTTTTTTATCACTAACACGAAATTCGATTGGCAAGATTGTAAAACCACATGTAATCACCTAAAAAGTAGAACCCCTTCCTAAAATGCACAGAATTTATCTCCTATAAGAAAAAAAAATGAGGTTAACTACCCTTAAACGCTAGACTGGCCCAGAAATGGAGATTATTTTCCATTAAATTTATATGCGAAACTGATCCTCCACTCTAATTTCTAAAGTAATCGTTTTTTTATTTGTTTTTTTGGTTTTTTTCCCCCCGACAAGTTTTCCAGGGTGTTATGCATAATCGCCTAAAAAAGTAGACTACCCCTAAACGCACAAAATTTATCTCCCATAACAAAAAATTATTTTGTTAACTACTCTATAACGTTAGAATGGCCCGGAAATACGCCATCATTTTATGTTAAATTTATATGCGAAATTGATCTCTCACTCTAAATTCTAAAAAAATGCTTTTTTTATTACTTTTTTTTATTTGTGCCAAGTTTTTTAGAGTGTTTATACTTAATTGCTTAAAAAAATAGAACCACATTTTTTGGAGAGGGGGGTAACTGAGGGTGTTACAGTTTCTTTCCTAGAACTACCCGTCTGTGGAACTCAATACCGCGGGGCTGCTTCCCAACTGACTACAACATTGTCGTTTTCAAGTCCAATGTAAACAAATTCTTGTTGAGGCATTCTCCTAAATAATCAAACTCTGCCAAACTTCAACCATCATTACCAATCATCACGGTCTTGTCTCACATTCCACCTGACACCCATTAACCCTTATCCTCGAGTGGCCTTTGAGCCTTGATAAGTGGTGACTCTTTAGTAAAAAGAAAAACTACAAAAATAACTTCTTTTTTTTCTATCTTTTGTACATATCTACTTTAATCTACATTTTCTGTTTTCTATCAGATTTTATTTTTATTTCTAAGTCAATCAGCTTAGAATCTAATCTTGGGATATCTTGGCTCAACTTGATCTCACGTCGATAAATTATCCATAATAAGTGAAGGAGATCACATAAGTCATTTTTATCTACATTTTCTTTTTCAACATTTTTTTCTTGATCACTTATTATTTTCAGTTTGATGTGTGTTGGCAAATAGCTACATATCTACATTGAATTAATATCTCTGTGATCAATATTACCTCTCACTCTTCTTTCCTGGCATCTGCGCCTTGGTCGGGGCAGTAGTGTCCGTGTCTGCTGGATGTTACCTTTTGGCAGATCAATGTAACTCAAGTAGTGATAAACGAGTAAGAGAGAGAGAGTGTATGCCTTTATTCCAATTCTCAGGATTTGAGCATTGCTCTCTTTTATTGTAGTTACTTCCCCTTGATTTTAACCATCTTGTTAGCCAATATGGCGGATGTATGTGTTTTTTATCTTCGATTTTGGATTTTACTTATGCATTTTGATGTGGAATTGAGTTTGACAATTAATGGTATTTACCAAGGTATTTGTTGAGAAAAATTTTCTTGTGATTTGGTCTTGTTTTTAGTTAGAGTGAGAGTTAAGGTTAGGTCTAAAATTTTGGGGGCATATTGAATGCGTTTATTTTGTGTGGCATTTCCGATTAAAAAATGTTCTGATGAAAGTCAGCATTTATAATTTTTATAATTCATCGTATGACTTAAAATAAATTAACACTGCCCCGAAACAGTTGTAAACAACCATAATACATTAGTGTATGCTCTTTATTTGGAACTTGATTTAAAAAATGTTTAGAATTGCCAAAATCTCTCTTTATCTCGAGTTCGTGCCTTGTGACCGTCTGAAATTTTCACTTCCCTGTTTCAATTTTACTTGTAGCAGTTACATAGTTACGATCTATTTTCTTTGGCACTTGTATGTTCTCACTCGCGGAGTGATTAATATGTGGTTCGGTAAGAAGACACTTGCATGTAGTTACATAATTACGATGTATATTCTATTAAGAGGAGAGCATATACAAATGAACTGGAAAAAGAAAGAGGGTAGCTATTCAAGCCGGTTACTTTTTAACGTTTGTTCGAATCACATCTCGATCCAGCACAAATATTCACTTTTTAGTGACGTGTCCTCACTCTTCTCAATGAAAATTTGAAGCTGTTCCCCAACAAACAAAAAAAAACACAGTATTTTATATCTTAAACGAGAATTCTCATTGGTCATAATAATAGCCAGGGAATAATTAAAAAAATTTGCATATTAAAAGATACTTAGGTTTCAACTATCTTGAACCTAGTTTTCTTCTTCTAACCTCAATTATCGGCGCCACATCTTCTTCCCTGGCTACATCTAATTTTCTTTTATATTTTAAACGATAGTCAGGTGGATGGTGAGATAACACTGTAAGGATTGGAGATGATAGTTGAAACTGGAAATAATTTGATTATTTAAGAGGACAGCTTGACAAGAATTTGTTAACATTGAAATTGAAAACGACAATGTTGTAGTTAGCTGGGAAGCAGCCCAGCGGTATTGAGTTCTACGGACGGGTAGTTCTTAGAAAGAAACTTTGCTCGTAGAAGTTCCATTTAGTTTTAAGTACACAGAGGAAGAAAGTAAAATTATTTGCAATGGTTGTAGCTAGACGAGTTTATGATCGGCAAAGATTGGAGCTCATTTGATCCATTTGATGTCATCCAATGTGCACGGAGACAAGCAAGCAAGCAATCAAGATCCACAGAGTTTTAATAGTATGTAAATAGATAAAAGGCTGAAAAGTGGGAACTGCTTTTTACTCGAGCAGAAAAGAATGGTTTTTATTGTCTCGTAACTGAAATAGAAAATCCTGTTGCGTAAACTGCCGTTCGTGTCTCACAGACAAATTTACTCGTCCGTTCGATAATAATTGATTTGACAATTACGGGTATTTATAGAAATCTCGACCAGCCATAATGACACGAATTAAGATTCATCGATCATACGTCGTCGAACAACCAACGCACTTTTCATTCGGCCATTCATTTTCTCAATATGTTCGTATTAAGACAAACGTTGTAGTAAACGTCTATCATTGTCATCATCAGTTTAACGTCTGTTTTACATGCTGGCATATGTTGGCCGGCTTTTAGAAATTGACTTCCAAACTAACCTATTTCTGGCCAGGTCTTTATTTATCCCTCTTTCTCTCAAGTCCACTCTTATCACTTGCTCTCATGTTTTCCTTGCCCTTCCCCTGCCAACTGACCCTGCTACCTCAACTGTTCTACACCTACTAACTCAGTCGTCATCATCATCATCATCATCATCATCATCATCAGCAGCAGCAGCAGTTTGACATCCATTTTACATGCTGGCATGCATTGGACGGCTTCAAGAAATTGCCTTCCAAACTAATCTATCTCAGGCCAGGTCTTTATTTATTCCTGTTTCTTTCTCAAATTCGTTTTTTATTGCTTCCTCTCACGTGGCCTTCCCCTGCCAACTGACCCTGTTACCTCAACTGTTCTACATCTACTAACCCAAGTACTCTCATCCATTCTTTCCACTTTGCCAAACCAACAAGTCTTTTGTTCTGAACACATTTCTCTATACACTACGGATATTATCTTCCTCTGAGGTCATCAGATTTAAACCTCACATTACACATTCATCGTATCATATCGTCAACTCAAATAATCATCACGCAAGCAATATCTAATTGTTGTGAAACTGCGTAGTAGTATAGAGAGTTGATTATAGGTGAAACAATTTAAATGTCACCTTTTCAGCACTAATATTCCTATTTACTTGCCTCCTCACAGGGAAAAATTAGACACAAGGCCGGTTTGTAATGGGGAAAAAAACCGCTCCCCAAAAGGAGCATCTATGGATTTTTCAGAACTTATGTTGCATAGTAGTATAGAGAGTAAAAAAAAAAATTAAAGTTGGAGTAAACACTGCTTAACTATGAAAACAATCTTAGAATGTAAACCCATGATTTGTCGCGAGAATGAAACAAAAACGTTTCTGTGTAGCTTACTTACCATAAGTATATTTTATACTACGACTAAGCTCTACTCATATACTGAGAACTGTTGAAGTAAACACTGAAACAAAAATATATATGCAATATATTATTTTATAATATAAATATATATACCCCCTGTGAGGATGCTTGCATGTGTAATTGCGAAGCAAGGGTTGCACAATTCTCAACCCATACCTCTCCTTAGTCGGCATTGTCTGATTCCAGTGGCAGGAGAAATCCATATATATAGTGTTATAAATATAACAAGCCTCTGCCAAATTAACAAACGTGGTTCCGATGTTTGAGCTCAGGAGAAAAGAACTAGGTTCAAGATATTTGCAACTAAAGTATCTCTTGATATGCTATTTTTTTTATTCCCTGGCTATGATGACCGATGAGAATTCTTCGTTTGGGATATAGAATACTGTGGTTTTCTTGTTAGGGAACAGTTTCGAATTTTCATTGAGGAGAGTGAGAGCAAGTCAGTCGAAAGTTTAATATTATTATTGCAATAATTCTTATCCACCCGATCTGACAATGCAATTACACTCATTAACCCTTATACTCGCGTGGTTTTTGGGCCTTGATAAGTGGTGACTCATTAGTACAAAAAATCAAAATGATAACGTCACAAAATGATAATTTCGTTTAGTAGTTATCTCAAAATAAAGTTTATTCAACATATAACTACTACAACAAGTTCTTGTGGTGTAGAGTTCTTCATTGTTTTTCCAAAGAAGTTCTATATGCCAATGCTAGAACACTGCAGCTGTTTTTTTTGTTTTGTATACTCTGGCTGGAAAGACCAGCAATGCAATGATCCAATCTACCTCATCTTAAGAAGGCAAACTGACTCATCAGCACTTTCTGACTACAACAATTATTGGAAAACAGTCGCATTTCAAATAGTGTCGGGGCCAGTGTGGGAGATTCGCGAAAGCTTTACATCATCAAGTTATCAGTAGTATAAGCGAAACCTTGCTGAATAAACAGGACGATCATCACCAATTTGGTGGATAGATCCAGGCGTTAGCAACAACACTTTGAAAAGCTGTTAAATCACTAGTCTCTCTCTGTTGGAGAGGGTGCAAGAAATAATCTCTAACCCAATATGTCCCACATTGGGTAGTTTATGAAATTTCTTGCAGTTTCTGTTCCTTGGATTCTTGTGGTGCTCTTTATGTGATTTTGTATTCTTCCTATTGCACCTTGCATGTGATTGTTTAGTCTTCGTAGCTTATGTGGAAAGGTTTCCGCATTCAAAGATTTTCCTTAAGATATCAGCTGTTTTTATCATTGCCGTCCGTTGTATGGTCTCAGTCTTCCCTTTGATTCCAATTTCTCCCAGTCTTTTTTTCAGGTTTTTCGAAATTGTTCTCAGTTCTCCTACGATTATTGGTATTACATTTACTTTCTTCATACTCCATATTTCTTTTAATCTTCCGGCGAGTTCAGTGTATTTGCTTCGTTTTTCTGTCTCCTTGGTTTTCGCCCTGTGGTCGGCTGGGACGGCAAAATTATTATCATTATCATTATTATTATTGTTGTTGTCATCATCATCATCATCATCATCATCATCATCATCATCATCATCATTATTATTATTTTACTCACAAGGAGTTTTCTTTTGATTGCTCACTGACAATAACTAGTGGTGTCCCTCCTGTGTCCAAGTGACAACAAGTCTCCTCAGATGTCCAGCACTCACCACCTCTTTCGATAAACATTGCAAATTATTTTGGGTTATTGCAACAGCCGTTTACCATCGATTTTTGCTAGGAAGACCGTTGGTATTCTCTAGAATTTGAGTGACACTAAGCCTCTCGAAGGTTCCAGTACCCTCGCTTACTTCCAGTGGAGGTCTGGTTGGTGCTCACCCTTCTCAGTCTTTCCATCCTCCTTTACCTTTGACGACAATTTTGTGTCGTATAAGCCGAGAGGGGTGTCATCACAGTGTGTGTGCTTTTTGCAACTTCTATGGGGCTGGTTAGCATTCATAGTTTATATGGGTTGGTTTCTGCATTCAAGGATTTTCCTTAAGATTTCAACTGTTAAAATCATTGCTGTCGGTTGTATAGTCTTAGTCTTCCCATTAATTCCAATTTCTCCTAGGGAGTTCTAGTGTTTCTAGGATTATTAGTATTATACTGACTTTCTTCATGTTCCATATTCCTTTCAATTCTCCAGCGAGTTCCGTGTATTTGCTTCGTTTTTCTATCTCCTTGATCTTCACCCTCTATGGTCTGCTGGGACGGCAAAATCTCTTCTTCTTCTTAATATTATTATTATTATTATTATTAGTTTTACTCACTGGTAAGGGCCATTGGTCTTCTCTGAGATTTGAGTGGCAATAAGCCTCCCATAGGTCCCAGCACTCTCCGTACTCTTCCAGTGGAGGTCTGGTTTGTGCTGTCCTTCCTCGGTCTTCTTATTCTCCTTGACCCTTCATGACTATTTTGTGTGGTGTCAGCCTAGGCCGACGCCATCTTTTTTTTTGAGGGGGGGGGGCAGCTTATAATGTTTCATGCAGTTAATTATTATTATTATTATTATTATTATTATTATTATTATTATTATTATTATTATCATTATTAAAATATTAAGAAATAACAAAGCCACTAGTAAAGATGGTTACCAGCTTAAATCTATAAATGCTGTCCAGACATCATGGCAAACTGGCTCCATCGAATATTCCTCTTGGAGTGACTCGATATTGCTACCGTTTTTTTTAAGGTAGCAACTACAGGGAATAAGTCGAAATTTTTCACAATTATTCTTCATCAATGTTTCCTACTTCCTATTCATTATTCCCCCCCCCTATTTTATAAATTTATAATTTATTTTTTTATAAATTTATTAATAATTCTCCGCAAATATAAATGAAAGTGTCATTCTTTTTCCTACAACTCGACCGAATTTAAAAGCTTACCTATTATTAAATCATTGCCAATATGTATATATACATAAACATATACATACATATATATGAGTCGCACGGGTCAACTACTTACTGCCATATATATATATATATATATAAACACAAACATATACTCATACAAATACATATATATTAATTATCTTATTATCTGTTATTTTAAGTCATTTCAAAAGTCGAATATTTACAATAATGTACGTATATGCAAAAAAAATGACATGTTTTTATTTGTCAATCTTATCTAACGTGTATTTGAAGTGTGCTTTTAATTTTGATGTTTTTTAAATAATGTAAAATTTACGACTGATAAATATATGGTGTGCACTTTAAGCTATGGACATTTTAAAATCATTCGTAAGTCATACGTGTTTATGTTAGACAGTGTGAAAGCTAAAATTACGTATCTTACTAAATAATTTATCCTGGTGTAATGGGTGACGGTAGGAATACATATTAATGAGAGGGTAAACACTCTTCCACTTTTGTCTTAATAAAAGAACAAAAAAAAAAACTCAAATATTAATCAGGACTAAATAGTGCAATAGGTGAATGTGATTAAAATGATTTTTTTTTTCAGAACACAGAGCAAAATATGGTGGAAATGAATTACAAAATAGATTCTTTTTATGCAGATTTTGTTTATGAAGTTATTCGGATAATTGAAAAGGGGGAAAAC